>JAWWMO010000002.1:4950136-4969971 GCA_035047845.1 Dendrocincla fuliginosa
TTCCCCATGGGAATGCCCAGACTCAGCTGTGGCAGCACACAAAGCAGTGCAGACACAAACTCACCTCAGGTGCTCCAGGTGCCCAATTAGTTTTTATTTTCCTGTAAGAAGGATTTAACATTTAACCCATCACAGATCCATCAGGGCACCCCTAAAAACCTGGAAATTATCCCTGTACAGCTGAGCAAGGTCCCAGGTCCTGGAGCTGAGAGAAAGCCAAGCAAGAAGGGAAGGGCCCAGAGGGGTGGCAGCACCTTTTGCATGAAAACTGCTTAAGAGTTCAGAAAGGCAATGTGGGACTAAACGCTCCATTAGCAGAGATTTCCTTCCCCAACTTCCTATTATAAAAGCACCTGCTATCATTTCAGAAAACATGGGACCCATGCAAGTACCAAGTATTTATTTTGGAAACTCAAAATACTGGTCAGATGAACTTTAGACTCGGCGCCTGTAACACAAAGCCTCTTTCAACACTCACTGCCAGATAAAGCTGCAAGTTTGCAGGGAGCCAGAAGTGAGTAAATGAGCCTCTGGGATCCTGAGGTGTGCTGGCTGTCCCTCCTCCACCTGTTCCTCCCTGGAAGGACATCCCACCTTGCCCCCCACACCAACCTGAACAACTGGTGCAAGACCTGAGATCTGAATCAAGCCTGAACCATGGCAAATACCAGCTTACTAATCCTTCTCCATTTGTGGGTTATAAAGCTGAACCTTCAGCTTTGCTAAAACTGGTAATACAGCATTTTTTAAAAACACTCACTCAGGAATCACACTGTTGTGGGTCTTGGCAAAAATCCTGCCCTCTGGCTACAGCATTATTTGTGTTTCCTGGGTGAAGCCAAGAAACTCAAGTGTGTTCTCCAAGCTTCATCAGGTTGCCACCACCTCAGGCATGCACTTCACACTCAGAGCACTGTAGTGGAAATGGGATCTTTAGAGAAGCCCACGCAGAGCTCAAGAATCAGAAAACTACTTTGCTCACCTAAGAGACCTGCATCTCCTTCCTTACAGCCCTGGCTCTGATGCTTGTTGTACTCACTATTGTACAACATGCAAATGATCCCTATTAAAGAACATGGAAAGAAATAATCTGTATTTGCCAAGCCCTCTTCTGCATCTTGACCTATAACATACTCTAGAAATCAGGTTAAGATACTCTAGAAGTCAGTCAGACTCCTTACTAAATCCCTGCATCCAAACATTAAAAGAATTGCTATCCCTTCAAATTCTGTTCCCTCTTAATGCCATAACTGCCTTTGCACAAGCTGAAAGAGGAATTCTGGAGGCCAGTTAACCATCATAGCTTTTATCCTTTGTCACCTTAGTGCCACTTCCTCAGGTAAGCTCAACCCCTTCAGCCACTGCAATTCATTACGAGAATTTTTCTTATGTTCAGAAAAATGAAGAAAGCCAAAACAACACAAAGATCTAAAATGCACTTCAAAGCCAACAAGAAGGGTGTCAGCCTCTCCTTCAGCAACACCAGGCTCTGAAGGAAATAATTAGCACAGTCAAGTGCAGCCTTAAATCCATAATAAACCCCCTGGAAGCAGCACAAAGGGAAAACAGAAGGCCTATCTGAACAGAGCCAGCCCAAAAGCAGCAGCAGCACCTGCAATGCTGAGTGCCCTCCTACAGCACCCTGGGACTCACCTGAGGGACACCACCCCAGGGCACAACCCAGAGCAACCTGACACCAAGGGTCTCAAGTGTTGTGACAATCCTGTCAGCAGGGACAGCAAGGATGAGATTATTTACTGGATTTTTTGCTGATTTTTTGTTGTGGAAACACGACTGACAATTCCTGTCCAACCCTCCATGGTGCTCTCACACAAAGCAAGGGGGAACTGCCTTTGGGATCACATACCCAGACAAGATGTGGTCAGCACGTCAAGGCAGCTACTGCTGCAGATCCAAACAGTTCCTGGCTCCTCCTCCCTGTTTGAGGGGTTTGTATTTTCCCAGGCAGCAGGACCAGCCCAGGGCAGGCTGCAGCTGCTGCCAACAGCTGGAGCCGACCCGCCAGAGCTGCAGCATTTGAGGCTTTTTTAAGCTACAGAGCATAAGAGTTCACATCCCAGAGTGAAAGCAAAGCAAACCCCAAAATAAACTTTGCTGTCTTCCTAATTAAAGGGATTCGTTCCTCCGGGCAGGTCAACACGAACCACTGCTGTGGGTCAACCATGTGTGCCCAGCACTGAGTCCTCCCACACTGGCTCTGAGGCTGCACGAGGGGAACCAGCACCCCCCAGCACCACTGGGAGATGCTCAGGAAGGGGGCTCTTGGCAAAACTCCATTTGAAATGTCACAGGACATTTGCACAAACAAAATCTCTACAGTACTGAATTTCCATTCCAGGACCAAGGGTTTTCATTCCCTGTGGAGCAGCCCGTGAATTTTCAGTCACCACAGACTGGTTGGGATTGGAAGGGACCTTCAATCCCACCTCATTCCACGCCCTGCCATGGGCAGGGACACCTTCCTTTAGGTCAGGTTGCTCCAAGCCCTCTCCATCCTGGCCTTACACACTTCCAGGGATGGGGCAACTTCAATAAATGCACCTTATTTTAATAAATATGGCACATTTTTAACAGCCTTTACTGACCTTCCCACTTGCTGAGGGGGGGTTTACCATCCTGCAGGTTACTCTGTCAGCAAATAACACTGTTTATAAGATAAAAGTCTGAGCTCAACAGTGACAGGTATAGGGGAAAGGGTCTGAAGCCAAAGGAAAAACAAGCATTTTCAAATCAACTGCCTTCACCTTGCCCTAGGGAACAGCGTTCCCAAAGGGAGGAAAATCTCACTCCCCCAACGTGAGTTCACTGCTTTTCTAAGAAGCCAACAAGTTTCTGCTTGAAACTTGGTCCTAAATGATGCTTGTAACCTTGTTCCAAGCACACTCCAGATTTATTTCTCCTCTAGTGCCCAGGTCATTTACCCCAGGATTAGTAAAATGGCATCAAGTTGTACCTCAGAGCTGGGAAAATGAAGTGACTCCTGCTCTGTGTATTGTGTTTATGGAAATCCAAAGCCAGTTTAACAGCGATCTTCAGAGTAAGCACATGGGATTATTCTATAGGTAGGAGAATAAGGGGATAGACCTTTGTATATGGTAAAATTAAGGTGCTCCCAGCAGTGAAATCTCTCCATTCCACAGAGCTGTAATGTATCTATAACATGGAGAAGTATTAAACATTTTATATGCTAAGAGCCAACAAGAGGCAGTCAAGAAACCCCGACTCATTCAATACCAGGTGATTTGGGCAATCCCCAACACCTGGAACCCAAATCTCCAGCCCCTGTAATGAAGGGCAAAGGGAATTCCTGATGCAAATCACCTGTGTCCAATTAACACCTCACCTTTATCAGCTGGAAGTGCCTCCTCCTGCCCCAGGCCCAGCCATGTCTCTGCTGACTCACACCAACACTCCTCAGCCCCTTACTGGGCAAACTGGAGCCCTCAATTAAGGATCTGACAAGATCTACCTGGGGGTGCAACAGAACATCCCCCACAAAGTAACAGCAGGACCAGCAGCTCTTATTTATGCAAAGACACAGTTCCAGTTTAGCAACTTCCAGTTACTAAAAATCACAGAATAAGACCTTAAATGTCACCTAATTCCATGGGCAGGGACACCTTCCACTAGACCAGGTTACTCAGAGCCCCAGCCAGCCTATTCCTCCATAATGCACAACGAAAAAGGCTGAGGAATATGGATTTCAGATAATCCCTCTTGTCCAACTCATTTCCCTCTTATTCAGACACTGAGATGAATATCCCACTGAAACTCTCACCTCACCTGCCTCAGTGCCAGCACCCCAGGACAAGGCCAGAATATTTCCCATTTGGAACTGGCCCATTCCCTGGGAGACCTACCAAAATAAGCACACCACATTGAGCTACCCCTGTCCTTCCCTCTGCAGCACCTACAGAACCTCTCTGAGGCTGAGAAAAGGTGAAATGCCAGGCTGCATGACAGAATTAAAGGCTGAACACAGGCCTACTGCTTTTATAGAAGGAAGCATCAATTTTATAGAAGAAAACAACTGTTTTTATGGAAGAACTGGAAACGTTACCTACCCTGGGATCGAGCTGCCCTGCTCCACAAATCCCTCACACCTCTGCTCCCTCCAAGCCCCTAAAATGGAGGCAGACCCTGCCCAGGTGTTTCCCATCAGAGGTTCTTTAGCCCTGCTGATGTGTCACACCTGGGCATGTTCAACCTGCCCTGTTCCACCACAGACAGGACAAAGCATTCCAATCCCTGCTGCAATCACAGAACCACTGGGAAAGACTTTCACCATCAACTCCAACCTGCTCCTTACCCAGCTAAGCGAGGCGTGTATTTACAACCAGACATGTTTGTCATCTGTAACACTCCAAAGCAATTATCATGGGGAATTATACCCAGGCTGTGCTAGGAAGGAAATAACTCAAACTGTGTTAACTATTAAATGGCTTTGGGCACTGTGATGCATAAGAAGAATAACAAAATTATCTAGGGAAGACTTCTATTAAGGTCTTTTAGATGAGCTTTTCCCCACTTAAAAAAGCCAGCAGGCACTCACAGAGGGCTCCCAAATAATTGCTGAATGAAGGAATCTGTCCAGACCACTCTCCACAAAAGAAAAGCCCAAGATAAATGCAGCAAGAAATCCATTATGGATTTTTAAGCTGAAAATTGTGCCTGGGAATTAGACACCTACTCAAGATCACATTTAACACCGAGAACTGAAAACCTCTGACTGCTCCAAGTGCTGCACCTTAAAATCTCTGACTTGCCTGCTCACAGGGGTTGGATCTGCTGTTCATGCAGCCTCCAGTGTGGCCATCTCTGCTGATGTCCTGGTTCCCAAAGCCTGTCCCTCCATCCTTCCCAAGCATTCCCCACATACTGTGCTCATTCCCATCAATCTCAAGGCTTGTGCTCCTGCACCAACAGCTCTCTGGGAGGATGTCCCATGGCAGGAGCCAATGCATTTGTAAATAAATCAGCACCTTCCACCTTTCAGACCTCACCACCTCCTGCTGCCCCATCAGCTCAAACCCTGCACTCTCACTGCTCATGAAGCCAAGAGAAACAGGAGTGGAAATTACAATAAAAGAAATAAGAGAACAAACCACACAAAAACACCAGTTGTGACCCCATGTTCAAAAATAAAACGCCCAAGACAAATCAGATTAGGAATTACAAGATTTTCTGCATGACCCAAAGAATAAGCAATGCAAGCCTCCAATACTTTGATGCAGGCACTGTGCTGAAAGCCTGCACTTAGTGGCTCACCACCCAACACACATACAGGGAGCATGAAGGACTTGGAAGTTACCACGAGGCATTTGCCAATTCCATCCTCACAAAGCTGGTCATCCATCCCAAAACGTGGGCAAACACACACATTAACCATGCCATGACACTGCAGCACAGGTCTGACTGCCCAGGCCAGGAATTCCTATGGGCAATGAGCCCCTGGAGCTGCACTACAGCAGATCCTTCATGGAGAGCAACACCTGAACAGCACCAAGTGCCCACCCTGCCCCAAACACACCACCAGCAATAAAGCAGAAAAACCATGCCATTCTTTCAAGGTTCCTGCAGCACAGTACAGTTTCTCCTTGCAGCAATTTCAGGGCTGCTGAAGTTCTTCTCAATAAACCTCAAATTGTTTCCAGAAGTGATTTATAACACGCTCAGGGAGAAAAGCTACAAACAGCTCAAGAGCCTACTGAAAATATGAACTCTGTGTTTAATTTTTCACACTTGCTGTCCTAAGAGCAGGCCTAGAACATTCTGGACACATCTGTACAGCCCCAGTGAGATGCCTGCAATGTCAAGAAGTGGGCTGGAAACCTCCTGGACCTTCAGAAACCACAGTTCAGCAGAATCACGAAGCAACCACTGCAATTAGAAACCACAGAAGGGTTTGGCTTGGAAGGGACCTCAAAGACCAACGAGTGCCACCCCCTGCCGTGGGCAGGGACACCTCCCACTAGCCCAGGTTGCTCCAAACCCCATCCAACCTGGCCTTGGACACTCCCAGGGATCCAGGGGCAGCCACAGCTTCCCTGGAAAAATCCATTCCAGGGCCTGCCTCACAGGGAGGAATTCCTTCCCAATATCCCACCCATCCCTGCCCTCTGGCAGTGGGAAGCCATTCCCTGTGTCCTGTCCCCCCATGCCTTGTCCCCAGTCCCTCTCCAGCTCTCCTGGAGCCCCTTCAGGTGCTGGAAGGGGCTCTCAGGTCTCCCTGGATCCTTCTCTTCTCCAGGCTGAACAACCCCAATCCATTCCCGAAAAATCCATGTGACCACAAACTCAGGGACCTCAAAAGCTGTGCTGTCATTCCAACTGCATTTACACAAAGTCTCCAGCTCACATCCTGGTTGTGGCATCCCAGAGACACTCCTAAAACCCCCAGCAAAACAGCAAAAGCCTCACAGCCACTTTGGGGCCGGGGGATTTAAGCACAAGTCACGTACTGGAAAAAACAAGACTGCTTATTTCAACACCCAGCTGATCTTATTGCTTCTGCAATCACATTTTCCTAGGTTTGGCCTGCTGGGTGCATATGCCATTAAACAAACATGAAGAAATAAAGGTGCTAAAACTCACTTTAAGTGATTTCATGAGTTGAAGTTAAACACAAATGCTTTTTGAATTCAAATCCTCCCAGCCCAGAGAGGGAGGGCACAGCCTGACTCTGAACTCCTATCACACAGCCATAAATTAAATATGCACAGGAAAGTGACATTGCAACTAGACGTCATTTTATATGTATTTATACATCATAAAAATTATGTCCTCATATATATGTAAATAATTCATATGTAACCCCCCAAAAACGCCACAACAAAGAAAAAGGGAATTCACTGAAAAAAAAGGGAATTAAAAAAAAAACCAAAATATCCTCTGAGGTTGGCTGAAAAGAGCTGACAAGATAAGCTAAACCACAGCAGAGTGAGCCCAAGGGGAGCCCTGGTGTATCTGGAAAGCCCTTTGTGGAAGTTACATCGAGTTCCTTGAGCTGCCACAGCTTGTTAGTCAAGCATTTATTAAAGCTCATCCCGTGAATGACTGAAAAAATATACAGAATTCCATTTTTATTAACTTCAACAGGGAAAAAAATGTATTTTATGGTTTTGCTGTGGTTTGTGTTCTGCCTTGCCTGCAGGAAACCCTCCCAGCCCCCTCCCCGAGGGCGCTGCAGGACGAGGGACAGCACATGTAAACAGCAAAGGGCAGCAGTGCTGTGATGACTGCAGTGTCACATTCCTAGGATTATTCCACAGGAAAGGAACTCGGAGCAGGGCCAGAAAGAAATGAGCTTTTTATGCAGAGCCTGAGCCACGTAACCCTGCTGTAACAGAGCATGCACACTGCACTGGGCTCTGCAAGGCTCACTGCAGCCTGGCTGGGCTACACATCCCTCTCTCCTGCAGGGGGGAAGGAAGAGTTAAATTCCTCCTGGTTTATTCCCCAGCTGCAGCAGGGGCAGCCCTGAGGGGACTGGTGAAGGAGGCTGGAAAACCATCAGGGAGTGGGAGACACTCACAGCCAGGGTCAGGACCCTCCAGCAAACACCTGCAGCACAACCCTGCCAGCAGCAGAGCATCTACTGGGGCACAGGGCACCTTTACTGGGCACAGGACACCCACCTGGAGGCAAACCAGGCTGAGGGACGCTGGCCAGAGCCCTGTGCTCTGCAAACAGGGTCACACACCAGGCCACAGCAGCAGCTCCATCACCACTGAGCTCCAGCAAGCCCCCAGCACCAACCTGCTCTTCCCCAGAGCAACCTGCACACCAAACCAACGTGCCTCCATACTTTATCTGCACTATATATAGGCAACACCCTGCTGGCTACAGCTGATCCTCAACCTGTGCACCCTAAAAATACAATCCAGAGCCTGCACATGCAGATCACACTCCATTTCTTCTTTATTTGGGGATGGAAAAGGATTTGTTATCAGTCAATTCCTTACATACTTCGCAAGGGTAGAGGTTAAGGCAAGCTGTGACAGGAACACGCTCTAAGTATCAAGAAGAGGAGCTTCACCCTAACATCTCTCCTTGGTTACTACAGCCAACCCCAGCAGGCATGGCTTGTGCTCCTGCCAAAGACACTTCCAGGAGTGACTCCAAGAACAACTTCCTTCAGCGTGCTCATTCCTTTTCCAAGTCACCTGAATGAAAGGATTCCCAGGTGAAAGCCCACACTGTGCCCACAGCCTGCAGGGATTTGGTACTGAAGGTTCAGTGATCCAGGGGGCAACACCAACACCTGGGAGTGGAAGTCTGTGACCCACAAGCAGAGGGAACCTCCAGTTTTGATGGGATGGGAAGGAGTTCACAGAGCATCACTTCGCAGGTACCCAGAGCAAAACTGTCATTAACAAAGCAATGAAACCCCACTTTGTTCTGGAGTCTCTCATTTCAAATTCAGCCCTACATTCCCCTACCGATGCTCCCCTGTACCCTCTGGAGCCCTCAGGACAGTGAGGAACAGTGTGTCCTGCAGATGTTCCAGTGGCTGTGTGAGGCAGGACACCAGTGTCACCTTCTTCCTGCTGCCAACAGGGACGGACAGCCAAGTCACAGAATTGGGCTGGGATGAAGTGGAAGGAAAGGGATAACAAACAGAACTAACAGGCTGTCCAGTCTCCAGGCAAACATCAGCAGTCCCTCACACGTGATTCAGGAGGGACTCAAAGCTCCCTTCAATCAAGCACTGCTGTTGTACCACATCCAAACCAGGACAGGTTCCAAATGGATCAGAGGAAAACTGCCCACAGAGAGTTCAGTAAAAGACACCCACCAGGAAGGTTCTCTCCTTAAATAAAGGACAATAAAAACACTGGTGCTACACTGGCTGGGACTTGGCTAGAAAAAACAATGAGTGGTACTGGCATCCAGCTCATCTGCCCAGGGGGACCTGGGTCAGGAATGCTCCAAGTCCAAGAAGAACTCTGTGCACATCAAGAGGCATCTACTGCAAGATCATCCCTCCTGAAAGGACAAACACAGACCTGTCCTTTAATCCCCACTGCCCTTGAAGGGAAGATTACTTGTTTCTGCCAGTAAGCTCCAAGAGTGGGAAGGGCATTTGGGGTTATGACCTGGCCTTACACGGACTGAGAGAATCCACAGGAAGATCTCTTGATTTCAGTTTACCCCACTGAACTGTAACTTGGCCATTGAGGCAGAAACACACAGAACTGAGGGCAAGGAAACACAGCACAGCCCCCTTAGCACAGAAACAGCTCCTCTGTCCAGGACCTCTGATACCCAACCTGCTGTTAGACTGAGTTAAGCCACCTGTCCCACTGGAAAATACAGTTTTACAGGATCACCATAAACCAGCAGCCACTGTTTTTATCTTACAGGCATGACTGAAATGAAAAACATTTTGATTCCATGACTATACGTATTATACAAATGTAACCTGTACGTATACACAATACATATAAATATTTTTTGAGAACATCTCAAAATGCTTTTCAGAAGAAGACCTTCCATGGTATCAGCTCCTGAAGGAAGAGGCCAGTTAGAGCAACAAGCCTTTAGATGACTGTCTGCTCAGCCTCTACTTAGCATGAATTCTCCTCCCTGCTTCAGGTTAAAAATAGAGTCAGTTCAAAGGGCTGGAGGTCAACTGCATTATAGCAGGTGATTCACTCTCAGACAGCAGTCCAAGGCACACCCGAGGCTCTGCAGGGCCTCCACAGACTCAGAGCAGAGAGCTAAAGCAGGTGGAAACACTGAAAGGCAGCAATAATCTCAGGAATGTTTAAGTCTGAACATAAAGCAAACCAGCTCCAGGATTTCGCTTTTCACTCCCCACCCTTTATGTGCACAAGAGCAGGAGATAAGAAGGGGCAAAAGGGAAGGATTCCCACAAGTTCTCAGTGCAGCTGAACACACTCCCAGCATTTCCATGCCTCTGGTACATACAGCAATAATCGAGCTGCTTACACATCCCTACACGCAGTCAAACATAGATCTGTCTAATCTGATCTCAACCTGCTCTTTTCAGAGCCTATCATGCTCAAATAACCTCACCCTGAGTCACCCAGGAAGCTCTGCAGGTATCTTAAACTGAAAATCAGGATTTTCTCCAGAGAACTTCAGTGCCTTCCTGCAGGCCCCATCCCCACCTCCCCCAGGACCTGAAGTTCAGCTCCTCATCCACAGGCAGGGTCTAATCTCAAATACCATCACCTGCCCTAAGCACTGACTTTCCAGCTTACTCAAAAATAGCTTAGAGTTTTGCAGACATAAGACAAGCTTAGATATTTTTCAGAGATTAAAATCGGGTACAAAAATAACATATTTTGGCCAGAACTGCTTGCACTCAAAGGCATTTCTGTGATGCCCAGGTGACCCCACAGTCAGAGTGCACCGAGCAGCTGAAAGAGGCTCTTTGCTCCCAGGGACTTTCAACCACTGCTTTTGAAACATCTTTTTCAGAAAGAGCCCTTTAGTGTTGTCTTCTTTCCTCGACCCTTGGGAAACAACCCTGCCATGCACAACCCCACCCGGAATTGAAGACTTCTCTAGTTAACTCTTGAATAGCACAAGCCGGGAATTTGGGGAACTTCACAGCCAACAACACAAAACCGAAAATAACACCTCCTCCTGAGGGCACAAACGAGCACCTTCTTACCAAAGCAAACTCTTCATTGATGAACTCAACAAGAAAAGATGAGGGAGATCTCATTGTGGTCTTCCAGCATTTAAAGGGGGCTTATAAAAAAAGAGGGAGAGGACTTTTCACATGGGCACACAGTGACAGGACAACAGGGGATATTTCAATTGGATATTAGGAAGTTGCTCCAAGCCCCGTCCAACCTGGCCTTGGACACTTCCAGGGATTCAGGGGCAGCCACAGCTTCTCTGCCCAACCTGTGCCAGGGCCTGCCCACCCTCCCAGCCAGCAATTCCTTCCCAATATCCCACCTAACCCTGCCCTCAGGCAGTGGGAAGCCATTCTCCCTGTCCTGTCAGTCCAGGCCCTTGCCAATAGTCTCTCAGTCTGTTCCGTGATCTCCCTTCAGGTCCTGGAAGGGCTAAATAAAACCAGGGCTGCCTCTGTCTTCAGCAAAAGCTCTGCACATCACAGACCATCCCCTCTTACAGCAGCAGCCATCCAACAGCTGAGGTGCTGTTTTAAGAACACCCAGTCATTGCAAAACTGGCTTTTTAAGGGGGAAATACACAGATTAAGGACCAGCAAAGCCACACGAGCAGATCAAGGAAGAGTTACCAATGCAAGAAGACACACTGATACTTCTGCTCCCTCCACACAGCACCCACAAGACCTGCTGGCCACCTGTGTGGGTGCCCTTGAACTCAGCCCTGTGTGACACGAGATGCACTTGCTCAGTTTAGCTTCAGATTGACTCTAATCCAAAGGTCAAAGCAGACTCATTTTTTCCACCCAGAAAGCACTGATAGTGAGATGCCCCTTGCCCAGACTAGGAGTCCCTGAAGCTTGCAGCCAGCCCCAGAAACAGGCAGGATAACCTACTGTCCCCTCCTGAGCATCATCACTGGGTAACAGGACTTGAGTCCTTTGAGCTGTTCAGTGAAAAACACCACCTTCATCTTCAAGGAATGAAGATGCAAAATGATGAGAATGTCTGGAAAAAATGACTTGGATGTACTTACTTTCTACCATGGCAATACTTTATACTCCTAAAAAGGACTAGAAGGAAAACCAGAAGTAAACTGAGTAGTAAACTTTAAGACAGGAATGATAAGAAAGTACTTTAATGGAGACACAGGCCAGCCAAAGAGGAGGGGTCAGGAGGATCCACACAATGAGAGGGTACCAGTAACAGCCAGCAAGGATCTGCCATCCTGGACCATAAGGAAGAGCAGCCTGAGCAAGGAAACCAACACTCTACTCATCTAGCTGAGGATGTGGTAAAATAGGTGATTATTCAACCCAAATCAGGTTAGAACAAAAAAATAACTACAATTTCTCTCCAAGGCCTGAGCACAATCCCCTGAAAACCGTGAAAAGCACGCACAGCCAATTTTAAGAGCTTTGGAAATTAATACTGCAGATAAGTTAAATCCTGTATCCTCCACAGGCACAGAATCAGATTTTTCCCTGAAGGACACAGAGGTAGAGACAGAAAAGCTGTTGCCTTGCCAACATAAATATTTCTGCATCCCCGAACAGAGGAGCTTCTGAATTAGGATGTTGCTTAAGGAACAGTTGGGTCAACATCCCAGTTTCCCAGGCAGTTTACCCCAGACACAAACCCAACACCAGGCTGGAAGAGCAGGAGATGTTTCAGGCACTGCGTCATTCCGATGCTCATCCCAGAGAGGGCTCTGGGTTCGGGAGGAGGGAGAGCATCACCCCTGCAAGAGTGTTTGTAACAGCAGTATCAGCAGGGTCAGGGGCCACCACTGACTTCCCAGCGTTCAACCTAAAGGAAGAGGTGCCACTCAGCAGTGGGAGCAAACAGCAACTATTGACTTCAACACCCAAACAGCATCTGCACCCACAGACACAGCAGAGGCAGCTCCAGAGATGCCTTACACATTCCTACAAGTAAAATCCAACACAACTGCACTGAGTGGTTCAGCAATCCCTCTTAGGAGAGCTTTCCCTTATGTTTAACACATTGGCACTGCTGTTTGCATGGGAGTAAGATGAATAAAATTGCACCAGTGCTACAGAATCCTCTTCTCCAACCCCACACATGTATATTTATCTACACACCAAGGCCAACACAAGCAAAACAGTCTTTTTAGGAATCCAGATTCTCTATCAAACCAGCCAGACAAGCTGACAAATACATGCAAACAAACAAAGAGGGATTATAAATAACTCAGAAGCTCCAGGAGCTGGCAGCAGTCAGCACAGTATTGGAGCTCCCCTTCATATCTAAGTTGCAAAACATGAGCATCTAACACTTCCAAGGAGGAAAGCTCTGCTGTGAGGCTTCATTCACAAAATGAGAGTTGTGAAGGAGAACAGGAACCCTTTGCTGTCACAGGGACCTTCTCAAGGGACTTTGGATTCCTTTCTCAGTAAGCACCTCCAAGGCTGAAAAGAACCTCCCCAAGCTCAGGACTGGAGACACAACACCAACTCATCTGAAAACCAAAGTTATCTGACGTAACTAGAACTGGCATTGCTGAATCTTTATATTTAATTTACTAGTTCCATCTATAAGCTCGTGACAATGACAATATAACTAATGGACCTCAGGTAATTTAGATGTAACATCCCTTAAAGCAAGGGGATACACCTGGGATACCACCCACGTGGAACATTTACAGCCAGGAAATACAGACGTGCCCAGCTCATAAATCCCAGGGACTGTATCTGACATTACAGCCAGATCCTCACTAGGGCTTTGCTGCAACATCTCAGTACAGGGAGAGATTTACTGCAGGTTATCACTTCAGACAAGTGGCCTTTACACCTCCTCCTGGGCAGCCCCAAGGTAACCCAAAGGTAGGAAAACAAGGACTAACCACGGGGTTAAACATGCTTTAAATGAATCCACTCCACAAACGCCCCAACCAAGGACACCGACTGGGGTTTCAAGACTATGAATGATGCACAAACTGACCCTCATGACAAACAGGGCATCCCTGAGCCCCTGCCCCTTCCAAACCCATTCCAGCTGTTCCTGCAGACCAACAGCTGCAGCACAGGTCTCTCCCCCTCGCCTCCCTCCTTATCCCCAAAGGAAAAGAACAAACAACAATAAATAACAAGGCTCACCATTAATGTCATCTGTGATTAGTAAACAAAGATTATAGGAAGCTACAGTGCACTGTTTGCTGATTCTCATGCTGGCATCAGTCGCCTGCTTTGCTGTAAGGAAACATTTGGTATTATTTTGTCAATAAAGCACAAGAATTTGTCACACGCTGTCATTATGTTCCAGCCTGAAACATCAAAATCATCAAACGCCCCATTTTCAACTTCCATCACAATAATAGCTTTATGTTGGATGCTTTTCATGAACAAAATAGATGATAGTTCCACAGTTCAATATACTGCCATTTTTCCCCTCACACATGAAACAAGCCATTCTGTGGGTTTTGGCAGAAAGCACCCGGCCCTGTGTGTTTGCTGCAGTTGCCATGGGGAAATCCCAACACCACTTATCAAAAGCAACACCAGGACCTTGCAGCCTGCATTAATGATTCCTTGTTCAACCCCAATACGCAGGCACTGAAAACATTTGCTCTCTGCTCTCCAAGTATCGATTCTGGAGGTTCTGGCTGGGCCAAAGCAAACCCCAACACACGCCGTGCCAGCCAGCCTTTCACACTCCTCAGCTGGGAGCTGCACTTGGGCAATCAGTGCTCCACTCCTGGGGGCCACCAGAGCCACAGCAAAGAGCCAAACTGCTCATTCAAACACACCCAAGTGGTTCCTCAGCCGAGATCCAGGAATCCAACCCCTGGATGCACCCCTGCTAACCAGCCAGCTTATGCTGCTTGGAAAATGCCCTTTGTTCAGTGCAGTGACAAGTTCTGGCTCTGCAAGTACTCGAAAGAGTAAGGGCTCAGCATCTCCTACCAGTGATTTTATTTTCTAGGGCAGAATGAGCACCACATCCAGTAAAGAGGTGCAAAGTCACACAGCAACTATGAGCAACTTAAAGCCTTCCTCTGGTCTGAGGAAGAAGCTCATCTGCCACACCACATACAGACTCCACCTCTGAGAAACCAGATGCTGCTCCATCATTAACTCTAGACTCACCAGGATTAGCAAGCAGTCCCAGAGTAATTCTATCCTTCTTAGAATCACAGAACCATTAAGATTGGAAAAGACCTCCAAGATCACCCAGCACCCAATGCCCACCTTGTCCCCCAACCCAGAGTGCCACATCCAGTCCTTCCTTGGACACCTCCAGGGCTGGGCACTCCAAACCTCCCTGGGCAGCCCCTTCCAAGGCCTGACAGACCTTTCCACAGAGTTTTCCCTGATAACCACTCTAAACCTCTCCTGTCCCAGCCTGAGCCCGTTCCCTCTCCTCCTGTCCCTGTTCCCTGGGAGCAGAGCCCCACCTGGATCCATCAGGGACTTGCAGAGCCACAGAGTCCCCCCTGAGCCTCCTTTCTCCAGGCTCAGCCCCTCAAGCTCCCTCAGCCCCTCCTGCTGCTCCAGCCCCTTCCCCAGCTCCATTCCCTTCCCTGCACACGTTCCAGCCCCTCAGTGTCCCTCCTGTCTGAGTGCCCCAGAGCTGCCCCCAAGGCTGGAGGTGCCCCAGCAGTGCCAGCACAGGGGACAGTCACTGCTCATGTCCAGCCACTGTCACCAGCACCCCCAGGACCTTTCCCAGCTATCCAGCCCCTCTACCCAGCCTGGAGCACTCTGTGGGCTTGGGGTGACTTGACTACAGGACCTGGCACTTTGCTTCTTGTCACACTGAGCCACCTCAAATTCAAGGCAAGGAATTAGGAGGAAAGGAAAAGGAGTATCATGTTCTGAATCTGCATGAGCTTCATTAGATAAACATATCACCTGGAGTGATAAACCCAGCAACAGGCAGATCTCTGGCAAAACAGGGCTAAACTAATTCAATTTACAGAGTTTGGGTTGAAAGGCAATGGAGATGAATGTCTGCACAACACTTGACTGAAGCATTCAGCAATACATCCCAAGAAAGTTACCCATTACTGCCACCAGGCATTTAACTGTCATTTTTACAGACACATTAAAATCCTACATTTCTTTTTGATTTTAAGAGAAAAACAAAGGCCACGACTGCTGGCAGCTGGCACACTCTTCAATATTGTGCAAACATTAATCCATCTCATTCTCTAATTCAGCCAGTGACCTTAATACCAGTGCAGATCTTAATCATCTGGCTCTATGAGTGCAGCTGGCATTCATTTTGCTTGACACAAGACCTACCCAATAAATAACAGCAAAAAACCCTCTTAGACAATGCTTGAAAATGCTTAACCCCAACTGCAGTTTATTTATCTGCTACATTTTATTTTCATAATAACCCCTGGACAACACTCACAACAACTACAAGGATTAAAAAGAGCCATAGAAGGTTTTTAGTCCATGAAAAAAGGGGCTCCCAATGTTGAAAAACACTCTCCTGCCTCTTCTCATGCCAAGAGGGCACCAAAAACCTGCAGTTACTGAACAGGGAACCCCACAGGACCAGTTCCAATACATTTGCATCTCATTACTCCAGTTCCATGTGCTCCAAGTCTCTGCCCACTCATCCATGTGAGTGCACAGCCAGCACACTGGGCTGCACTGGGAATGCCAGGAGCCCAGCAGTGGCCAGGGCAGCAAGGAGATGACACAGAACTAACAGGAATTATCTCAAGGGAAGCTTTGCAAGGGAAGGCTGGAGGCCTCCAACAGAGATCACTCACCAGCTTCCCCTGCTTCCCACGACTCTGAGCTGCAGAGTATTTGAGATAAGAGCTTAAAACTAACTCCTCTAAAACCTCCAGGGGAAAAAAACCTCAAAAGAGCAGTTTATCATATTATAATGATACTTTTTTTGATAGTCAACAATTTTGGTACTCAAATCTAATTAGTAAGTCCTAAAAAGGGGTTATTCAAACAAACTTATCTCAAAACAAAAGCAACAAGTGAGAACCACTGAAAAACTATTTTAACACACCCCCCCAGCCCCAGAGCCATCCTCCTCTTCCTCCAGAGCACCAAGAGCTCCTCTCATCGTGAAAGAATCATGAGGACTTCGAGGAGAAAACAGTTCAGATGAGGAACAACATTTCCCTTGACGAGTTCTGCTAAATAGCTTAAGGCAAAAATAACTTCTCTGACTTGAAGTTTATGGAAATTCCTCTTTTTGCCTTTGGGGATAGTGGTGATGGATATAGAAGAACTTTTTTCCTTCAAATAAATGAATCCCCTGCCTCCTCTTGCAAAGCTTTAGGGAATTGGTGCTTGCCTGGGACTCAAGACAACAATGCCCCAGCAAATGGGGTTTACAAGTAGGAAAGGAAAATGCCTGATGGCCAAAGTGGTTTACTGACAGTACGAAGAATAATTCCTCCCCAAATCAACCTTTACCCACTCACAGCCCAAGTCAAACTTGGCAACATCAGAAACACATAGATTTAAAAATTCTTACTCATCTGCTTAAAAAAAAAAAACCCTCTGTAACTTCAGCCTGTTTAAAAGTGTATTACAACCTGACTGTGGTAGGTAAGGTCTTTCTTTTCAAGAAACATCACACAAGCAGACACTGCAATATCTGGGTGACTGTTTCAAGGTGAAAATACCAAGAAGGTTCAGTTTTTAAACTTCTACCTCCTCTGCAGACCTCAGGCAGGTTTTACATGGAAAGCACAAAGCCCAATAACTTGTGCACAGCACCAAACATGCAGAACACCAACAGCACAAGGGAAACAAGTTCAGAATCACAGACTGGTTTGGGTTGGAAGAAATCTTAAAACTCACCTCACTCCATCTCTCTGCCACAGTCAGGGACACCTTCCACTAGCCCAGATTGTTCAAAGCCTTGTCCAACCTGGCCTTGGACACCTCCAGGGATGGGACAACCACAGCTCCTCTGACCAAAGTGTGACCTCCCCACCCTCAGGGGGAGTTACAAGGAATAAATCTTTTTCACCTGGTTACACAGGCGAAACTGCTCAACACATTGAAATGAAGGTTCCACCCATGTGTCTGTGATTATCTAATTAAACCTTTCTCTTAAGAACTAATAGGAGAAATTAAAGATGAATTAGTTTTAGCTTAGCTTTGTGAAGGTCACCAACGAGCAGCGGCTGGAACTGTGCACAGGCATTTTCTAAGCTGCAGTTTTGTGGAAAAAAGGAGAAGGAAGCAGAGCAGCCAGGCCTGCTAACCCATAACCCAAGCCTGCAAATGCTGCTACCAACCTGCAGCCACTCTGCTGGCCCCAGGAGGCATTTTCTGCACCACCAGCCTCAAAGCTGACTCGCACCAGATAAATTTGGTCCTGCCACACACACAAAGCAGCTCTCAGGACCATCCTACTGCTGTGTGCCAACAGTTACTGATTAACTGAGCTCTCCTCCCAGGCTGAGAGGACTGGGAGATACCGTGTGAGAGTATTTGACCGTGTGCTCTTGAAGGAGAGGAACACTTTGAGTGCCTTGGCACAGGACAGGCATAGAGTCCTCTGAAGTAATTCTCCGTTGTGGTTACCTTGAACTTTAACCAAGGTCAGACCACAATTTCCGTCAAGATTATTATAAGCCCACATGAATGCCTCTGCATCAATAAAACCACCCAGTCCTCAGTTACTGGGGCTAAATATTTGGCTCTGCTCCTGTGCCTCAAACTCCAGGCACGCTGCACTCCCAGCAGGAGCTCTGGATGTGTCAGGGCTGGCTATTTCTCTCCCAGTGAACCACCTGGGCCCACCTCCACACCATCCTCTGCTGGACCTGTGCCTTGAGGAAAGCTTAATCTTTCTAATTGAGAATTGTATTTTTAGAAAAGCAGCGACTTACAGATCATTTGCCACCTGATAAGCACTTGGTGCTCAAAGGCGACTATAATTGCCAGTTAAATGTTTCATCACAGATGCCTACTAAAGATGCACATTTGAAAGCACAGCTACAAGAAGGCAGAGTCTCTCAATGAAGCTCCACAACCAGCATTTCTGGTTTAACACGTCCCAGTCAGCGATACCTTGATCCTTACAGATCCTTACAGCTCCTCAGCTCTCCACTTCCAGCCCACAGTAAGGTTATTTTTCAAGTTTTTCTTGTATCTGAGGGATTCACAAACCCTGGAGTTCCCTACCTGGTTCCCACCTCGCACTAGCAATGCTTTGGCTAGTTAAAGATTAGTACACAGCTATATAAAATAACTCAAATAATAAAATAATTCAGTGAGTGCAGCTTCCGAGTTTGTGCTTTTTCAAGAATACCAAACTCAGTTTAAGCTTTTTGTTACAATAAAGCTTTAGGATTTTTAGGACATTTACACACCCATATTCACTTACTTCTCCAGCAGGCATATTTCTGACCAACATATCCAATCTTTCGGATTACAGGAGTCTTTCCAAAAGGGGAATGTCCCAGTGCTGTGCTGCACTGGGCCACCCAGTGACCTATATACAGCAGCACTGGAGTTCAGCTCCTATTCCATAATTAAGTGAGCTACACTTGCCTCACTCAGCTCTCCTGGAATGCCCAATCAATCACTCAGAGAAGGATTTTTGGTCCACACAGCCTGACCTGCCCTCTGCAGAGCTGCCACATGCTTCAACCACGCTGTGCCCCTACAACCACAGAACCGTGGAGTGGTTTGGGTTGGAAGGGATGTTAAGGGGCATCCAGTCCCACCCCCTGCCATGGGCAGGGACACCTTCCCCTAGCCCTGGTTGTTCCAGGCCCTGTCCAACCTTGGCCTTGCACGCTCCCAGGGATGGGGCAGCCACAGCTCCTCCGGGCAGGCTGTGCCAGGGTGGCCCCACCATCAGGTACCCCAGAGCAGCATCTCCTCCCTCTCCTCGCCCACCACAGCCCGCTGCCCACCCCGGCGGGACCAGCACGGGCACCTTTGTGCGGGGACCCGTTGATGCTCTCGGAGCTGGACTGCATGTCGGCGGCGGCTCTCCGGAGGCTGCCGAAATACGGCCTGGACCTGGAGCAGCTGCCGCGGGGGGAGCGGCCGTGGGGGCTGCCCAGGAGCGCGGCGGGGCCGTCCCTGCGGGCGAAGATGCCGCTGAAGAAGCGCAGGAGCCGGTGCTCGGGGCCGTCCCGGCCCAGGCGCTCCGACAGCCGCTGCAGGTCGCTGTTATCCAGGGTGCGGTTCTTGCTCTTGCTGCGCTCCCAGCGCTCCGGCGGGGACAGCGGGT
>JAWWMO010000002.1:4985417-5007582 GCA_035047845.1 Dendrocincla fuliginosa
TGGGAGGATGGGCAGGCCCTGGCACAGGGTGCCCAGAGAAGCTGTGGCTGCCCCTGGATCCCTGGGAGTGTCCAAGGACAGGATGGACAGGACTTGGAGTGACCTGGGCTGGTGGAAGGTGTCCCTGCCCATGGCAGGGGGTGGGATGGGATGAGCTTTAAGGTCCCTCTAACTCAGACCTTTCCAAAATTCTAAGATTGCCTATGAAATATTATCAAGTCCCTGATTTGGGTTGTATGCACAGCTAGAAGGGGGAAGCACTGATAAAACTTTCCCTTTTCCCTAGTTGCAAGCATCTGAAAAAAAAATGTATTCAAAATGGGATTTCTGAGGAAGGAAAAAAAATAAAAATATCACCATTCTTCACTAGTTCACTGAAAAACAGACTAAGTTTGTTTGAAGATTTATCAGTTTCTTCTATTTGGGCACTTTTAAGATGTTTAGTATTTCAATTAACTTGTAAAGTTACAAATTCTATGATCAGAATGCTTTTGAATAATGCTTAATTGAGACCCAAACACCATAAGAAAGGTTATCAGGCAGAGGTACATTTAAAAGCATATTTTACCTATGAAAAACTCTTCTTGATTCCAACTGCGACGTGATCTGAAATTCAGTGAATTGGCGGAATTCTTATCAAAGTAGAAGACTTAGATCTTCTGAACAAATACTGAGCTTCCAGCATGTTCAGACTGAACAGTTGGCATAAGTAATTCTGACCTGTGCCTTTCCTTTGTTCACTGAAATTGGGCATGCAATAGCATGAGCAATATTCTCAGCAGAGAAAGACTGTGACTGCTGTCCCACTGAAGGAGCACCAAGGAGAAAACTGCCAGGTGAGGAGTTCCAACCATTGTCCTTCTGTCCAAAAAACAGTGAGGATACAGAAGGCTGACAACTGCACCTTGCTAAGAGCACTTCTGTGCCAAACTGCTTTACCCACATTCCTTTCCCTGGTATTTCTTCACCAGCCACAATGTGTTTAACACGGAGAGCCTGATGTAAACCTGCCTTTGCAATTAATACCAAAGAAAATCATCATGTGATCACAAGAGGGTGATCCAAACTCTGGGTTTCACACCCAGGTTGGTGGCTGCAGCTCCTCTGGCTGGAGAGCACAAAGCCCAGGACTGATTCACCAGGATTCAATAAGCTGCTGCTGAGGTTACCCAAACCACACTGTGCTTTTGCCTTGTTCTAAGGTGCAAACTCATCTTTAAGGTGAGTTGGGTTGGCAGGAGAGGGTGGAGACCACACTGAAGGCAGACAGTCACACTGCAGCAGATGTTCTGCTCAGCAGGAGATGCAGGGACTCGTCTGAGAAGCAGAGGCCAAAATACCAGAAAAGACTGGCCCTCAGAAACTGAGACAGCAACAAAACTGGGGACCTTCAACCACGGGGAAAAAGCCAGGTGGTATTAGGGAATACTGGGAGAACAGGCCACATCCTCTGAATTTGGCAGGCCTCAGTTGCCAAGAACCCCAGCAGATGGGGGGGCTGGTTACAGTCACAGGCTTTGCTGTCACCCTGGACTTGTCACCTCTCACCCTCAGCTGACAGATGTGGCTTTTCCTGCAGCAACTGGGAAGAAGCACCTGGTGGCTGTAGCAGAAAAGGCTGGGAAATCACCAGCAAGCCTTCTTTCCTTGCCTCCAGCTGCTCTCACAGGAGATTAAGATCACATGCAAAGGAGTCAGGAAAATGACAGAGACAGGTACCTTGGCAATCCTTCAGTGTCAAACCTACAGCTCAGTCCCCCGTGACTTCCTTCCCGGGCCAGCAGGACCTAACATGGGTTTCATTCCTCCTCCAGCCTTTCTTCATGGAGATCCTTCTTTATGCAGGGGAGGGAAAACACCAGGACAGAAAACCCACCTGAAGCAGCTTTCTGCTCACAAAACACCAGGGGTGGGGGAAGAGCAAGAGGATGGAAAAGCAATCCCAGAAAGTCATGTCAAATCTGAGTCATGGGGGTTTTTTCCAGCTGCAGGTCACACAGAACACGGGTTTTACACAGGTTTTGGCCTGACCCTGCTGTGTGCAGAAGGCTACATGAGATAACCTCCTGCCAGGCTCCCCAGCCAGAATCTTCCTGTGCAGGTGAAGGTTTTACAACTGGTCAAATATAGCTTTGCTATTTTAAGTTTCAAAGCAAAAGAAAACACCTCAAAAATGGAGTGTTGATATAAGGAAAGGAAACTTATCTATCCCCTTCTTAACATTCTCTGTGCTGTAACAAAGTGCAAAATCCTAGAGAGTAAGGCAGTTGGAGAAATTTTTCCCCTCCTCACAAGGACATATTGGATGAAGGTTCAAGCTTAAAAAAAACAAAAAAGGACTATTCATAACATATTAATGTTACATGAAGAAAGAAATCCCATTAAAGTCATTGTGATAGTTAAACAATGCCTCTTGATACAAGTAATCATATATTAATAAGCCTAAATCATATTTTATATTGGAATATCACTTACAGAGAAGAAGAACCATGTCCAAAATAACATTCTTAAAAGACACTGAACTGCCTTCTTTAAATACTCTGAGAGCAAAAACAAACAACTGCTGGGTAGCAGAACTAAAGGGGCTTTACATCAAACCCCAGATATGGCTGTGTAAAATCAGAGGTCACTCCCTGTGCTCCCCACGTGAAAGGCTCCATGTGAAAGGGTTGAGTTCCCAGCACCTCCCAGTGACAAAGGGAGAACTTGCATCCCTCACCTTTGGAACACCAGCACTGATTGTTTGGGCCACAGGTAACCCTAAAGCTGTTCCAGTGGTCATGGGGGCACTTCTCTCTTCCCCCTCTGCCTGATTGATGTCTCTCCATTTCTTCCCAGGAAACACGAGTGTGAAAGCAGCTCTGGAGCAGGGACACCACACCTGGTTTGATTTACCATGTAACACAGGTATTCCCTCACACTTCAAAGCAGCTTTCCTCTTTTAGCCCCTCTCATTTGCCTATAAAAAGGCCTAATTCCTCAGCTGCCCCATTTGCTGCAGAGAAAGGCAGCTCCTCCTGCAAAAAACCTTGGACCTTCCCACACGATGTACTTGCTGGCGTGTTTAACCACGAGGTAACAGAACCCTGTAAAAGGTTCATCCTTCCACAAAAAGAGGCTTCAGTTGCATCACTGAAGATGCAATTCCAAGACATAACTAATGCATTAGCAAAATTCATAAACCTAATGTATGGATCCCCAACACTCTGACTTCAGGGACTGCCAACCTCGTGTTGCTGCAACAAATTCCATGACAGCTTTCCTTAACTAGCTGAAGTTTCAAGCACTTTCCATTCACAAACTGTGATTGTGAATCATACCCAACCACAATCACACAACAAAAACCACCTTCATACAACTGCCAGCACTTCCAGGTCATCCCCCTTGTGCACCACAATTTTGTGAGGATGTCACGAGACCTGTTCATTTTAAAAACAGGTTGTTAGGATTTTCCAACACTTATTCCAGTCAGAACTACACATCAAATACAACTCCTGGAAGAAACTCAAGAGTTATTCCTAAAGATGTGCCTAATCAGACCTAACACTGTTGATCTAATATTACCATCACATGCCTATGAGACAAGTTTTCACACAGCTATGTTGGCAAAAGGACATCTGAACACCAATTGACCTTTTGTTTATTAAGTCACTAAATCCTGCTGGCTTGGCACCCAAAACACTGAAGACACCTGGCAGAAGGTCTGGTGACCCAGCCAGTAACAGGACAAGCCCCCCATCTCCCCTCTCAGGCACCCAGAGAAGCTGAGGTGGGACAGGACCCCTGAACATCACCCACCCTCGTTCCCTGCTCAAAGCAGCTCAAAGCACAGCAGGTTGTCCCAGGCCACGTTCCTGTGAGTTTTAAACATCTCTAAGAATGGAGATTCACCAAAGTGAAATTCCAGGGACTGCAACCGCTCCTCAAACCGAGTACATGTAGATCTTTGTGAGCCCACAGAAATAGAAGCAAAATAAGTGATTTATCTATATTTACATTCTTTCAGATGTTTAACAAACAGTTTGTTCTTCACACAGGCCTCAGTGACCCAGTGACAGGGTAAAAGCTGATGCTCACAACTGGCATTTTCATGTACTGAAAATGCTGATTCATGAGTAGGAAAAAATTCATGAAGGGTTTTCTGCAGGTGCTTAAAAACACCTAATGAAGCATTCACTGCTCATTTCAAGAGCTCATATCTTTTCCAGGACATACAGATTGAGTTTAAAATGTTACTGAAAATATATATTCCTACTTTACAGCAAATTATAACCTTGGTCATCTGTTGCTTTTAGTATTTATATTCACAATGGGAAGAAAAAAAGTTTTGCATGTATTCATGATTTAACTGTTCAGCAAATACAATGCTAATCTGGAGACAGGGAACAGATGTTTGCTCAGAAGGAAACTTTTCCCAAGAGGAGATACCCAGGAAGTTTGTCTTTCCATCCTGCTCCAGCCCACGGAGTTTCCCACCACACTGCTCCATCTGGGGAACACTGAGTCAGCCTCCAGCTGAGCTGTGTGCAGAGCAGCAGAACCAGCTCCGAGGGCTCTGGCACAGAACACTCTGAGCCACTGGAACCGTCCTGACGCCACCGAGCACCGAGGTGTGCAGCTCACTGAACATACACACTCCTATCAACAACAGGACTCTCCTGACGAGCTTCAAAATAAACTTTTATTAGTCTAAAATGCAGGCTATTGAGCAGCTTAAGCTTAAGTGATAAACAGAGCACTCAGTCTGGCTTCCAACCAGGGGAACATTTCACAGGCAAGGGAAATAACAGTGGATGAGCTTCCTCACCCGAGCCTTCTCTCCCCCAGGCTGAGCAGCCCCAGCTCCCTCAGCCTCTCCTCACATGAAAGATGCTCCTCTCCCTTCACCAGCTTTTGGTCCTGCACCAGATTTGCTCCAGGAGATGCACACCTTCCTTGCACACAGCAGCCCACAGTTACTGGTAGCACTCCAGATACGGCCTCGCTAGCCGGGGCAGAGAGGAAGGATGATCAGCCCCCTCTGCTTCCATCAGTCTTCCTTCAGAAAAGGAATCATTTCCTAGACTGGTTTTCTTTATGCTGAATTTAACCTCTTGTACTTGGCAGATCTCGTTTCAATGAGCATGAGAAATAATAAAGCAAGGCCTCACTTCAGTAAACCCCCAGTAACATTATCATAACACACATTGCTAACTCCCAAGCACTGGAAGTTCCCTCTGGCTCTGGCCCAGTGCTTTCCAATTGCCAAAATGAAATGTATATCCGTGGATCCATGCCTGGCAAGCATCCAGCTGCACACGCAAATCGCCTTCCAGTCACTTGCCATAGCAGGAGGCTGTGTTTCAAAATGAGGATAAAACAGCTAACCCCCAAAAGAAGAGGATTAGATATTCATTTAGGGGGTTTCATATTAAAACCAGATCCTGCTAACAATGGGATGCCCTCTAAACCAGTCCTAAATCCCTCTGTGGCTCCAGCATGTCCTGTCGGAGATGTCTGGAAGCTGCTCTGCAATCCAGCAGGCCAGAAGAGCCCTTCACTGACATACTGTGTGAGAAAAGGGCAAAAAACCAAGTTCCTTAAAAAGGAAAACTATGTGCAGGTTCATTTAAAACATAAAAGAAAGGAAGCTCTTACAAAAAGCCTGATACCATTAGTGAAAAAGCTGCTGTCTGTGGATATTCAAAAATTCATAACAAGGCTGCAGTATTAAACATAAAAGTAATAGATCAAGGCAACACAAAACACACCCTTACATCTCCTAAGCAGAAAGTACAATTTCACTGGCTAAAAAACCAACTCTGGGTCCCACACTACTCCTGCTGGAGTTTCATTTGGGCAAATCTTGCTTTCAGCCCAATCTATAAATGGATTTTGGTTGTGCCAAAATTAAATGAGTGATCCACATCAAATGTGATCTGTGCCAATGATATTAATACAAGTTTATATACATATATGCATATATATACACACACATAAATGTTTAAAAAATACAATATTAATAATGGTTTGGGTAGGAAGGGCCAATTTCATTCCACCTCCTGCCATGGGCAGGGACACCCTCCAACCTGGCCTTGGACGCTCCCAAGGATGGGGCAGCCAAAGCTTCCCTGGTATGATGATATTGATTACATTAATATAATTGACAGAAAGGAAACCCAATCACCTCAAACACCTTTTTTTCCCAGCCTGAGCTGGAAAGACTAAGCTACTGAAGTTCTCAGCAGAAGTAGTGTTATTAAATAAAGAGGAATACCCGTGTTGAGGCAAAAGCATGACAGAAACATAAACCACCTGTATCCTATTTACTACTGGGGCTCACTAACACCTGTAGCTTTCTGGTTTCCAGAGGAAAATGGGAACCCTGTGGCACTGGACAGCTTCTAGGTGAGAGTTTTCTGCTCAGGCACAGCATTTTGGGGACAAGCACCAGCCTTACACAGGCTTTGGACACATTTTGTGCCAACAGCACCAAGGTCATGGGGAGCAATCTGCACTCTGGTTTTTGACTGCCTTCAGTCAGAGAAGGGAGCTTTGTGCTGTACAAACCCACCAGGGCAGGGCTCAGCTTGGCTCAAACATTCCAAGAACCCCCTCATTAACAGGACACGGGGAGGCTGCACTGTCACACTAAGCAATGACAACCTCACTTACCTGACAAGTACATTTCAACCGCCTGAAGGGCACTAATAATAAAATTATTGGCTAAGGCAGCAAGACATACCAGCTGAACAACAATTTGGAGTATAAATCGTGTACCTTAAGCTTTCTGAAAAGATACAATCAGAGTTAAGGGCATCTGACTGGTATTTAGCATGGAAAAGCACAAGAACATGTTTTATATTTATCTGAAAAAGACGTCCCTTGAAATTCCCCTTCCAAGCTTTACCCGAGGTACTTTAGAATCATGAAATCATTAAGGCTGGAAAAGACCTCTCAGACTGATTGCAACCATTAACCCAGCACTGCTGCAGAGCTGCCTGTCTACAAATATTGCAGGTTTTCTGTGTGCTCTCTTGCCAAACATCCATCTGTAAAGTCATATCCCAGTGCAAGCACAGCGACATCAAACCGTGCTCATCTACCTGGGACTCCACTGCAGGAAATATTTGTGTCCAGTATTTGATACACAGAGTACCTTAGCAAGCATCTATTTCCTTCAAATTGATAATATTCCTGCAGAGGCAAAAATTCCTCTAGTTAATATTTTCCAATTTAGCCATCAGAGACTCCAGAGCAGCAAAGACTGCCATGAGAGGAAGCAATTGATATCAGTGGCACAATGACTGCTTGTCTGCCTTCCCAGCCCACCTATGCAACAAAATATGACTATTTTATTAAAGGTCTAAAAACCTATTTCCCAAGTGACTCGCAGACTACTTCATCAGGGCAACACCCACATCTCTATTTCCCTGGGGTAATGCCCATTAAGCCTTCCCTGCTAAGGTTGTTCCAGCCACCTCCTGCCACCTGCCCCTCATTTCTTTGGCAATATTCCATGATTTTACCCGGCATCCCAAGGACCATGCACACAGTCACGTGTACAGTGGAATGTTTCCAGTCTTAGGGGATGCTTTAAGCCAGGCAGGAAAAACCATTTGTGTTTCCTTTTGCCCTTCCAGGCTGGTTTTTGCAGTACCAGCACAGTAATTGAGATTCTCCTCCAGCTCAGACACTGCTACAGCCCACAGGAGGTGCCTGCTGGAATACCAAAGAGTGTGTGACCTCCCCCCCTGCGGGCATTTCACACGTGTGTTTTGGGACAGCATTCCACAGCTGCCAAGACCAGATGAACACATCAGCTCCATAAAATTACTGTCTCAGTCACTTGCCTGTCATTCAAATCTTCACTTCCTTATCCATTTCCAGGTCCAGGAGCACTCATTTCATTTTCAGGTATTTTAACTACTTTCACTTAAATCAGCTATTGTTTTCCTGTCCTTCTTGCCAGCCCTTCAGAAGCCTCTTCTTCTACAGTGAATTTCTGCAGGTTCCCCTCCCCGTCACCAAATTAATTTAACTATCTAAATGAAGCTTACAGGAATGGCTTCCCATTTTGTCAGAAGAGAAATGGTCACCCAACACAGCAATTATTTTATTTTTTTTTCCCAAGACCTACATCCTTACTGTCTAAAGCTCATTTCTAAAGTATTTGCCATTGAAGAAAACAAACTGCCAGAAAAATATCATTTTCCATCATTCTTTCTTAAAGATATAAAATCCTCAAAATGTTCAAGTAGAAAAAAACCCCCAAACAAACAGAAGTTGTGTGGGATTTTTTAATTCATTTCCAGTACCTCCAAAAAGGCTCTTTCTCCAGCCCCAAGGGACACAAGTGACACTTCCATTGTCTCCAGGCAAGACAACTGAATTTGATGTCTGTTGATAAACACTGAACAGGAATAAAAAGCTTGCCCAAGCCATGCACTTGCTGGAAGGCAAATCTGAGGATCTGTCAGCCAAAATAAATATGAACACGTGCCCACAGCCCAGAGAGATGCCAAGATCAGGTGCTGAACAATGGATAAGGGTCCCAGATATTCCTGCATCAGGGAGGGAATGATTTATTAAGTCAGGTTACATTCCAGGATTTGGCATGTGCTGCATAGCAAAGATCTAAGAGTTAAAATCATGTGACAAAACACAAACCAGATAAATCCCAAGTACAGTTTTGAGCCAGCAGGAGACAGCTGGCACCAAAAACTGGGAAACTGGCCTCAGCCTCTGCTCCTGAAAGGAATGGGAGGTCATGTTCCTACTGCCCTGCCCACTGCCAAGGCTGCAGTGCCTTCTGAGGCTTCGCTGGGGGGGAACTGGGTACAAACAGGATCCATTTTTCAGAAGCAAATTGAGTAAACAGATCCGCTTCAAACCCATTTAAGATATCGAAACGTACAGGAACGCACCACTTCAAAGGATCAAAAGCATCATGGTAATCCAGGGAGCTTCCCTGTCTCAGGGGATTTCATGCTCCTGGCAGACCCAGTAAAAGGATGTGACTCCTCAAGGAGCAGAGCTGCTGCTTCTGTGATGAGCTTGGAAAGGAGCGTGTCCCTGTCTGGGGAGGGATGAGTGTCACACCAGCAGTGCCAGCGGTCCCCGAGAGCCACACACAGGGCAGGGACGGCTGCAGCAACCAGAGCGAGGGCCTTCCCTTTCCCGGACACATCCACAGCCCTTCGCAAAGCATCCCTCCCATCACCTCGGGGAAGGAGACGTTTCCCACGCCCAGCAGTTTGGAAAATCATCCTAACCACAACCAAGCCAAAGACCTGCTCCCAGCGGAGCTGCTTTGCAAACAAAGCCAGGTCTCTTCACCTTGTCTTCTGCTTTTAGTCGATGGCTTGAGGTTTAAGTAAAAGCAATTATCCCTTTGAGACCTGTTCAGGGCAACTTCACAAGGTCAGCCACGTGCCCCAGTACCCCGAGATCTAGTGAGCATTTTCCATTTCTTTACCACGCCATGAATTTGGATCTCAGCCCCACTGCTTTACGTTAGACAAAGATCCTCATTCCATGCCTTAGGCTGGTTTAACCTGGTAAATTACACTCTTAGCAAGAAACGTTGTCCTTGTTAAAAGACAACCTTCTCAAACTCAGCAAGTGTCCACCACCGTCAGAGCAAAGTGTTGCAGAAGGGAAGAGAGACATTTGTAATGCCCTTAAATCCACTAGGAACAATGCACCTGAATTCACACTGAAACATGAAATAGCCATGTATGCCCAGAAATGATGGCACGAACTCAGGAAGAAGTGATGGAGGGGGAGAGGAGCAGAGCTAGGACAGAACTGGGAATCACACATCACCTCTGCCCAAAACTCTATCTTATGATACCCCAGCCTAGGCAAGTCCAAAAACCTGTCCCATGAAATCTAACATGGCAAAGTCAGCATCAAATAAGCAAGAAACAGAAACTCACTATTCTTAAACAGAAATGGCAGTGACCTAACGCAGCAGTGAAGAAAACCTCAATATACAAGTTATTCCCTGTGCTCACCAAAGCAATTCACCACACAGTTGCTACTGGGCCACACTTGCTTCTGTAGGATAATAACTGTACAAAGAAGCAGCATTTTAGTTGCATAATATATAAAATTACACTTCTCTTTACATTTGTATAGCATTAAACCATAAAGGAGATTGCCTTGCCTTGGAAGGGATCTAGGAATCCACAGAACAGCCAGAAGGCAAATGCTTCTAAGAAGTAGGTCAGTCCTGCTGCTTCAAAATTATTTACAATCCCCAAACAACCCACTGTAAACACAGGCAGCATTAGCGTTGGAGGCATTATGGGCAACCCAGGCACGTGCACTTAGAGAGGGGAAATAAAGCCCTGTGTTTGAGAAGTCACAGTCAAATAATAGAAACTGACTCCAAACCCCCTCCTTTCCTGCACTGAAACAACAGCAGCTCATCTAAAATTTAGGCCAAACCTGAGTTAAATGAGGTACAATTGTCCAAAGTGCACGATACACAATTTCTAGGTGTGCTCCATGAGAATTTGGGCTCCTGCTTTGGAAAGCCTACCCTTGGGCTCACGAAAAGGTTTGTATTTGATACTTTTCACTGTTTTCTAGGCAAGAAAAAGCCAGTTATTCCCACAGCTCTGACTGGCAGTACCCAGACACTTGGCCAGCCCCCCTCAGGTTCAGCTGATCCATGCTGGGATATCAACAACAGCGTGGGAAGGACCCAGCCCTCACACTTCCCTCTGGATTGTCTCCCAGCACTGGGACAAATCACTGTTCACGGAGAGCCAGCAGCCACCGGAGGGCTAAAAACATCAATTACAAAGGCCAGTCCTTGTGGCCTGTATCTTTACACCTGCAGTAACTCCACTGAGGACACCCCATGCCACTCCACGTGGAGTCCCACCTGCTCCCAGCCCTCAGGGCAGAGCACACTCCTTAAACCAACAAACTGAGGTCACCCTGCAGAAGGAACGTGACTGCCTAATATTTCATTCCGCTGGCAACCCAAAGCGCCTCTGCAGCTGTAATTGTCCTTGGACCTCAGCCATTTATGTGCTTTCACTTTCCAGATAAAAGGGCTATCATCTTTCCAGGATGTGGTACCATCAACACGGAAAAAACATGTCACCAGCACCATTTATCCTGGGTAGGATGTGAGCCTTGGCTTACCTAAAGTGACCTTCCTCGCCACGCTCAGCTCAGCACCAGATGGGATTTAAGCACAACATTCCCCCCATCCTAATGCCACTAAAGCATTTCCCAGTGTGGAATAATGCAGGAATTAGGACCTGCTACAGAACAAAGGAAATGTGGTTCAGACTGATTCCTTCCTGAAATGACTTTAAATGTAAAAAAACAAACAACTGTGGTCATGCAGAAAACAACACAGGATAGAGACACTCCAGAAAACCAGCAAAAAACACAATCCCTTCTTAATTCAAAGAGGGATATAAAATGTGGCAGGAAAACTGTACAGGGAGCACCAAGACACTTGTTATTTACCATGTCCATCTTTCCCACAGGCATCTGGATGAAGAGAAGCCTCCCCTTCCTCAGTCCAGCAGTGGCTGTCACCCCTGCAAACCAGGGAGGCTCCAGGGGCCCTGCACAATCCCAGTCCTGTCTGTTCCCTTGAATAAAAATCACCCCGACCTTGCAAAGGTCAAAAGCAACTCTCAGAGCCAAGAACTCCCAATTCCTTTGCTGCAGGTTTTCCTACTTGCCACAGAAAGGGAGCTGAAAGGCACCCTGTGGTTGGGAAGGTCAGTGAGGCAAACTACAGGTGCCTCAGAAATGAAACAGGAGACCTGAGACCTGAACCACCACAGCATTATTTCTTTTTCTTTTTAAATAAAAATTCCCACTGTGTATGACCTTACCAAAGGGAAAAATACTTTGAAGGGAGATAAACAACAGCCAAAAAACCAGATGTGGAAAATCCAAGTCCTTCTCCTACAGAGGCAGAGCAGAATATTCATTGACAGGATGCAGAGGGTCATGTGTGAAATAAAACACATCCACTGTCTTGGAGAACACACATTTGGAGGCAAAACAACACACTACAGCTTGGATTTTAAACCAGTTATTTCAGACCAGTATTACTGCTATGAACAGCTGACCTCCTGGACAGTATTTAGAGAGAACATAAATGCTTTTATTGCAATTACATCTTCATGTTTCTTTCACAGCAACGGAAGTACAAAAAGCTCTGAAAATTACACAAGAATTCAACTGTAATTTTCAAATTAAGATAAATACAATTTATCAGTGCTGCTCCCACACTACGTACATTCTCTGTATTTGTATGTTTTTTGAAAACAAGCCTAAAGAGCCCATTCCAGAGGAAAAGGAGCATTGAGTCCAAAAGAACACACTCAGCTCCTCCTGAGGCAAACACAGTTCAAGTCAGTCCGTGTAAGAGATGCTGGAATTCTGTGCCTGCAGGAAGGGGTCAGGAAATGACAGAGCAGGGATCATACCACACAGTTCTGTCATTGCATCCTACAGGCCTGAGTTAATAAAAAAATTAACACCTATGTGCTTCCTAATAAAATTGACCCCTGAGGTACAGTGGGCTATTGTTACCATATTTCCTGAAGGAAACAACAGGTCCTAACGCTCCTGGAGGGGATTTGAAAGCCACGAGGAGGTGGCACTTGGGGACATGGGTCAGTGGTGGCCTTGGCAGTGCTGGGTTAAGAGTTGGGCTCAATCTCAGAGGGCTTTTCCAACCTCAGGGACTCCATGACTGCGTATCTCTGCAGCACATGGACTGTGTAACCATGCAAAGCTGAGGGACCGTTCTGACAGCAGCGGGAAACAGAACAAAACAAAGCCAACAGAACAAAACAAATCTGACAGATTGTCTCGGGATCCCCATCACACAGCCCTGGTATCTTCACTTGCATTTCCTTCTGAAGTGCTGTTACCCCTCAGCCCCTTTCCATTGACTTGGATTCCAACCTGAATGGCCAAAAGTATCTTGTGCTGCATTTTAAATTATGGTAACATAATCCAACCAAGCTCCAACCCTGACATGATTTTGCTTTCCTTCTGGTTCTGCTCCAAGGTTGTGTCTGTGTTCCATAGGGTGCTTGCTCTGTAAGCACAGCTGTACGTTAAATTTAAATACCACCTCCAAATCCCTAGAATGTTTTCTTAGCCTTAGCTAAAACACCCACGTATTCAATTATCACTTATCTCTTAGGAGTAAAATTTATTTTCATCATTAAGTGAACCAGAAACGAGCTTGTGAAAACGTGTCCATCAGTTTTTAAAGCTCCAGTTCCTCCAGGGGTGAGAACAGTAGCTGAAAGGGCTTTATTTTCTTGTGGTGAAGGCGTGCTAACATGGACAGAAAACGCCTGGCCTACTGGAGAGCCAGGTGTCCAATATTTGCTCCTAGTGGCTGGAGGCAAAGAGCAAAAATAGCTCTGACCCACTTCTGCAGGGACCCATATGACCACTCCACGTTAAGCTCACATGAAAACAGAACATGTCCCTATTCTGTTAATTTATTCTCTGCAGGAACCAGCTGAACCAAAGGGATTTTGAATTCGCCTCACTTGCTGTTTGTGCTCACCAGAGTTCGCTCTGCTAAAAAAATATAGGTATTTTAAAGGATTACTGTTTTCATACAGAAATTACCATAGCATGGGTCTTAGTGGAAGAACGTGGAATGGAAAAAATAAAAACCATGATTTTTTTTCAAGCAGGAAGCACAATAAATTCCTCACTGCAGCAGCAGTGTCTGTACCATTCCCACCAGGCTTACTTTGCTGCAAAAGCAACTCTTACAGTGAATAATCATCAGCATACATACGGAATAAAGGCTTTGGAGAATATGGAGGCTCATCAGGATAACAGAATTACAAGAATAAAAGCAAGTTATTTACATATATTGAGCTATCCCTTCACACCCAGCTTTGTCTTTATTCCTAAAGCAACCCATCCTGGAGCTCAGTTTTTACCATTATGAAAGCCAAACCAAGCAGCCACACACACACACACACACAAAGCAGCAGAGGAGCTCAGAAGGTGCTTCCAAATTCAAGAGGAGCAATGTGTCCTTTTACAGCACAGGTGAATCTCACACATCAAGTGAATTTTCAGTTTATCTCCTTCAAGTCACAGATGCTGAGACGAGTCCCCTCAACTATCCTGCATCTCAAAGAGTCCCAAAACAGTTTGGGTTGGGAGGGACCTCAAAGCCCACCCAGTCCCACCTCCCGAGGTCGAGCACCAGAGCTGGTTTCCCCACACTGCCCTCCCTGCCCACTCAGGAGGTGTAAACTTGAAACATTCTGTGAGGGAAAACCACAGAACTCCTCTTTAATGCCTCCCAAATCCCTGCACAGGAGACTGCCAAGCCCAGAGCCACGAGCAGATGGTTTAAGGTTCAGCAGAAACCACCGTCATATGCTAATTTGCTATTAATTACAGAAGCTGTCAGGATTCCTGCAGCACTGTGCACTAAGCATGGGTGCCAGAAAACACATCATTAAGGAAGATTTTTGACTAATAACAGCTTTTGATAGAAATATAACATTCTTAGTGACCAAAAGAATAGGGTGGGGAACCTACAGCAGTGATCTTTGCTATCCTACACACATAATTTGGCAATCAATGTGCAAGGCATCAGCACCAGTGCTAACCCCAGTCCTGACAGGGTTAGGGCAGAATCCTATAATGGGTTGGGTTGGGATGGACCCACACACATGACTTTATTTGCCCTGCTAAAGTTTGCCTAAAGGGAAGAGCCAAGTTAACCAAATCTCCATATTCCTGAAAATTTTAATGGCTATGTAAACAGATGTAAGCTTTTCCACCAAAATTTTCATGACCCTCTGCAAGTACAGACATACCAACACCCTTCCACATATCTATCAACTTTCCACCCCTTCAAAGACAATTTCCAAATGGGTTTTCTGAGGAGCAGGTTGTCAATAACATCATAATCCAGATTTATATCCCTACCTGTGCCAATGCCTAGACATTTTCACTCAGGGGTGGTAGCCATTCATCCTTCCAAGTCTTACCAGTCAGAGCTGCTCAGAGCTCAGGCAGACAGGGAAAAGAGACATCAAGAAAGTACAGAAAAAACTAGAAAACTTAAAGAATTTCCTTCCCCTCAACACACAAATCCTTTTAGCAACTAAGTAGTTGTCAGTGTGAATGACTAACAGCAAATATTTCATATATCATCTGGAAAGAGCCAAGCCCCTGAGATCTCATTATCAGAACCAAGTGGCCCAGCTGACATGAATTATTTACTGCAAACCAGTGCTTTTGATTATGCATATGCATTATGTGCTGAAGGTGCATCTGTGCCCCAGTTTTAAAACCACCACGTGGAAACAAAGCCAGAAACTGAGCTCAAATCTAACATTCATTCCACAGAACAAGAGGATGCTCTTGGCTGCTGAGTTTGCCCATCACAAGTGATAGTACACAGATGCTTTCAAGACAACCCCAAGGTAAATTATAACTGCCTGGAGAATACAGGCATTTTTCTTCCTTTTCTTCTGACACGCTGGCAGAAATGAAAATTCTTGGTCTTAATCACCTGTACCCAAAGCACAAGGTAATCCATTTCAGTTTCCTGAGTGACAGCACACAGAGAGACCCAGGGACAGCAGAACACACTCAATCCTGCTCTGTTCTTCTGGCTTAGGCCTGTTTTGACCCTCTACAGTGTGGCTGCAGAAGAAAATGTACTACCCACCTGGGAAACACCAACTGCAGCATCCAGACTCCAGCAGTGGGGTTTCCCCAGCTCTTTTTCCTCCACCAAAAAGCAGCCCTGAGTGATGCAACCACAGCTTCCCCAAAACTGAGTGAGGCCTCTCGTGCTCTTCCTCTAGGACCACACCACAACAGAGATTCATTTCATACTCAGTGTCACTAACACCAACCTCAGCAGGTGCCTTCATGCAGCACACTGATGCCCACGACAGCCATGAAGGTGCCTGCCAAGCACCAAGATGGGATCTTCCATTTTAGTACTAAATCCAGTCTTCAGTTCATATAGAAGTACTTTCATGGGACTGGATTATTTTTAAGACTAGTCTGAACACCACTCCAAGCATGTGGAACACACCAGATATTCCTGATGGGAAGTGGATCATGATGATCACATCAGTAGCGGGGAGCTCCTCCCCATCCCTTCATGAGGCTGATCTAAGGTGCCACAAGGGAGTTCACACACCTGAGCTGACTGAAAGTTAAAGAAATTTCTGAAATTACTGCAACAAGAAATAAGAATCAGTCCCTACACAGAGGACAGTATTCCAAGTGTCAAAACCTAGGATTTGGAGGCCAATTACTCTTTTGCACAATTTGTAATCTCTTTACTCTCACAAATACATTGTTAACCCTTTGGTGCTGTACTGGGAACTCTTCCCTGTGCTCCAAGTCCTTACTCCTTTTTTAATCAGCAAGGCAGTGACCTGAAGATAGGAATCACACACACATGTAAATACACACAAAGAGCAGCTCAGCTCCCAAGACCTGTTTTAAAGCACAGCTCCACCCCAGGAAGACCTTGGATATGTTCAATGCATATATTTAAATTTCTTCCCACTGTTCTTTGCAGCAAATACACAATTTTTTTTCAGAGGGAGGAGGTAAAGGTTGTTTAACCTTGGTTAAGAAGGAACATGTGTTTACAGCATCTCTCCCTCACCAACTAGGAGATATTTACAACCAGAACACAGCACGGAGCAGTTACCAGGCCAACAAGGAACAGAAACCCAAGGAACAGATCCCTCCAGGGATATGTAAGCATCCTACATTGTTAATTTTAACCACCAAACCACGCATCTCACAGGGGATCTTTGAAAAGCACTGGGATTTGATGTCCACCAGCCCCTCTGAAAAGCTACATGCAGGCTGGAAACACCAGCCAAAGAGAAACAGGATATAGCCAGGGAAGAACAGCTCGGGTTGCCTCCTGTCTGCACTGAGCCCCTGGGAGCAAACCAGCACTGAGCCCTGCCAGCCCACTTGCCAGGCTGATGGGGTTTAGATTTATTTTCCCCTAAATTACTCAAATCTGCAAGTCACAGGCCAAGTAGACACAAGGAACATTAGTCTGCAAACCTAAGCCAAACAGTATTTTTAAAACTATTGGCACAAATGCAGAATAAGCCAAGGACCCTGCTCTGACACCAAACACACCTAAAACTAGTAGTGCACTTGAAACCAATGCCAGGGACCCAAACCTTTGCTTTTTTTGCCTTCTGTCTTGCACATCTTCCCATTCCCACCCTCCAGCACATCCCCAAACATGAGCTTTCCTCCAAAGCCACTGTGCCAAAGACCCTTCCCCTGAGATTGTTCTGCTACATCCTCTCTTGCAACAGTCACCATTTGTCCTCTCCAGGCTTCCTCCCCCAGATCCGAGGGGAAAGGACCTGGCACATCCTGTTCACAGGGTTTGGAGCCCCGGAGTGGGAAGGTACATTGGCACAACTGTTCCCATGTCACGCACTGCCTGTCGCTCTCCAGGCAGGAGAAGGGAACTATTGAGCTCAGCTCCTGCATCTGTCCAGGCCTCTATCCTTCCAGTTCACTACTGGCCTTGTGTGAATCAAAGAGCACAGTTTTAAAATGCAAGTGCCCATTCCAGCAAGCCCCCTCCTGCTGTTCAGCAGCCAGGGGAAAAACAATTTGCTCCCGAGCTCAGGCGGCCTCAGATTAGTGGCCAACACACTCTGCATTTCTAATGTCCCACTGCACATTTACAAATGGGTTTAACAAGCACTTGTGTTATGGATAAAATTGCTGCTCGTAGAATGGCTGAAGCAGGAACAAGCAGGAGATACAGAAGCTGAGGTTATCTTGGCTGGAGATGCACTTCAGCTGTGGGTTTGGATGTAAAGGTGGGCAGGTATCTTGGTTTCAGCATCCCAAGAGGGATCCCAGACCCCGAGCATCACCAGCACCCCGACACACAGCAAGGACACAGAGCAGCACCCTCAAGGCACAGTCACCTCTTTTCCTGCTGGGTTAAAGTTACTCACATGAACTAACAGCTCCAGATGCTATTTCCATATCAGCAAGCACTGCTTCCAGGGCATTGTTTTCCATATGGCTCTGCACAAACAAGCTTCTGGAAAGCTCATAGTTATTTTCACTGATGGGAAACAGGAGGACAGGAGAAATACAGGCCCATAAACTGCTTATATTAGGTTCATTTATTCCACAGGCAGTGCATACTTGCTGTAAAACAGTTCACCTCAAGTGCTACCTCCTTTCCACAAGGACCTATGACACTCAGCTCATGGCAGGTTCCACTTTTGCACATAAGGAGAATAAGAGTTTGTGCCAACATCTCTGAAATTTGTCACAGTCTGAGAGGAAAAAAAAAGACCCTTCCTTAGCTAAGCACTTTTTCTTTAGAAAGGCTCTCTGAACTCACACACATCTCCCTAAGCAAAAACACGCTGGGAATGTCCAACATACTGCTCTCATGCTGCCTGAAATCTCTCAGCTCTGGGTCTCTGTTCTGGCTTGGCTGGACCTTGGCCTGCAAGCCTCAAGTGTCAGCCAGCCCTTCCACAGCTCTTCTCGTGGGCAGAGGGTCCCAGGTGGGGGCACAGGGACCTGAGCTCCTTCTCTCACTGACCACAAAGCTGAAGTCCTGCCACAGGTACTTACTCAGCACCAGTAGTTCTGACACCCCTGGGCAATTTCCTAATTAAAAGGAGTGGCTGAGAGATTCAGAGGCTCAAGTTTCACCCTGTGCAGTAGCAAGACAAGGTACGTGTGGAATAATCCCAGGATTTCCGAGCCCAAGCCAGCAGTGCAGCACATGCTAGAGTTGTTAAGCATCAAGTTGTCTTATGGCCCTTAGAAAGCCTTCCCAAAACCAGGCAAATTAAAATTCTTCAGTTGCAGAACTGACTGCAAGCATTTCCTTAGATATAAAGCAGCCATGGGAATGGCAATATGCAAACAATTTGTAAATTTTGCATCAGCAAAACTGACTTTAAAAACTCTCCTGATGCTCTCTAGGCAAAGGGCAGCACTGTGCTCCTGCAATTACTATCACCTGCTAGATTAATAATGTCCAGCTATCAAGAGTGGGTCATCATTTGTAGATTCTGAGGTCAACAGGAGGACTTCCTGCTGCAAACAAGTCTGAGTGTTGTCCCACAAGATCAGCCCTCACAAAACTCGGCCACGCGCCCCAAGAGCCTGGACTCTGCTAAGCCAGCTTCCTTCCTTTAACTAATTTTAAAAAACAGGATGAAAGGTTATAAACCAAAAGGCAAACTAGGAAACTGCTGTGACTCATACTACTAGAAGAGCCCCAAAACACCCTTATAGAAAGAATACTGATTACTTGCATAAACCATGCAGAGAATGGAGAGAAAACAGGAAAATCCCCCTGATGCAGGAATACTTACACAGTAGCTTTTTAGTTCAGGTCCTGTTAAAAACAGGCTTTCTTGAGCTCTTCAGCAAGTCCCACAAAATGCAAAAACAAAATACAAGTTGTTCTTTCTGCTGCAGATCACTTGGCTTTTATCTCAAAGGACTGGAGAATCTAGTTTGACTTGTGTATCTCATTACCTCCATCTACTGGCAAGAGCTGTTCCTGGTATGTGAAAACCCTCCATACCTATTGCACATTCTTTATCATTTAAAAAAATTAATTTCAGAAATACTGATATTTAACTAAGTGAGAAAGGAGAACACAAAAAATTCAACTCAAAACATCTGAAGGTACAGGCCAGCTTTTGGACCTCACACCAACATTTCCTGATGTCTGGAATTTATTCCCCCCTAGTGGTGCAGGAAATTTATCTCTGGATTGAAACCCAACAGCAGGGCTCTGCCAGAGGTACCTTCTCGTACTTGCTTTTAGTCTAAGAGTCAGTTTAAGAGATCAGTGTGATTTAATATGAGTCTTCACAGCCTTTACTGGCAACACATTAGACATAAAACCACAGAATCCCAGAATGGTTTGGGTTAGAAGGAACATGAAAGCTCATCCCATCCCACCCCCTGCCATGAGCAGGGGCACCTTCCACCAGCCCAGGGTGCTCCAAGCCCTGTCCAAACTGCCCTTGGACACTCCCAGGGGCAGCCACAGCTTCTTTTACCACTTAAGCCTCAGTTCATTTTTAAACAAGAAAGCAGCCTTCAAAATTCTCACATGCCAATGCACATACAGTTTATGTTACTGAACGTGCTCAGGCCTTAAGTCTTTTAATTCTGGATGCTGCATTTCCTACCCTGAGGAACAAAACTCCCTAAGTGAAGCTCAGCCTGCCAACCTGCAATGCCACTCCTGACTCTGGTGTAGCTCCTTGTCAGCACTGCCAGTTAAGGGTTCTGAGTTCTCTGGGCACTGAAATCACAGGCCATTTTACAATTGTGACACAAAAATAAGATGTTGCAGAGTAATTTTTTATTTTTTTAATAATCTGCAAGCAAGAATCATCCTATTTATCCCACTTAATTCAAAGCCCAGGTTTGGCTAAAAATAGCATTTCTGGCACCTTCCTTACTACACAGGATGCTTCCACTCAGTCTAGGACAGACAGTGAAGCAAAGCTTTACATTTTCATCAACAAGCAGCACTGGCTGGGAATACACTTAATGCCGACTGCTGCCTCTGAGAATCATGTTATCACAGACTGGTTTGGGTTGGAAGGACCTTAAAAACATCTGCCATGGGCAGGGACACCTTCCACCAGCCCAGGTTGCTCCAAGCCCCATCCAGCCTGGCCTTGGACACTCCCAGGGATGGGGCAGAAGAGCAATAGGAGCAGTAATAGCCTCCATTGCAAACAATTCCTGGACTGGCACACCCACAGCCTCCATTCCTGCAAAACACTCCTTGGAAAGAATTTAACAACAAAATAAATAACCCCCTACAGGTCGGACACATTAAAATATGTTTTTAATACTAAATGACACTGGTAGACTCCTAAATCCTGCTTCCCCCACATTATTCTTATTACATGCCATCTTTATATGTGCCTGGAAACTTTCCTTACATTCAGCTGTTCTTTTTAAAGTATTACATTAGTTTAATGCACCAAAACTATATTCTAATGCCAAACCAAACACGTTTCCTTCTTTCCCCAGCTCTTTTCAAGTAATGCATTGTAGTCCTCCCCAGCTCTCAGGACCGTCAGTAACCAGAAGGGGGCAACATTTTAAATCGTATGTAAAACAGCACCAACCTTACCAGGTGCAGAGCTATTTGATGTGCTTGCTCCTACCAGCTCAGAATCAGCACGCTGCCTCAAAGCTCCTCACCTGTAATATTCCATGGAAATTTTCCATTTCTTCTTCCTACTTACAGATCCATGACTTTCCATGAGTGATTTGATGAGAAAACTTGATGGAAGCAGTGAATTCAGCATTTCACTGCAGTGCAGTGCTGGGATGCCTCAGTCTGAACACAACTGCTCTGTGGACACACTGCAGTTAACTTGCACTATTTCATGCACTGAATTTAAAAATGAGACCTCTTCGGAACCATCTTCACACTATTTCCCAAACCCAGTTCCTAAATTAGACTCAGTTTGCACAGCTGCCCCAGAATAAGCTTATTTTTTTCATGCAACATACTTAACTTTGACATTAAAGGCAAAATGATGATCCACTTAGGACAAGGGAAACACAAAACCTCTTCATCCCATGGTAAATAACACGGCTTTAGCTGTTCTGTGACACCCAGCAAGGGAGACACGCTCTGATGCACCCAAGGCAGGTCACTGTTCCCCACCAGGTTCTCACACACTGCTGCTCCAGGGATGCCTCTGAGGGCTGGGCAACATCCCAAACAACACCCTGGAGAGCCATGCCAAAGAGCTGCTCTGGCCTTTAGATTGTATTTTTTTTAATTTGGGGAGCAGGGAAGAAATGTTACCATGATGGGAATACAGTTTCAAGAGAAAATTTGGATGCTGCCAATGGAAGTGAATCTGGGATTCAGCAGAGAGGTCTGTTTTGCCTTATGTGGATGCCAATAGGCTGCATTAATTTAATTTAAACCAAGCCAAACAAACGAAACAACCCCCAAAACAACAACAACAATAAATATTTCCAACTTGGATCGATCTGAATGTGAGGAGTACCAGAATCTTATAAGATTTTAGCCCAGTTTCCATGAGAACTAAGTCCTTACTATGTAAGTCTCTAAAATTCCCCCCCAGTTTTACAGATGCAT
>JAWWMO010000002.1:5061822-5077926 GCA_035047845.1 Dendrocincla fuliginosa
AAATTTTGAGTTTGCAGTGGATCCTGTAGGAGACAGACTCTGCTTGGAGCTACAATGTCTACAATAGGACTAATTAAAAAAATCATTGCTCCTAAAACACAGCTTTTATTCTCTAATACTTGTGGTCTCAGCTATCAGGTAATGTGAACCTCCAGAGAAATGCTTTGTAAGTGAGAGAGTCCCACTTTAGCTTGTCAGGAAAACTTGCACCACTGAACTTGCTGAGTCAAGAATCTCTTGTTTCACTTATTCCTGCAGCAAGTATTTGGAATAATTTATCAATATACACAGGGCATTAAAAGACTCCTGCATGAAATCTTCTGGCATTATTACCTAAATCAAATCTGAATTGACTGCAGCCCATATTATCTCCTCCCCATGAGGAAACAGAGGTGCCTGACTGAAATGGTGTAGCACCTTGGACATTCCCACAGCTGGGAACATTGGGATGGCCTGCAGGTTCAGCCAAGGGTGCTGGAGCTCCACAGGACACTGGCCAGCTGGAGATTTTAAAGAAGAGCATAAGGATAGGAAAAGAAACAAGTTCTTCCTAGAGAGAGCAGTCAAAGCCTTACACAGGTTTCTGACACAGGCTCTGAAATTTCCATCCTTGGGGATGCTCAGAATTCAAACCAGATAAAGTCCTGAGCAGTTCAATCTGGCTTTGAAATTAGCCTGGTCTTGGGCAGGGGCTGAAGGTCCTTGGCCCAGGTGGCCTCCAAAGGTCCCTCAGTGGTTGTTCCATTCCTGTGGCAGGTGGAGCTTCCTGAACCAGATGTCCAGGTCTATCTTTAGAAGCCCTTCATGTCTTAATTCTCTTCTATGAATTTGTCCATGGGCTTTTTTTGAACATAAAAACTTCTGTTACCCACCATTTGGGAGCAAAGTGTTCTGCAGCTTGTCTGTGCTGCCAGCTGCCACCTCCGGCTTTCCTGGAAGCTGCTTGTTTCCTGGGATGCCTTCTGCCTCCCCTGCTGTAAAACACAATAAATGTCACGTGTGATTTTGTGGGAAAAAAACAAAATAGCATCTTCCCTATCTGTCCTACTCCATAGGGATGGGTAATAGTTTCCTTGAATCTGTCTGGGCTTCCAAAGACTAAAGTTGTGTGACGAAGGTTATGTCGTGGACCAAAGTGTATTCCTTGGGTCAGTGCCCAGGAAGCCAAGCCTGGCACATCCCACTCTGTATTTGAAGGAGTTAATATGAGAAATTGTCTTTTAGACAAGAGATGTGGGAATATTCCATAAAAATAGCCATAAAAATTAAAAGATAATACCCTGATTCATCCCGTGTGTGTGTGTGAAAGGAGAAGATCAACCCACTAAAGGATGGCCTGTGCTGGCTTTGTTTCCCTCGTGCAGGCAGTGCTGGAGCTGCACATCACATTAATGGACCTGTGCATAAAATATTCCATAACAACCACAGCAGCTCATGCTTAATGGAAAAACATGGAATGTTCCATTGGGAAACAATTGCCCTTTATACAAGATGCATTTCTTCTCTCTCCCTTTTGTTCGGGGAATCTGACTGGGAACAAAAAAAAGCTTGTCCCTTCAGACACCCTCTGTTCGTGCTGCTCCCTCCCCAAATCAGGGCCCTAATCCCTTGTTTGGACCACATAATCAGCTACACAAATATCAGTTGAGATGGCACAGACAGATTATAGCTCCCAGCAGGGCGAGGGAGGATGGGTCAAGCTTTAAATACCTCTGCCTCTATGCAACTGTTTTTCCTAAGGATAAAGCAAGAGGAATATAAACAGGAATTCTTTAGGCAGATGGCCTTTAGTAACCTCTCCATGCGGCGTCGGCAGCTTGTAAACAATAAGTGGTCCAGAGAGCCAGCCTTGACTGAGAGGGCTCCCCAGACCTGGGTGTGGGAAGCTTTGTGCATGGCTGGGGGGAAGATGCTATTACTGGGGGGAAATGATAAAAAAGGATGATAATTTACAGTAAAAAGTGAAAGCCACTGGAGAAGATCAAACTTTGTCTCAGTTTTGAACCATAGTTGCCAGCTGACTCTTGCAGCACTTTAGTGCAGTGGTGGCTAACTTGGGCAATACTCCCAGGAGCCATAAACCATAGGCTGCTTCATTTTCTCCCTTGGTGTGACACTGAGGGACCCTGCCCTCAGGTGTGGGTCATGCTTCTGTTTCCTTGGGGAACATTGCTAAACTTGAAAAGTTTAAACAAGAAAAAAAGGGAAGTTTGGCCTGTTGAGATTTAAGTATTGGCTGTGACGAGCACCTGCTTCTGATCCAGGTCCATAAATAGATCCTTGAGAGTCCCTACAAATCCAGCCTATTTCCCTGACAAATTCCTCCATATATCTCCTTTGCATTACTGAGCTCAAAAATTGAGACACTGAAGTCCCTCCCCAATACATATTTTCATTTTCCAAACCAGGTTATGGGATGCTCAGGCTGTGCAAAGTGGAGTCAATCTTTTTGTGATGCATCAGTAACATGTCCAGAGAGATCTTTAAAGATTTCTCTTGGACTGCACAGGAACAGGTACACCTCAAAACTGGCTCACCTCCATCACTGTCTGTTCCTGGAACAATCCAGCTGGCTGCTATCCACGGGTATTTATACAAGGCATAGGATTTGGAGTGCTGAGATACTGTGTGAGGAGCTGCGGATCACAGCTGAACATTTCAGGTCCTCAAACTGGGTAGGAAACCTGGAGCTGAGCAATCACTGCCCTATTGAAATGGGCTTAAGAGGAAGGGGCACAGAGTTAGATGGGATATTGGGAAGGGATTGTTCCCTGTGAGGGTGGGCAGGCCCTGGCACAGGGTGCCCAGAGAAGCTGTGGCTGTCCCTGGATCCCTGGGAGTGTCCAAGGTCAGGTTAGACAGGGCTTGAAGCAACCTGGGCTGGTGGGAGGTGTCTCTGCCCATGAACCAGATGAGCTTTAAAGTCCCTTCTAACCCAAACCATTCAGTGATTCCATGATTCTGTGATTATTACTGGAGGAAATTTAAATGTATAATTGCATGCAGAGATAGATGACCACTTTTGCAAAGTGTTTCCACACGTGGGTGAACAACAGTAGTGGGTAGTTATGCCTGTTTTCCCCATTAAAACTTAATAATAATTAAAAAAACACCAGGTTTGACTGCATTAACCTGGGTCTTTGTGAGCTGTGATTCTAAATGAGCCTTTACCTTTAGCCTGCCACAAGAACAATTGGACACTTGGGGAAGAGATTATGAGAAATGAATTGGGAAACTTGTCTGGCAAAGGTTTTTTCCCCTTTTACCAACACACATGTAAATTGTGCAGGCTGCATGCCCAGTGTGAGGGTAAGACTTAGTTATGATTCAGCTCAATGGAATGTAAATGAAGGCTCCTATAATGAAATGAGTGGGAACATTTTGGACTTTCATTAACTTCACACTGTAAAAAAGATAATTCAAAGAGCTGCTTCTCGCTCCTGAAAGATAGTTTTCAAAACCCTGATTAGAGACAGAGAGAACTGGGGCTTTTGTTGAAGTTAAACCTTCAGTGAGGAATGTCTGTAACATCCTCTTATCCTCGGTGCTGAGCACGATTTGAGGAGTGAAATCCTGAGCATCTGAAAGGCATAGACAAATTGAATTTAACACAGAGAGGCTGCCAGGAGCTGGAGCGAGGCTCTGGCTGGGAGCTGAAGGGCTGCTGGAACCAGGAGTAGGTCTCAGTGAAACCAGTATTCAATAATGGCACTTCAGTAACTTCAACCAGGGGCCAAAAAGGACAGGGAATAAAGTGTGATGGTGTGAGTTAAGTACGAGTCCGCTGGACGAACTCAGCACCCTTGGAGTTCCAAACCAGTGAGCAGGAGTTTAGCCATGAGCCTTACCCAAAGCCAACAGCTTTGTCAGATGGGCCCTTGGACATGTTCTAAAAGTGACCTGATGCTGCAGGTGGTCTTGCAAGTGCACTTGGTCAGATTTTAGGGGAAAACCCCATCTTTAGAAGCTGAGACAACCCACTCTCTACTGTCCTCCACTGTTTTTGAACCTCAGTTTGTGTGCTGAGCAGGTGGAATAATGCAAACAGAACAGCACAGCAGGTAAGGAGTGACTGTGCAGTCCAAATCAAGCCACAGCACCTCCAAACTGGCAGCATTTGCTTTAGATACCTTTGCTGAAAAAATCACCAGAAAGCATCAGGATAATCAAGTGTGTTGTACCACCAACTGGATGCTGATGAGGAGAGGATAGAAAAGGAACATAAATATAATTGTAGGTGACACGAAGAGGCACGTGAGCCCAAGGTAATTTTGTGGGGCTGTTCCAGAATAGTGTTGAAAATTAGCTGTTCAAAGAGCAGATTGTTTGCACAGACCTTTTATTTTTTCCTGGAGGAGCAAAAGCTGGTCGTGTTCAGAGATGACAGGGTGGGTTAGAGGCTGGAGAACAAAGCTGTGGCCAGTTTCAGGGCTGTAGCTGCCAAGGTATCTGCCCTGTACACAAGTGCTGCAAGCCTGGGCAAGGGCAGGAGAGTGCAAACCATGGCAGGAGGTGGAAATTGCATTAAAAGTTGAAATTCAACAAGTAGATTGAAAAGCAAAAGCAGATTTTGCAAAGCAAAGAGAGAGAACAGGGTAAGTGCCACCTGATGAGATCCCTGTTGTGCTCACACACACAACAAGAGACAAACATGGGCAGCACTCAATGCCTACAACCCTGAAATAACTCACATGTATGAAGGGAAGAGGCCTCAGAGGGATCAGGTCTGGTAGCCCCTGTGTTCGTGTTACACTACAGGCATGAGCCATTAGATAAGGCTGAAAAATCCAGCCTTCACTTCATAAGAGCCTGGAAAAATAATTGTGCTCTTTCCTTGGTGGGTAATAACTCAACAAAGCAGCAGCTTAGAGTGTGCTGCTGCCTCTCCTCACTGGGATTTACCCCTGGTTGTCAGCCTTGGGACTGGCTAATGCATTTACATCTCAAGAATTCCAGTCTTAGAGCTCATGTTACGGCACGTGTCCTGTTTGGTAAGAGTAAAGATGCCTGAAAATTATCCTGGTATCTGGAGGTTTGTCCTTATCTTTAGGTGCTAGCAGGCTGTACTAAAGTGCTGTCTGATCAAACTGAAGGGATCAAATTAAAATTCTGTGGCACGGGCATTTCAGAGCTAAAATGTACAAGTCAGAAATGGAGCTGGCTGGAAAAAGCCCAGCTGACTGGGAACAGAGTCTGGGACAAGACAGGGTGGAGGTTGTTTCCCTGAGCTGAGAAAATGGCCAAGCCACAGCTGCTGGTCTTGTCTGGAGCAGGCAGCTGTAGGAAACATTCTGCTGTGCAGCAAAAGGGCAAATATTAGGATGCCATGAGACTCGGGAGTAGCTTGGATTGCATAGCTGAACTCCTGCCCTCCCTTTGTGCCAGCACTATTCTTAGGGGTGAAGCAAGAGCAAAATCTGGGGCTTGGAGCAACCCGGGCTAGTGGGAGGTGTCGCTGCCCGTGGCAGGGGGTGGGACTGGATGTGCTTTCAGGTCCCTTCCAACCCAAACCATTCCATGTTCTATGAACATGCCCTGCTGTCAAGCAACCATGCTGCTCCAGGTTTTACAGCTGAATGATAAAGGACTCATTAATATTATACCACAATCCCTGTGTGGAAGCTGTTGCCAGACACCTACATGGCAACAGCAGCTACAGGGATGGGCCTCATTGCCAGCCTTCAGCAAGTGAACTGAAGTGAATTAAAGAAACAGGCAGGAACAGAAGATACTGCTTTGTGCCTTTGAACAGTGGTTGCACAGACAGGTGAAAAGATATTGGCCTGCTCTGCTTTTAAACATAAGAAAATAAATCTTAGGCTCTTGTGGTCGTGCCTAGGTAATAAAATTAAAACCATTTAAGCTGGTCTAGGATAAGCTAAATGTTTGCTCGAGGGAGCATCGCTGCATGGATGCAAAAGAACACCTGCAAGGGAGAGACTATTTTGGTGCAAATACTGCTGTGATTTACAAGGGCCCTTTAAATAAGAAGTCAGGTGTTGATGTGCAGCCTTGACGCCGGGTAACCACCTGGAAGCAAAAATATCTCCGTGTAGGATCTGCTGCCCCCGTGACCCCACTGGTCAGCACTGACACTCTTCAGAAGTGCTGGGAAACAGAGCTGGGCAGGCAGGAGGGACCGGAATGGAGTATAAATCCACAATTCTCATTACCTCAAAACCCACAGAATAAAATCACAGGTCCTTAAAAAATATTCTTTTTCCTTCATAGAGGAGGAGAATATTAAAACTTATGAAGAGTATGAACCTTTAGACATGATCATGACAGAGTATCTGTTCCTTGTCGTATTTTTCTTTTCCTCCTGTTTTTTGGGTTTGTTTGGTTTTTTTTTTTGGCACTAGAACAAGGTCTTAATATTCAAAACTGCCCCGATGTTTTCTTCCTGTGGATTTCGAAGAGCAGCCGGATCTGGGGGTCAGACAATTGCAGCTTTTGAAAGGAGAATGGGTCAGGAGCACCAGTGTCATGATGCACAGCCGGAAAAGAATGTTTGCAACAAAAAAGATCTGTTAATGAATTCCGAGTATTTATAGCTCTGTGAGCTTTCCTGCAGAGTTCATCTCCATGGGAAGTTATTAGCTCAAAAGTGAGCTTAGTCACAAGCTGCTTATAGGGAATATTTCTATTTATAATATTCTCATTTCAGTGGCTGGTGCTTCTGTGACATGGTTATTTACTCGTGGAGGTGTCCAGTGCTGGTCAGGTCAGAATTTGTCTCTACAGATACAACTGCCTTAATGGGGGGAGAGCTATGCAGCCTTAGAGGAACCCCTGCTCTGTGAGGCTGGGATGGGGAAGGAGGGAGAGGGATGCTGAAGCCTCAGTGCTTGCCCCGTAACCCCTTCTACACTGAGCAGCACCCCAGGAGTTCCCAGGGCAAAGGGAGCAGAATATGGAAATGTGTCAGTGCTGAAGCTGGACACAGTGTTCTGTCATCCATTTCCTGCTCTATCTGAGCCCTGGCCTCTGGAGCCCACGTGCCTCTTGCAGCACAGGGCGATGGGGGGGTACATATGTCAGCACAGCAGAACAGCTTGGAGCGTGAACTGATATTAAGGCCGTTCATGCATGAGGTAATTTGTTTTATAATAACAGCAGAGAGCCTACTTATGCATCAGTGAGATGCAGCAGCCTGGGAGCCAGGGGGGAATTAAAGTACCACCGTGCTCTGGATATGCTAATAAATATGAACTTCTGCCCAGATGGATTTTATCGGGTTTATGGCCACACAGAGCCTCCCTGTTTTCTGCCACAGCCACGGGGCCAGGACGTGAATCTTTCAGGTGCCTGAGCACGGATCTCTCTGCAGAAAGTTGTGTGTGAAGAAGCTGGAGTCCTCTCCTGCAGCTGGAACTCCTGGTGTGGATGTGGCTCCACTGCTGCTGGAATGCCCCCGGGTAGCCTGTGAGTGGCAGCTGCAGATCAGCTGAGGTGATGGTTAATGGTGTTCCAAGGCTAATAGTGCCCCTCAGGAATGGGCAAAGGATGAGGGAGGAGAGACAGTGAGAAATGAGGGAAAGGAAGGACCAAGCTGGGGCAGCATTTCTGAATAAGCAGAACTTGCATCTTAATTCTGGGTTTAGCACCCTCCTCGTGAGTAGCTTGGATTGCACAGCTGAATTCCTGCCTTCCCTTTGTACCAGCACTGTTCTCAGGGGCAAAGCAAGAGCAGAATTTGGGGCTTGGAGCAACCTGGGCTAGTGGAAGGTTGTGTGTGTGTAGCTCTGTGTCCGTGTCTTCTGCAGGCTGTTTTTAGGTTTCTCAGTGAGGTTTGGCTCAGGGGAAGGCCCAAAGCTCGAGCATTGCCTCCATGACAAGCTGCCCTTCTAGAACAGCTTTCAGTACCAGCATATCAAGAAAGCTGAGCTCTCATTTTGAGTAATATTAATTGCCGTTTTACTGAGTGGAACAAGTTATTTGTTCTTTTCACAACGTGCAATGTCACCATTCGTGACTCCACAGTCACTGAAGGTCATGGCTAAGAGAGTTTCAAACTAGATTTGCTTTAATTGTACTGGAACCCCAAGGTACAGAAGCCCTTCTACCTGAAGCTGAAGTCAAGAAACACGTTGCACTTCTTAAAAGGTTTAGGATGTCATTGTATAGTTCATTATTATCAAAATAAGGACTATTTCCTGTGTGTCCCTTTTCCTCTCCTGCAGGAGCCATTAACACTGTCTCAGTTCAGAGGGTTTATCACTCAGTGCTTGTGTTTCCTTAGCAATTGCAGAATCACTGCAGATTCCATTACCAGGCTCCCCTCAAAAGCAGCTCCCAGCAGCCTCTGCCTACTGTGGTTAAAGCCATTAGTCGAGTTCCTTTACCAAAAAATCTCTAATGCCACTCAGTTACTGTCACTGCATGTTATTAACTGTTGCTCAGGACCCCTGAGGGTGTATTTTTCTCTTATTAAACATGCTAAACAGCATTTTAGCAACCCTTTGGGGAGCTGAGGTTGGCTTGAATTCTTGGTTGGTGAGGCAGCACTGTGATTCACGAAACCACAGCAGTTCAGCTAAACCCTGCCCTGCAGAGTTTTATGCCATCAAACCTCTCAAACCGTGGTTCAAGAACCTGAGTATTCCAGTGCTAACATCTCCATTTGCAATGGGATTCACTGGAGTGCTGACTAGAGTCTGAAACTCCAGATTGCTGGGCTGTAAAGAATCCATTTCTGACTGGTTTATTTTGGCTTTGCCGTGGACTGAAGACCATGTGCTACCTTAAATGTGTGTGAGAATGAACAGAAAATCGGTCTTATGTTACCAGGAGGGAGAAGTGGCACTGCAGATGCTCTCAGAGCTAAAAGGTCAGCTGGAAGCCCAGACTGCCACCAACAAACCTTGTCCCAGGCAGACCCTGGTGTGATTCCTGCACCAATGGATCCCTGACTCCAGACAAAACAGGCTCTGATGGTCAGCCTGAGAAATAAGGCTCCAAGCCATCATTTATCTACTTAAAGTCACTCCCAGTGGTGCTTCTTTCTTTCAAGACTAGAGGAAACTTGCTCCCAGGTGTTCCCAAGCACCTCCATCTCCTAAATGCAGGGAGACATCTGTCAGCCCACAAAAAGCATCTTGTGCCAACCCTGCTAACGAAAAGCTCCAAACAAAACAAAGCAGTGAATATTTTTTCTAATGCTGCTATAAATCACTTTGAAATGAAGCGTGTCAATGCCTTGTGTGGAAAACTGAACTGATGCAAGCAGCACTGAGGAGCTGGCAGTGTTTCATGGTTTTGTGCACTCATCCCACACACAACTGGCCTTATTTCCAGTGGCACAGGCAGGTTCTTACCCATCAGCCTTGCTGGTGTCTCACATCGATATCAGTAGGAGACTGCATCAAACATATTTGTCTTTACACTGATACTTTTTATAGAATTGGGCTGCTTGCCACTCAAGGAAATTGTAGTTTCAGAGGAGTTCAAGTGGTTCCTCAGTATAATTCATTCCCAGAGAAGATTAAGAAAGGCTTAAATCTAGCAGCATTACTACTTTGCCTGGAAGAAGCAGGGAGTATTTCTTACCCAATCTGACAGAAGAAGACTAAGACTCATTTGGGTTTTAATGAAAAACAGAATGTCACTAAATATAAATCCATGCTTTAGCTGTCTTCTGCAGGGGAGAAACGTCTCAGTGTAACCTCGGGGGATCTGCCATTATTTGCTCTGAGAAGTTCAAGCTGTAAGTGAAAGCGGATATGCAGCAGGTTCCAAAATCTGTCCTGTCACAGCTTCCAGGCTGCTGCCCCTCTCATCCTTGTGATGCTCAAATTTATGCAAAGCAGGAGGAGTTGGGGCACAAGTGTCAAGAGCTCCTCTCCTGCCTGCTGTTACTTGTCAACAGAGGAATATCGACGTGGCTAAAGGGCAATGCCTGGTTATCAGTCAGTCTTGGGGAGCAGGCTTGTGGTGACAGCTGATGCTTTGGAACTGGTACCCAGCAGGGATTAAAAATCTGGTGATAAATGCCTGGGAGCTTAAGTAACTTGTTGGCTTTATGTGATACTGAGCATTTGATTTTACAGACAATCTTGTGCTTCCAGAAATTGTAGAATCACAGAATCCCAGCCTGATTGGGGTTGCTTAGCTGACAATGGAGCTGGGCTCTCCAGAAGCCAAAGCTGCACTTCAGGAGGTAAGGCCAACCTAGTAAACTTGATTTTGGGCTGGAAAAAAACAGTATGGAAAGAATATTTTCTACTGGAAGGGGACTGAGTGAGGGCTTCACTCTGAGCTTTTTTCTAAGCATGCACTGAAGTTAAACTGGATGCAGAATATGATTAAAAGCTGTTTAATGGATGCCAATAAAACTAGTCACTAAGAAAAGTCTCCTTGCTGCTTCCAGCCAAATCATCAGTGTCAAGACCCCTCTGTGGCTGAAGCCAGTGTGTGCTTTGCAGAAAACAGCTGAGCTGGTGTAGTAAGTTTATCCTACTTGGACTTGGCAGTGTAAACTTTTAGTGCCCTTGTGAAATCCTGGCTGTGCAGCTCTGCCCTATTCCTATATGGCTGACCTGGAGGGGTTCCTTGGAAAAATGGGAAACTTGTGACTGAATAGAATGGGAACCCCTGAAGGTGTGCAGTGTTCCTCAAGAGTTACAACTGGGGTATCTGGCAGAACTTTGTTTGAATAGTCTTCTTGGCAGAGGTGACCATCAGTGCACCAGACTTGGGAGTATTGGTTTAACCACAGGGCTGTTATCTTGAAGTTCTTAAAGTGTCTCTCACTCCCCAATCCTCTCATGAAGGCACTTTTCCTGGTTCTGAACAGGACTTGCCATGTGTTCATGCCTAAGGATTGGCACTTGCTCTGCTCTCAGCTCAACTTTTGGACTCTTAGTTGCAGATGTGCAGCCTGAGGGAAGGTCAGTGTGGAAAACTTCATTCTCCAAAGGCAAAGCTGACCTGAAAACATCACTTTGATGAATAGAACAAGAGTTTTAAGTAATTGTTTCTCAATTATCAGTAGTAAGCTGTGAAGTGCAAAGCTGGGTAAGGCTTCTGTGCCCAAAGGTCTCCAAGTGATCTGCAGCTGGACAATGTAAAGAGAACCAGCTTTCTCACAGTCACAGTTTATGGACAGCATGACAGAGCCATACTCTGTTCTGTTTCCACGATTATCCATTACCAGCACCTCTCCCTGTGATCTTCTCCTTGCCGTTTCCTTGTTCTTCCTCAGCAGCTTCCTTTTCTTTTCCATGGAAAGGCCTCTTTCTGCGTTCTGTGTGTGTCCTGGGTGGACAGTGCTCAGACAGCTGCAGGCTGGGACACAGTTCTGAGTGCCCTGTCCCAGCACAGCGCCAAACCCACGCCTGGCCTAGGAGTGGAGCCAATACTTGGGCTCTGGGAATCAGTTCAGCGTGGGACCAGGCCTTATTCAAGCCTTGATTGCTTCCCTGTTCTAAAAAAATAAAGGGGAGGGGAGGGAAGTGCATTAAAAGGGGCTGAAATGTAAGTCTGAACAGTTGAGGTCCTTAGCTGGAGCTCTTAGTACACACAAACTTCATAATAACTTTCATAACTCATGTTTTGTCCCTCCCCTCTGCGGAGCAGAAATGCACTGAGACACATTTTCTCTTTTTCTGGCATTAGGAGAGCAGAATCCATCATGTCCTCCTGCTCACAAAACTCGGGTCTCTTGGCAGTGAAGCACACCATTAATTTGCATTTAACAATTTAAATAGCAGGAACAGAAGTCCGTGCTCCAGGCTGTGCAGGAAAAGAAGAAGTGATTTGGTTATTGCACTTTTTTTTTTTCCTGTGCTCCTAAATACTGTGACTTGATGAATACTTAAAAGGGATCAATTCTGCATTAGCTTATGGGTAATTCTGCATAAGCTCCAGCGTTCTCACTAGTGCAAGTGACACTAATGCCATACAGGACAAAGCTGAGCCAGAGGTTGGGACATGGTGTGCAGCTTCCAGCCCCACAGGCACCACTGGTTTCAGCCAGGGTGAGGGAAAACCTGGAGAAGAGGAGGCTCAGGGGGGACCTGCAACTCCCTGACAGGAGGAGGGATCTGGAGGATGTTGGGCTCTGCTCCCAGGGGCAGGGACAGGAGGAGAGGGAACGGCCTCAGGTTGGGACAGAGCAGGGGCAGGGTGGACACGAGGAGGAATTTCTCCATGGAAAGGGTGGTGAAGCACTGGGGGTTCAGAGAAGCTGCTGAGCCAGGAGCAGTTCAGGTCAGGGTGTCCCCATGGACAGAGCTCACAGTCCCCCTGTGCAGGTGGATTTATCCCCTGGGCTGTCTGTGCACAGTACATGGCTTTCTGGGTGTGCTTGTGAAACCTGCTCTGGTGATGCCCTTTATCAGTCAGGACTGGGGCTGCAGGAGCCTGCACAGCCCCTGCTCCTGGCACTAAGACAGTCCAGAAGTTGTTCAGCTGTTTGACCTGCCTGGCAATGAGAAGGAGGAAGACAGAATATTCACAAAACCCAGCAAAAACCAAAGCCCTCTTTCCAACACATGGAACCTGCTGCAGGAGGATGAGGTATAAAGAACACTGCCAGGGGTACCTTTGGGTACTTTAAAGTGCAAGAAAAGGTGGAGTACAGCTTTCCAACCCAAGTCTGTGCAGCCTGGGAATGTCTGTAAAGGATTACCCTCATGGATTTCCACTGAAAACACTTCCAGGGACTAAAGTCCATGATACTCCATGGTGCAGCACACAGAGAGAAAGGGCTTTGCCAAGAATAAAACAGGGAACAAAAGAATAAATGTATTGTCCTTGCTCTCAAGACAGACTAGCCATGATCCTAACCATGGACCAGGGATGGGAGGTGCAAGAATGAAACCACCATCCCACTGAGTGGGATGGATGGTAAACGGGGGGAGGATGCCAAATGAGAAAAAACTCAGTGCTCAGGTTGGACTGCAATTTTATCAGCAGGCTTTTGCTTCTATCTCTTCAGCAAGGGCTTGAATTGGGAAGAATTACTGACTCTGAAAAGTCTAAATAGGGCATATTGGGATTTTGGTGTCTGGAAAGGGCAGGAAAATTAGGCAGTTGCTAGCAGTGGGGTAGGATAATGAGCACTGCAGTGGGCAGGGCAGGTTTAAAAGGTGACCTTTCCTTTTTGAACCTTAATTGATTATTTTCACTGCATTTCAGTTACTTATTTACTGATACACAGAATTTTATCTCAGTGAAGAGGGACTGGAATGTGTCCCCCCACTGCTTGTCCTCTGCAGCTCCTGGGCATGTGAGCTGGTTGGTAAGAGCACACAAATAAGCCACTTGACCAAATAAGTCACTTCTCTAGAAAATTCAGTTTAGGCTTCCATGGCAAAGGCATTGATGGTCTGGAAGGCAGCAGTGAGCCCAGCTGTAGCTGGAGGAGCAGTGCAGGCAGAAACTCGCCTGTATGAGCATGGGGACAGGGCCCCACGCAGCAGAGACAGATTTCCTGGAGCATGGACTTCTGTTCCTGCTAGTTAAATTGTTAAATGCAAATTGGTGTGCTCCACTGCCAAGAAACCTGAGTTTTGTGAGCAGGAGGATATGACTATCAAGCAGTTTGAGAGACAGGGGTTAGAAGGCAGGTCAGCCCAGGTCATGGGTAAAAGCTGAAGGCAAGCTGAGATTCAGCAGAGGAGAGCTGGGGAAGGAAGAATAACCAACAGGAAATGAAGCTCCAACAATAAACCTTATCCTGAAAAATGCCAGATTGTTTTGCATTCCGGGAGGAATATCTGTCTTGGTTCTCAGGGTAGAACTCCATTTGGTGGGATAGTAAAGAAAACAGCTGGTTCTCTGGGGAAAATGTGACATGCCAGATATGCAGTCACTGGGAGAAGTGCTGAAGAAGAAGAGGGAGAGAGCTGTTTGTTATTCCCAGCACTCCCTGGAGCCCAAGGTTTACTTCCTCCATCTCTTGATGTAGCAGGCTTTGCACCCCGTGGTTTCCTTGGACTGATCTCGTTGTAAAACAGGCTTTTTTTGGAGAGCACTAGTTGTGTGTTAGCCTGTGTGTAATAGCCATGGCTCACTGCATTTGAATGGTCTCATCAGCTGGGGCACAAAGCCCTTTAAACTGCACATTCCCCTGCAAACACTTTGTTCAGGAATGACCCTTTTGCCTCTCTTGCAGCAGAAAACCACAAAATGCAGCAGGAATGGTTTGTAGCACAGCAGTGGGTTTGGATGCTGCCCTGCCTCAGTAATAAATGCATTCACAGGTACTAAACCAAAAAATACCTCATGGGCATTGATGTCCAACAGTGATGCTCTTTCCATGTTTTCAGGATTAGGGCTTGGTCAACAGGTGTTGGGTTAAGGACCACGGATGGCATGAGATGATGTCTGAGTGAATTTAATAATAATTAACAACAATAATAAGGACTTACACCTTTGGCAGGAGATCTGACTTGCAGCTCTTTTGAAACAACAGGAGACGTGGAAATGGAGGGAAAAGGGAGATGGAAGAATCCTCTGTTGCCCATTTGGTTGTTGTCAGCAGTGCAGCTCAGGGGAAACTGAGCATTCAGGCTGATGATTTAACTACCCAGGCTTGAGAAGAAAAACTGTTTGGTTTCTTTTGCCACCTATACATCTAATATCTAGATATTAGAACTATAAACCATGAGGTGACAGTACTCTTGCAGAAATGTAATTTCTTTTTGCTTGTCACTCCTCCCTGGTGACTTTATAGCCCTTGCAGCTGCAGAGGGCCATGGGAGGATTAAGTCATGGTTTGCCAGTCTTTGACACAAACTAAAATGTATGCAAAGGCCTTTGGGACTGAGTCTTACAGGATATCATGCCAGGACATGCCAAAGAAGCTCTAGGAAGATGGAAACACTTGTGGTTTTATTAAGAAATGTAAGGAATGTGGAATATTTCACTTCAATAAATGTCAATCTCTAGCTTCTGGCCCACTACTGCTGAGACAATTTCCTCTTACTTGAGCAGAGGTCTGGAAGGATAACAACCAACCTAGAAAATGTTGGCTATCAGCCTCTGTCATGAAATGGAGGAAAATAACATATTGAGCTTTTCTTTCCACTTATTCCATCACCTTTGACATATTGACACAGGAGTAGAAATCCTGGTTAGACTGGATGATCTCCAGAGGTCCCTTCCAACCCCAGCTGTTCTGGGATTCTGTGAAAATAGTTGGAGAAGAGGCGAAGGGAATAGAGGGAAGAAGGAGAGAGGCAGGAGGATAGCACTGAAGTGTCCAATAAGCTGAATTCCTCCCCCATTTTCAGCCACAGTGCTGAGTACTTTTTCCTGAAATAGTTGTGTCTACCCAGGAGGTATTTCCCTAGGTCAGGCTGTCCTTCCCCAGCTCCTCACTGCAAAGTTGTCTGTATTTGTCATCCATGGCCAGAATTCAGTGGCAGAATCATAGAATATCCTGAGCTGGAAGGGACCCACAAGGATCCTCAAGTCCAGCTCCTGAGTCCTCTGTGGCCTCTTGCTGGCACAGCCGAGTGCCTCCAGTATGTTTACCTGACTGGTGACTGGGACTCACCAGCAGCCACCACACGTAGCAGAAGCTGCTGCCCGATTGAAGTGTTTGGGGTTCTGGCCTTCCCTGCAGTCAAGTGGAATTTGCAGCTCTGTGGCCAAACAGGACCCAGGCAGGGAAGGACATTTTAATACCAAATGCACGAACAAATCAATTTACTGCAGTAAAGCTACTTAAGGGGCCCATCTGGTAGCTGCTAATTTACAGACTGGGCCATCTGCCACTATCACAAGCTGGGAAGACTGGAAAAGTTACCCAACATAGCCAACAGTTTAGCTTTGTTTTCTGTTTTTTCCCCCCTCAATGCTCTGTTTTGTTTCCCCGATAAGTGACAGCAAGGCAGCGGTTTCTGCTCTGAAATCCACGTTTCTCAAGCCTTGGATAATCTTGTGCTGCTGTTGTGACTCAGCAGCTGTCCCTGGGTATGTTTATGCAGCAGGGAAGCTGCTCACAGCAGGATGGTTTGGGAAGCTGCGTTTCTAACCCAGCACCTGCATATTTTAGGTTGGTATGACAGGATAAAACCTATTTGAAATACATGTTTGAAGATGAGGTGGTAAAGATGAGCTAAATGGCTGGGGTTGTGCCAGGGCAGGGTTGGG
>JAWWMO010000002.1:5081277-5096157 GCA_035047845.1 Dendrocincla fuliginosa
CCCCAGAGGATCATCCAAACCCTCCTGCAGCTCTGGCAGCCTCGGGGCTGTGCCCACTGCCCTGGGGAGCCAGGTCAGTGCCCACCACCCTCTGGGGGAAGGATCTTTCCCTGAGATCCACCAAACCCTGCCCTGGCACAGCCCCAGCCATTCCCTCAGGCCCCAGACTGCTGTTAGACTATTCCACAGGTGGGGAGTAGAGGCTCCAATGAAACAACCCACTCAAGGTTGCCCCAAGTCCCCTTAGCCATGGCTGTGGTGGGTGCTGTGCTTGTCCAGCTCCCATTATCTCTTGGCTCTTCCCTGCTGGAGCCCTAGTGAACATTGTGGCTCTGACTCCCTGTGCTACTGGAGAGATGCCCCAGGTGCAGCTATTTGGGGGAAGGCAGCTGTGAGGACACAGGCTCTGCCCCAGCTGTGTCCCATTCCCCACAGGGCTATAAAACGAGGCTGAAAGGGGGGCATAGGGCTGTGATTGGGGTAGAGATATGGAGAGAAGAGGGGAAAGCTACTTGTTCTGAAACCTGGAGGTGATCTTTTCATGCCTTTGTTTTCCTCCTGTGCTACCCAGAAGTTTGGAAATGGGTTTCCTGTGCCTGCTGTTGCAGGGTGCTGCTGGAGGTACCTCTGGATTCCAGGCTCCCTTGGTCTCTGCTGTTGGGAGAGCTGAAGGGCTCCAGGTTTTTGTGATGATCCACAGATCCTCCTGGAAGTTGCTTCAATACTTCTCTTTGAGCTCTGAGTGTGCAGACAGGAAGGCAGGTACGTGTCTTGCTGAGAGCCTTGTTGCTGCAGGACTGCAGAATGGCCTGAAGGGGCTCAGTCTGTTTTATTGAAGTCTGGTTGGTTTTGCCTGCTTTGCTCAGGAATGCCCTCCTGGGAGAGGCCCTGCACCTCCTGCAGCACTGGAACCTGAAGGAATTGGCCACAGCACCTGGAGCTGGGATTTCCTTCTCCTGTGATCCAACAGCTCTTCCACCCCTGTCCACTGTGAGTATGGCACTGCTGGAATGGGAACACCTGGTGGAAACAGCTCTTTAATCAGTGCACTGGGGAAAAAGAGTTGGATATAGATACCATGATGGGCTTTCTGTTTCTGAAATGAAGTTAAATAATTACCCATTGCTTTGTCATGTGTGTAATTTGGAAATGATGGTGAGAGGGCCTTCAGCCCCTTTTGTGAGGGTTGTTCTGCTGGCATTCCACAGGGAGAATGGACCAATATAAGCTCCTTACATTTCTTGCTCTGGAACATACTGCACAGGCAAACAAAGTTCCTTTGTCTTTTGAATCAGTTAATCACTGACTAGTATTTCTGGTTAATCCTTTCCTTATTGGAAGTTCCTTTGCTCAGTAAAGTTTCAGGTGTGCCTTTCACCTGTAATTTCAGAGCTTTGTTTCCTTGTTTATGGCAGGAGCAAAATCTTGTCCTGTGTAAAGTAGCCTAAAAACTCTTCAGTAGAGATATATTCATATGCAGGTTTAGCTTCTGAGCTACAGGGAGGGGAAAAGACCCCTCCAAGAAGTTGACTGTACCTTTAAAAACTGCTTAAGAAAACAAGCAATTTCCTCATGCCGAGTCTAGACCTCTCTATTTGTTTTTGGAGAATTATTGCTGCCTGGGTGTTTCAGCTTGTAAAATAATCACCTGGGAACTCAGGGGATTGGCAGTGCAATAATCTAACAAGTTTTAATAACATGTCTTTGTGTTGGCCATTGATTTTTCACTTTGCTGGTGTCTTTGATGTGGAGAAGAGCCAGGTGCCAGCTGGCACTGCTTGGCTTTTGGGTACCTGGAATGTCCCAGTACAGCTGGCCTTAGGGAAAAGGTTTAAGTGAGTCTAATGAAGAATTCCAGGATCACCCTGAGCCCAAAAAAACCTGGGTTGGATTTAGAGTTCTGTGACCAGAAGAGGATGTTTTGGAGGCAAGAATGTCCAGTGGGTTTAGAGACTGTGGCATTGTCATGCTGTTACTACTGGGCAGGAAATTGCAGGGCTTGGCTGGAGAGCCAGGTTGGGAAATTGTCAGATAATCTGTTTGGAAATAAATCTGTTACAATGTGGCTTTTCAGGAGCCCTGTCTTGGGAGTGCCAAGACTTTGTTGTTCAGGGGCTGTGAGCACTGAGCTCAGAACTGCAAGGATGTTTACAGCTTAAGGGGCACTTCCCTCAAGCTTAGTTAGGTCACGCATAAGCAAACCTTCTTCTTTTGGGGTTGCTGTAAATCTTGATGTGAAATAGTTTAACTTAATCAAACAATGCAATGCTTTAAGGAAGCTGCTAAGAAAACAGTGAGGGTTGTAGTTGTATTAATCATTGCAGAGAATAAATCCTTCAAGATCTCTGTGCAGAAACAGGCAGAAGAGAAGACAAGCTGGCTCTCCTATTCCCAGGGTGAGCAGCATATTAGGGCTCTAAGCCTGGCTACTGCTTGCAAGGTGAGCAAAGCTGCCCTTCCATCCTTTCCCAGAAAGGTGTTTTGTCACATCCTAGAGGGGCAGCTGTAGCTCTTATGTATTTGAGCTCAACTGGTATGAGTTTGGGAGTCTGATTAAAGCTTTAACTTGGTCCTTGCTGAATAATCCATCCTTGCTGGGGCATTCACTGGACACTGAACCCATCTTGCTGTTGAGGGTAATCTGTTCCAGTGCTGTACAACCCTCAGTGTTATGTCCTGGATGCCATTAAAAATTTGGATTTATGATGCTTATGTAAGAGTTGTGAAAAGGGATCATCTCTGATAGCAGGTTGGTGCTCTCAGGCCTTTGGCTTGGACACACAGGAGGAGGGGAAGCATCTGGCAATAGCAAGATCACTTTTTCTGCTCTTTATAATTATGCTTTTGTTTAACTTGAGTTTCTTGATGTAATACTAGTTCAATTTCTGTGTTCTTACATCTTCCCTGGGGAAAAAGTGGTTTTAAAGTGTGATTTAAATAAAATCAAATTGATTTTATTTTTTTACTCGACTGTCAGCTAGCTGACTGCATTTTGGGACTACGTGATGAGCACCTTTAATTTCAACTCCCAGTAAATGGGGATGTTTTTTGTGCTGCTCCTGTTCAGCTTAAAAAAAAGGAGCTCAGTGAGCTGCACTGACTCAAGGTGTGCAGTGAGTGGTGTGAGAATGCAGCACTTGAATGGCCAAAGCTACTGGTCAGGACTTGCAAGATGAGAGTGGTGGAACAAAGCCAGCCCCTGTGGAGGTATCAGATGGTGTCCCCTGCACCAGGCATTTAAGGAAGCTGCAGTTACGTCAGGTGCTGAGCTCACTTGCTGTGGCACCTGGTGTGGATCCAGCATTGCTGAGCTGGAGAACTGAGCCAGCCACGGGCAGCATTTGGAAGGAAATAGGAGGGAGAAAGGGTTTCTCTTTCAGGTACCTCAAATCTCCCTTCTTCCAGCAAGGACATGTTCATGGCCAGGGTCTCTTCTGGCCATTTAATCAGATTATTTTATTGACTGAGCCACTGTGCAGCATCATCTCTGTTGCCCATGCACACATGTCCAGAGCTGATCCAGGTGCTGCTCAAGGCAAGCTGACTTATGCCTTTCCCCCAGCTCTTCAGGGAGGGATGTGCTGGAGCTCTGAGAAATGCACATCACAAGCTGCAGGCAATCAACATTCTGGTCCAGTGAGGAGGAGGAGGAGAAGATAAACTCCATGTTACTGGTATTTCCAGATCCAGAGAAGGCTGGGTGAGGTTTGCCAGCTGTTCTCTGCTGTCCCAGCATTCTCTGCCTCTTTTCGTATGAAACATGTTCCATTTCCTCCCTCATTTCTTTGATCCTGCACTGGATTTACTCCCATATACCCCTATCTTGTACAGAGGAGCCCACAACTAATAGTTCTGCAGGTGTAGCCTCACTGGTACTGAATAGAGGAAGGATCAGCTCCCTCTGCCTCTTTCAGTCCCTTCAGAAAAGGAATGAAATTGTACCTTTCACCTACAGCCATGGCAATCCTTAGGGATGACAAGAGAAAAAAACAAACTCCAGTCATGTAAAAAGCATTACTTGCAAAGCATCTTGGGTGTGGTGTTAAGAGTGTTTTCATGCATCAAGACAGACTTCTTGTATCAGAACATACAGTAGAGAGAGGGAGAGAGCAAACTACAGTGTGGGGGCCAAAATGCATTTGTATGTTGAGGAAATAGCCAGGGAAAGGCAACAGGGAAGAGAAGTGCTGGATCAATCAATGGGAACCAGGAATGGTCAAGTCAGACACTGGATAGGTGAGAATTTGTTCTGGCTAAATAAGTGGGTGGAAAATACTGTTGTCCAGAGCTCTAAACTCAAGTATTGCTACTTTCAGAGTCATTATTCCCATTTGGGGTTTTTTGGGGGGTTTATTTTGACTGTGGTGGTCTGGAGGTGTGAACTTTGTAGCTGACTAAGATGTGGCAGTCCAACTTTATTGTGGAGCTGCACTTGGAGACCAGTAGTCAGGTCTTAAGGGTCAGGTAAAGCCTTTGCCCTATACCTCAGTTCAGACCTGTGACCAAACTCCAGTGTAGTGCATTGGAGAGCTCACAGACCTGGGGGCAATGGAAAGGAGGTTTTAGCTCTCCAATTGCTCTTGCTCCTCCCAGCAAGTGCTTATTGACTATTCCATCCAAGGCACATATTTACTGATTCTGACCGTGTTTCAGCCAAAGAGCTTTAACCGAGGAGTCCCCTTATCTCAAACCCACCATCTGAAAGCAGTGTTATATATTTAGCTGTTTTTTATCACCGGCAACTTCAGCAGCTGAAATTGGACCTTGGGGCTTCAAAGCAGCTGCTTGGTTAAGGAAGCATCGCTGAATAAAAGCTCCCTGCCCCGCTGCCCTCCCCCTGCTTTAGTGCACTCCCAGCTGTGTGAGCCCAGCAGCAAGGCGGGCGAGCTGGCCTTGAAGTGAATCTAAAGAGGGAAGAGAGGAGAGGAGGGGCCAGCCGCGGAGATGCGACAGCAGCGTGGGAAGATGAGAAAGCAGCAGCAAAGAGCCTGGCGCTTGGATCGCGGTGCGGGGGAGACCGCGGAGCAAGGGCTGAGTGGAGGGGAGGGACGCAGGGATTGCGCTGCTCCCTCCTGCTGCAGTGACAAAGGGAAAAGGCACGGGGGGCAAGGACGAAGCGAGAGAAACCGGGGCCAAATGCCGCTTAAAATATGAGCTTTCAATAAACAAGGGGCTGTGCAACCTGGAGGACGCCCTGAGGTTTCTTCTCGTTGCAGGAAATAATAATAATAGAGGTGTGTGAGAATCCTGTAGGCATGGTGATCTTACTTTGCTGTGTTCTCATTTTGGTTTGTGTAACTGGGCTCTGAGCTGTCCCTGGCAATTCCTGTTTTCATCCTTAGTGCAGCCCGAGTGTTACTTTCATACAGTGAAATACTCTTAACTGGCCAATACCATTTCTTTCCTTGTTTAGCTTTTTTTTTAAGAGATTAGCAGGAACCTGGAGACACTAGGATGGCATTTACTTTCTATAGCTCTTCTGCCTTCAGTAGTGAACAGGGTGGCTTTTAGCCAAGTCTAACAATCAAGTTGAACTCTGCATATTTTAGGCAGCTTGAGGTAAATAAATCAATCTTACAGGCACTGAGCAAAAGTATTCAGGCTCAGGTCACTTTGAGCTGCTGTGAGTGACTTGACTGGGACTTTGAAGTAAAGATCCAGGGGGAAAGCTTTGTTCATATCTTTTAGGGCAGTGCAGCAGCTCCTGGGCAGTCCCACCTGTCAGACTGCTGTGGGTGCTAAAGCAGTTGCTGATGGCTCTTACCTTTGTGCAAGGGAGTATTTCTCCCTCCCTCTGAACCACAAGAAGATGGAGCACTGAAGTGCCTGGCTCAGCTCTTCTGTGGTGCCTGAAGTGGGTGCTGTGGCCCAGCAGCACCTTACCACAGACATGGCTTTTAGTGAGATCTGGGCTGGGGTTGAGTGGCTGGTTTTGTGCTGTGCTGCAGTGCAGCCCCATCTCCCCTTGGTTACTAAACCCACTGTTGTTGAGGGAGTGCTGGGGACCAGCAGCACTTTGCTCACCTGTTCTTTCCTTTGGCCATGGTAACAGGAGAAGACAAAACTTTCTTCCAAGGGTCTTCAGAATTTAATGTGCCTCTGGATTTCATTCTGCCAGCTAAGTACTGCTAAGTTGTTACTAGGAAAGGGCTGAACCTCTTTCTCTGTGCCAGTTTTCTGTATTTTCACTGAGGGCTAGAGAAAGGCAAGGCTGGTGTTTAGAAATCCAAGGCTGTTTGTGTTGGTGTGGCTGTGGAGTGTTGTATCATGTTGGGAGAAGGGTCCTGGCTTTTTAGCTGTCCCCAAGGGTGCTAATGACTGGTTGGTAAGATCTGAGAAGGGTCTAGGAGCTGGTCCTGGGATATTGAATGCAGACCAGTGAAGCCTGTTAGCTGGAGAAAACAGGAGTACCCGTGGAATCCCAGGAGGGTTTGGGTTGGAGAGACCTCAAAGCTCAGCTCATTTCATGCCCTGCCATGGGTAGGGACATCTTCCCCTAGTCCAGGTTGTTCCAAGCCCTGTCTGGCCTGGCCTTGGACATTTTCAGGGATGGGGCAGCCACAGCTTCTCTGGGCACCCTCACAGCCAGGAATTCCTTCCCAGTATCCTGTCTAACCCTGCTCTCTGTCAAGCTGTCCTTGTCCTCTCACTCACCAGCACCCCCAGGTTCTTCTTGGGGCTGTTCTTTATCTGTTCATCCCCAGTCTGGATTAATCACAGGCCCTGCCCTGATGCAGGTGCAGCACTGGCACTTGGCTTTGCTAAACCTCCTGCAATTCCCACAGACTCACTGCTGGAGCTTGTCTGGGTGCCTCTGGGTGGCCCTGTCCTTCAGGTGTCACCTGCACCCTCAGCTTGGTGTTATCTCCATGGTCCAGATGAGATGATGCTGTTGTGTAGTCTGGCTGCAGCTTTGTGGTTTTTTTCCTTTTGGATGATCAGTTCTATTTTCAGGAAGACTTGTTCATCACAATCACTCTGTAGGCACAGGCAGCCCACACACAGCACTCTCTCCTTGCCTCTTGGAGCCTCTCTGTAGTAGGTCCACTCTCAGAGCCAAGCAAAGGGGCTGTAAGAGCAGCTCTCACCATCCTGCAATTTCAGGCTTCATTTCCACGTGGCTGGCAGCTTTCTTTGGGCTGTGTCTTGTGGCAGAATGCCAGGTTCCCCCAGCCCCCTGCTGGACTTGTGGTGGTTGCTGAATGATGGCATAAGTGCATTTCCAACACCCCTCCTTCCTAGCTCTCACTTGGGGGACTGGTGCAAGCACTGCTCTCTGAAAGGCTTGTTGGAAGCCTTAAAATGCATAAGGGTATCAAAGTGTGACATGAGAGAATAATCTACATAATCAGATTTTTGGCTTTGTCTGGGCTTTTTGTATAGAAAAGGCCATGTAAGACATGTTTAGTGCTGAAATCTGGGCTGTGACCTCCTCTTTCACCCCTTTTTCTGCTTATTTAGCACGTAACAATTGTCTCTTTTTTGGTCTAACTGGCATGAAAAAAGTATTGGAGGCTAAAGGAGAATTTGAAGTGGCTCTGAAAGTTGCAAAGGCCCAAAATAAGAGATAGATTTTCTGTGCTTGCCAAGAGGTACTAAATAAGAAATGGGGATTAACTGAGGTTTCAGGAACAATGGGTCAGGTGAGTCTGGATTGGATGTTTGGGCTATTTCTTGTGGCTTTGTATTCATGTGGTGCCATGGAAAGCAAACAATGGGTAGGCTGGGTGGAATATGCAGGTCATAATGGACATTATCCATTGCCATTTAAAGATTTTGATGGATTTGGCTTCATGGCAGGTGGACTGACCAAGGATACAGAGCTCCAAAACATGTTGTCTTTGCAGTGTTCCTTGAAGCAATGGCCAGGACAGTGAAGTGCTGCCTCTCCTGGAGGTATCAGTAGCAAGGAGGTACATTTTGTGCTGGAGGATTTCAAATTTGATGCAACCCAGTGAGCTGCAGCTGAGACTGGGACTCGCATTGACTTGCCCTGGAGGTCTGAGAGCAGATGGTGAGAAGGTGAAAAGGTGATTCTGAGCACGGGGTGGGGGGGTTGGCAGCCTTTGAGATGAATTTTTTTGAACAAACAACAGCGTGAAGGGGCACAGAATTCAGGATGCCATGATGGTTTGTGCCATCTGTGACCCATTAGGTGATAATAGTGATGAGAACAACTAATGTTTGATAACTCACTGCCTCGGACAGCCTGGGGAAGGGTAAATGCAGAGCCATCCATCTGTGCTTTGCTGGAGCTGCCCTTGGGAAGGATCCTGGAAGCTGTGTCCTTTGAGGGAGCAAGGAATGAATATACAATGACTGCTCTAGCTGAACTTGTTTGTGAAGTGATGGCTTTTCCCAGGAAAACACATGTAAAAATAGCAGTCAGCCCCCTCTAGCCATGGAGCATATGGCTGAAGGCTCAGCTTTGAAGTTCACCAGTGGCTGCAGCTTCTCCAAAGAGGTTAAAATGCTTCTGTAACAGGAGGGACCTCAGAAATCAGGCTCCTTGCTGCATTCCCCCACCTCTAGGCTCAGTGAAGTCCAAGGCATTTACATGAGTTGTCCCAAATGGGAGTCCTTACCTTCTCCAGTGCCTCTGATGCCAGTGTGGGAGAGCTCAGCCGTGCTTCCCATGCAGGCTTTGTGTTCCCAGCGAGCTGATCCTCACAGCCTGAGCTGTGTGAACCCCCCCTGAGCCCTGCATCCACTTTCCCACACCCCCTCTCCTCTAACTGCTGGGGGGTTATTCCTCAGGCCATTTTAGGTGTCATGTCTAGAAAAGGAGCCACCTCTCACCTCTGCCAGCTTTTGCTGCAGCTGAAAGGATTACGTTTACTGTTCAGCTCTGCTGGGCTGAATGTTCTCTTTAGCAATGGGGAATGACTCCTGCTTTTGGCTGAGGTCTGTGTTAGACCATTACAGAAATTAGGCAGCTGCCCAAAAGTCTGCCAAGGGGCAAAACCTACTTGCCATTAAAGCTTTTAACAAATGAGATTGGTAGGTAAGTCTGTGACCACCTGGGCCCCAGGATTCATGTGGCTGTCAAAATCCTGCCTGAGTTCAGCTTCCCCTGAACCAGTCTGATGTTTTGGAAGTGACCTACTTGAAAATACAGCCAGTAATGTAATTATCATCAGGAAACAACTCACCTTCTGTTGCTTAATTATATTTTCCTTGTATATTTAGTCCTTTTCAAAGAAGCTGCCTTGGATGGCACACAGGGTTTCCCCTTAATTACTGCTGTATGGTAATTGCCTTGTAATTATGCTGTTATGAATATAATGTGCATGTATTATTGTGGGGCAGTGATTTATGGCATGTAAGCATATTTTAGAAGTGCTATAGGTGTTCTTCACACAGGACTGTGAAGCCCTTTAATGACAGGAGTCTCTCACAGCCATCCAGTATTTTAACTTCCCTCTGTTTAAGGTCTCCTGTAAAAATGCTGCTTCATCATCCAGTCAATATTCTGGGAATTACTCTGGTTGCTTGTGGTGAGGTATTTAATGATCCTCATCATGATTGCAAAATTTGCTAGTGCAGAAATTAATTGGGCCTCATGGCAGGACGAGGGGGAATGACTTGAAGCTGAAGAAGGGTAGATTTAGATGGGATATTGGGAAGGATTTCCTGGCTGTGATGGTCAGCAGGCCCTGGCAGAGGGTGCCCAGAGAAGCTGTGGCTGCCCCTGGATCCCTGGAGGTGTCCAAGGCCAGGTTGGATGGGGCTTGGAGCCGCCTGGGCTGGTGGGAGGTGTCCCTGCCCATGGCAGGGGGTGGGATGGGATGAGCTTTCTAGTCCCTTCCAGCCCTGTTCTGGGATTCTCTGGTACTGACAAACAGGTTGAAGGACTTCCAGGAGCTTCAGGATGCAAAGTGTGCCCTGGTTAAAGGAAGGACTGGTCAGGACTGAGAGGCTGGAGGTTCAGTGTTGGCACCTCACTGTGCATGCAGGAGCAGTGACTTTGTAATCCTCCCCCCCCGCCCCCAATAGCTTCTCCAGGGCACTTAGGAAAATCAAATTTACCCTAAAAGGACAAAGTATCTCTGGAGATTACCTTTGTATTAATTACTTTCAAAAACGGGTCATGACCCCAGAGGGGAAACAAAAGGTTTTGAATCCTTTACTGTAAAAGTTTCATGAGGGTTTGTAGTACTGGAAACTTGAGCACAGAGATGATGTGGATGAAGAGCTACTGACGGCTGAGAGGGCTGAGCACTGTTAGCATCCAATTGCTTGCAGATGGAAGTTTGGAAGCCCAGTAACTTGTGTATCATGAGCCTTCATTCACAATTCAAATGCGTTGGGGTTTTTTTTGCTCCAGGATATTTACTCATAACTTACAATGTGACTGACTCCCCTGCTATATCATGTTTTGTGGCAGAACCTCTGGTTTGTCCCGGGGTGTGCGTTTCTCTTTAAGGTGTTTTCAGAGTGTTGGGCTGCCTTGTAGGGACAACCAAAAACTGAAGGCTGTGTCTAAATGCTCACCACTGAAACAGCAGTGCTTGCCCTCGCTGCCCCGGTGATGGCAGAGGAAATCAGTCCCAGAGGTCCCTGGCTGAGAAAATAAGCTCAAAGAGGAGATGAAGCCACTTGGCAAGACCTTGTGCTGCAAGTCCTGTATGATCAGTGGTTGTACATTGCCTGAGAAAGATTTTCTGAGTAGCACAGTTCTTGGAATTGGGATTATTTTGATCCTTCTGGATTTCTATGGCACACGTTGTACAAATGAAAGCTGTATCAGGAAAAATAAATCTCTGCTTTTGTGCTTGTGCTGATGCACAAATGGTGTTCTTGCCATAAATTCCCAAATTTAGTAAAACTGAGGTGACAGGATAGAACTTGAGTGCATCTGTCTGTCTCCAAAGGAACCAAACATCATGCAGTGAAGTCTGACTAAACCATGCAGGCAAACACGCTTTTATTTTGAATTAAATTTGTCTGCGGGCTTTGGTTCACTGCTCTGCACAAAGAGTGAAACTGGCTGTGAAGAGGACAAAGAGCTCATCACAGACGCAGGGAATTGCTCTGACACTGCACTGCCAGGGCAGTGGCTCTGCTCAGACTTGGCTGCCACCGAGAGCATTCTTGGTCCGTTTCTGTGCACAGCTCAGGCACCAGGCAGATAATGACATGCGAGTCCCCTGCTCAGTGTCCTGGAGGCTGTTTGGAGTGGGGCAGTTGATAGCTAAGGATCCTTGGGCACTATTTTCCTGCATTTTACCCTTGTCGGGCCAGCTACTCACTGTTTGCCATTTTCCCTATACCCTGATTTTTGTCTGTTAGAAGTGAGACAGCAAGGCTTAAGTAACTTTATTCTTTTCTTTTAATCTTTTGGTTTTTTGAGCCTTGTGTTTCCTGGTCTGGGATTCTGCCCCAGGATATGCACACAGCTGGTCTGGGGCTGTTGGCACAGCTCAGCTCTGCACTTTGCTAGCCCAGCATCTCTTGTACAAGTCTTGCAGGAGAGATGAGCCCTGTAGCATGCTGAGCTGCCAGCACAGCCAGGCACTTCCTCAAGGCTGGGAAAGTAATTGCTTTATGTTCAGCCAAACTCTTCTCCTGTGCAGGGAGCTGCCCTTTGACGGGAGTGGGTAATCCCTTACAGATGGAGGAGCAGTGCCCAGTTCACTGACAGGCCAATGGACCAGCCAGCTTCCTCCAAGCTGAGCATCGTGCAAAATATCTGATTTCTGATCTGCTACAGCCTCCTTTTCACCTGGCCTGGATGAACCTTGGCAGGACACGAGATGCCCACCAAGCAATTCACTCCCCCTCCTCAGCAGGACAGGGGAGAAATCAAGGGGAAAACCTGTGGGTTCAGATAAGGGCAAGGGAGATCCCTCACCAATCAGTCCCAGGCTAAACAGATTTGGCTTGGGGGAGATGAATTTGTTGCCTGTGAAGAATGGAGTAGCATAGTAACCAACTCAATTTTTGCCTCCACTTCCCATTTAGAAACTGAGGAAAGTTTATATCCTTTTTTTTTTTTCCCGCAGCTAACAACCAGAACACGAGGCTCTTTCCCAATACCTGAATAAACCAATCATCTCCATTTTTTTTCCACTTCTCTCCTACCCCTGTTGCTAAGCTACCAGCCTGAAGTGTGAAATGCTGCTAGGAGGGCTCATTGACACTAGCTGGGGTCTGCAATGGCCACCATTAATTACAGCTGGTTACCAGAAGTGACTTTTACAAAACAGCGTCTTTCCGGTGAAGAGCACTTCGAGCCTGTGGGAGCGCCTTGCGCCTGTGGCTTCATGTCCTTTTATCTGAGAAGGGATCACCTCTGGTGTTGTGGCAGTGGTGGGACAGTGGCAGGTTCTCCAATGCCTCCTCTGTGCTGTGATTATGTCAGGCTGTGTGGGAGTGGCAGAGAGCAGCAGTGATTTAACCATCCACTCAGTGGTGTGCTCGGGCTGATGGAGAAAAGGGAGTTTTCACCCAGGGATGAAACGGGTGGGAACAGAGGGTAGATAACATTTGCCAAACAATCACTTGTCTGTTCCCTCTAGAAACTGAAGGCTCGATTTCCACAGCAGCCCTCCCACAGCATATTTGCTGTAGTAGCTGCAGTGCTGTGAGCAGCAATGCCTTCAGAGAGGGCTGGGAATGCTGCAGGGATGGCAAGGACTGGGCTGTTCTGGGCAGCCGTCCTTGGACAGGGCTCCAGCCTGTGGTGCTCCTTTCTGTCATTCAGCATCTTCTCTTTACAGTACGAGCTCGACGTCCTGGGAGGAGAAATAAAGAGGAGCAAGAAACAAGCAGCTGTTGGCTTTGTGCTTGGGCTCATTTTGTTCCTTGCATCCTGCTATTTGTTAGCATTCCACTTCCTTCCTCCAATACAAGGATCAAGCTTTCCCAAAGTCACTTTTGCAGGTTATTTGTATAAACTTTCCGTGTAATTTGTAAATAATATCGGTGTGAACCTACTAAGCAAGAGGGTTTTTTTTACTTCTACTCCTCTTAATTGCATGTTGCAGTAGTTTATATCAGTAATACTATGCAGCTTGAGGATTGCATCTTTCTGACCCCAGGAAATGATCCCTGGGTGCCTTCCCTATGGGAGTGATGCAGTACTATCTCCACAGTTGCAATGTTTGGCTTGACTGCTTTGTTAGTATCTAAAATGTCCAGCAGGTTTCTTCCAGGAAGGTGCTGGTGCTCCAACATAACCTGTGTTGGCATGACAAATATCTCACCCGTGGAAACAGAGTATGGTGGTTTGCAATGAAATAATTGGAAAGATGAGGTTCCATATGGACTTTTATCATCAGGGAGAGAACCTGAGTGGTCTGATCTTTATGGGTGCCCTCGGCCTGTCTGTCTGCTGTGCTGGTGTTGGAGGTGGTGGCTCTACAAGTCCTCCCCAGTTGTTCCTGGACAGATGTTTCACTGTGGTCTGGGATGACTTCCACATCTGTGTGTGCATGTAGCTCCTTATCTGCAGGGTGAGCAGCCCCTTTGAGTCAGGCCCGTGTCTCCTTGTGTCTGTTTGCTGGTGTGTGCTCTGTGGTCCTCAGCAGTGTATTCATCTGTCAGCATCTCTGCAGTGCAAAGCTTGAGTGTCCTGGGAATTTGTGCCATGAAATGCTCTACTGTGTGGCTGTTCTTTCCAGGAAGTGCCAGGCACTGACTTGGCCCAGAGCATCTTTGGCATGGAGGGAGTATCTTTGCTATTTTATGGGAGATTCAGCCAGAGAGAACAACCTGGCATCGGTACTTTTGTGATCCCTGCTTTTGCCTGATACGAAATACCAAAAATCAATTCTGTTTTGAGCATCTGAAGAGCCCCTTCCATGTTTGGGATAAAGGGGTGTCTATCAGCTGTAATATCACCTCCATTCTGCTCCCAAATATTAAAATATTAAATAGGTCATGTGCAGCTGAATCAAACAGTTTGTGTAAGCCTTCAATTGGGATTGAAGCTGAACACCTTTGAAACAGATTTCTGTTCCTCCCCCCTCACTTTCCTCCAGTCGTTTGCAATTCCTATGGCACCCTGCTGATGAGTCTGCAAGTGTTACTCAGAAATCATTGGAATACTAAAAGAGAGCTTGGGTTTCTGTTTTGCCCCAAAACTGTTTCTGTTTTATGAGCTCAGAACAGAAGCTGCTGATGGAATGAATTTGAAAACTAGGTCTTGTTCCATTCCCAGGGATTTGCTCCCTGGAGGTGAGTTGGTTTTGAAGCAGGATAAGTGTGTATTTGACATTAAAATAGGGTAGGCTTGTTTTTTGCTTCCTCTTGCTCTCAAAAATAATTAGTTTCCCCAAAAGGTTTAAACTGACAATATAATTTAACTGAGTGGAATTCTTCTCAGGCTGGCAGAAAACAAAAGTGGAAGGTGCCCATGGCAGGGGATGGATTGAGATGGTCTTTGAGGTCCCTTCTAAACCAAGCCATTCTGTGATCCCAGGGAGAGGTCTGATGATAACTCTGCCTTAATGACATGCCTGTGGAAGAACAGTGATCTGAAGCAGTTTAAAATTTCAGGTTAATGCAGCTTAATTAGAATTGTGGGAATGTTGTTTTTTTTCTTTAACTGAGAATGGGAAACATGAGCTCACAATGACTCCTTCAGCAAAAAGCATTATCCTTAAGCTATGTATCTAGACAAGAGATTTATACAGTAAGATATGCACAGAATTTATGAGCTGATGTACAGGATTTGTCAGCAAAAGTAGCTGCACTTTAAGCAGGTTGCACAATGTCAAGCTACTGTGCTTAGAGAATCCCAGAATGGTTTAGGTTGGAAGAGACTTAAAGCCCACCCAATGCCACCCCCTGCCGTGGACAGGGACACCTCCCACCAGCCCAGGGTGCTCCAAGCCCTGTCCAACCTGGCCTTGGACACTTCCAGGGATCCAGGGG
>JAWWMO010000002.1:5107979-5119130 GCA_035047845.1 Dendrocincla fuliginosa
CTGTGTTGAGATTTGGTGGTGCTTTGGGGTTCCTGGGGAGTTGTGAGGCTCTGTGTTGAGATTTGGTGGTGCTTTGGGGTTCCTGGGGAATCATGAGACTCTGTGTTGAGATTTGGTGGTGCTTTGGGGTTCCTGTAACTTCTGAGCTTGAAAAACATATGTTCTAGTAGAGTTTGCCTTAGCTATCCTGATATAAGTGTACATATCTGAACAGATAACTGCATGTTCATATCTTTATAGAAACAGCACAAAAAGATGCACCCTGGATGGGGGAACACCCCTGTGTCTATTTTAATCAGACTTAGTGATCTTTTCCCATGAAGATTTTTCAATAACTAGGGAAAGATTCCCCCTGACTGTGGCTGTGCACAAAAGACTGACTGTGCCACAGCACAAAAATGTCCTTAATATTGCAAATTCATGTTTTGCCAGAGGACGGCAGTGTGAAAGGGTTTGCGATGCTCTGGGAATGCCTTTGTGTCGGCTGGGGAGGAAAGTGCCTCTGCTTTCCCAGGCGAGGCAGCACATGCACCCAGACAGCTCCACCTTCAGCCAGGCTGGGAAAGGAAGGCTGGGGACTGGTGGCTTATGTGGAATTGAGCTTAAGGACTGCCAAACCAGTGACCTTCCCCAGCAGTGCTGTCTTAAAAGAGAGAATAAGCTGTTGAAGAAATTAGTTATTTGCTAAAATACTGAGTGTATGCTTGTGGGGGGACAGTTAAATGTATGTAAAACACTGGGGGAGCTGGAGCACTTATTGAAATAACACTACTCCCAAGAGGTCAAGTAGCAATCTGTGGGCCTCTTGTACTAATTCTTGAGGAAGTAATCATGCAAAATGTGTTTTTTCCTATTTGTGTTCCATCAGATTGTGTTGGTACAACTTTGAGAATATGTATCAAAATATTCATTGCCAGCTTGCAGAGGAGGCAGAATTGAAATATATTCAGTCTCCTCTTAATACCAAATGCAGTGGGTTTATTCTGTCTGCAGGGTGTTGATCTGGTGCTTATAGATGGTTCCATGTGCAGTTCAAGCAAACCCAGCTGGTTCTCAAGGAGCTGTCCTGCACCCTGGTGTTGGAGCTCCACATGTTGGCCAGTCCCTTGCCACCTGCTCTTACAGAGTCCCAGTGGGAGGATTGCTGTGGCTCTCCAAAGAGCAGGAGTAGCAGGAAGAGGAGGCAGTGGGATACCACAAGCTGCTATAGAGGGATTGTACAATAAATTAAAGCTTGAGGGACTTAACAGAAGTGCTTAAGAGGGGATTCCTAGTGCTGGTAGCAAAGTGAGACCTCTTTCCTGCCCTTTGGGAGCCTGACTTCTCTGAAGGCTCGTTCCTGTGAACTATGTCTTGGAAACTTCTGAGCAGCCAAGGCACTTAAGGCTGTCAAATACAGCAGCCAGTGTCCTGTGCTATCCATCCACAGGGGCAGCCACTAAATGCCTTCAACACCACCAGGATGATGGCTGTGGCATTTGAGGTCCCTTCCTCTTTTCCACACCCAGTGATCCCTGAAGGATCCAGCCTGAAGGATCCAGCCAGGGGTCCAGCAGGAGCAGCAGGGGTTGGGGCTGTAGGAAGGTTGCAGAAAAGATGAGGGACCACCTGAGAGGCAGGGCTGACTCCAGCCCTCTTCACCTTCTATCTCAGGCCAGGACTGGGTGCCCAGCCAGGAGCTGGAAGAGACCCTCTGGGCAGGACTGCAGATAGTGGCCCTTGGGGAGGCTGCTCAGGGGCTGTTGGTGCCATGGGGGTCCTGCTGGTGTGCAGTGAGGGGGGTTTTGTGGCTCTGCACTCCACCAGCCTCCCCCTGCCAGCTCTGTGTTCACTGAGTTTCCCATGTGCTGATGCCACCTGGAATGTTTGCTCCCTGAGCTTGTAAGAGCAGGAAATGTTTTCACAGGCAAATATTGATCAGGTGATGAATCCCAGCTTTCCACATCTGAGCAGTGTTCCCAGTGTCACTTGGAAAAGCAAGGACAAACACAACAGGCAAACAGGCAGTCTTTTCTGTGGCTTACACAGATCAGCAGCCCAGCTGAGTGAAGCTGGAGAATTTCTCTGAGCTTAGCTGTGTTTTGACAGTCCTGAGGGCAAAGCTCCTGAGGTGAAGGTGCTGCTGAGTTGATCTGCTGTGGCTGAAGAGAATTGTTGCAGAAATAAATCCAGGTTTACCAAGGGAATTGTACTGTGTCATTTGGCATCTGTCAGCTGAGTCCTGGGCCAAAGTCACTTCCTTGGTCTCTTTCTCATCTTTATCCTTAGCTGGTAAATAAACTTCTTATAATTAGGTCAGGCAGACAGAATGCACAAATGAGAGCTGAGACCAAATTCCAGCCTGACAAGAGATCACAGAAGCCTCTTCTCCCACACTGGCTGTGTATTTTCTGCCAGGCTTGTTAGCTGGGTAGTTGTGGTGTTTTGCATGTGCTGTGGTGCTTTGCATGTGCTGCACTGCCCAGCTCTGTGCCTGGAGAGGAGATACCTTGAGAGCAACAATAAGGGCTCTCAGAACTCAGATGGGCTTTGTGCTCATAAATAAAATATCCCCTTCCTTGGTTTATTTATGGGGCTTGTGTCTTGAGACATGAGTGGTGACAGAAAAATCAGGAAACTGTTGTGAGAAATAAAAATAGGGTTTATTTATGTGGCTGTCAAATGGTTGGTGCCCACACTGGGCTGAAATCTTGTCCTCCTTGCAGCAGAAAATGTTGCACTTGGGGCTGTGCCAGGGGTGGATGTAATCCTGTTACCTTAGGACAGGCTGAGCAGTTCAAGTCAGTCTTCAGAGGTTTCCAGGCACTCAGTGCCCTGGGCTGGGGGACAAGGTGGGCACTGGGCACGGGGTGGGCTCCGTGGGCTGGGAGGGCTTTTCCAGCCTCAGGGATTCTGTGACTCTGGACCATTTGTGTCTCTCCACAAACCTTCTGCTCACCATCCAGGATGGATTCCCAGCGCTGCAGTCTTGCTTTTCTTGTTCTCTTTGCTCCTTCAGGTCTTTGATGAGTGTGACATCTGAAGTCCACCACATCAGGAAGGAGGCATGTCAGTGATGAAATTAGGCATACAGCCATCTCAGCTGTTTCCCCTGCAGTCAGAAGCAGCCCTGACACAGGCAATATTTTCAAAGATAATGCTTTCAAAATGCCTCTTCCTTCTCCCCAGTGTTTTGAGGAAGGTGGAAAGGGGCAGGCACTTTGCAGGGAATGAGGTGCAGGGTAAGCAGCAGTTTGGGGTTTCTCTTTCCCTTTTCTTAGTGCAGCAGGAAGTTCTCATGCAGCTACCACCTCTGGCTAACTGCAGGAACAACAATTATGTTATTGTAGGGAAATCTTATTTTACCTCAAATGACTGAAACGGGACCATACCTTACATGCATGGGGCCAGCTCAGCATTCAGCATGTGGCTTGGTGCCCTGTTTGATGCCCCACCACCTGCAGTTCCCAGCATCTAAAGGGACATAAAATTATCTATGCTATTTTCTCCTCAGAGTGTGAGGTGAAATAAGTAGTTTCTAAGTGATACCTGAGAGTTTATTTTAATGTTGAAGTAAACACCAACAGAAGTGTCCTCATGGGGGAAATACCTTCCCTATGTGCTTCCCTGCTGGAGTTGTATTATAGTTAAAACTTACAGAACTAAAGCATAAAAACAACTTAAATATGGGATTAACCTCTAATACACCACAAAAATGACAGTGAAATGAATATATGAACACAGCAAGAATCTTTTGTTGATTTTTTTTTCCAAAATTTGAGAAAACTTTTACTGAGTTGAATAATAAGAGTCCAAAGCAGCTCGAATGAGCATCCAGATTAGCTCACAGCTCTCTCATCTGGATTCTCCTCTTACTTGTGGGACATCTAGTGGCAGAAAGGAGTCTGTGTCTTGGAATACAAAGTGGTATTTTATAGCATGATTCTTGATGATTTGGGTTTTTAAAAAAAAAAACCCACAGAAACAAACAAAAACCCCAAAACAAAAAAAAAAGAAACCCAGAGGAAAAACTCCCCTAAAAACCCCCACTTAAACTTTTTCTCTTCATGTTGGTTTGAGGCTGAAAGAATTGGTTGTTTTTTTTTTTTTAAATACTGACATTTCAACCAGTTTGGGCTCTTGGCCCTAAAGGCAGGTTGTGTGGAAGCAGCAGGGACTGACTGCAGCTTGCTTTGGGGGGTGCTGCTCTGCTGAGGAACAGCTTCAAGAGAAGTTTTACCTGGGTGAGGCTGTTCTGTTTCAGCTGACCTCGGGTCTCTCTTTTCACACCCAACTGCCCCTTCCAGAAGCTGCTTAGACCTTTCAGTTGCTCTTAATGGTGTTTGTCTGCCCGGTGTATCCTGCTGTTGTCCTGGAGTTCCTCAGGGCAGGTGTGGGGCTCCTCAGCCTGGCTGTCAGCCAGGAATTCCCAAAATGTGGGAGTACAGGTGACCAGGGAAGTAGGGAGCAGGAAGCCAGGCTTTGTGCTTTGGTCTTGCTACACCTGCAGGACATTTGGTGTATCTGCTGGGAGTACTTTGCAGATAGAAGTTCGGGATTTTAACAGGTATGACTTGGATGGGATGGCTCCCTTTTCCCTTGTGTTTTCCTCTCTCCAGGCCAGGGGAGGTGCAACACAGTCCCAATAATAGACACAGGAGGTGTTTCCTGAAGGACAGCAGCTCTGGGCTCTGGGGGGCAGTGAATTTGCACAGCAAGAACTTTTCTGGGCATATTTCTGCTGTCCCATTCCACTGGCTCTGTAAGAATAACTGTGGAAATAGAATGTTCTTTGTTTTTCTTTCTTATTTCCTTTTCAACTTTCCCCTCTTCTTGGCAAAGCCTGTGCAAACCTTCTTTGATGGAGTTGAAGAGCTAATGTGAACTTCTGTAACAGCCTTGGATATTTCATAGCAGAATCAGATCTGTAGAGAAAATGCACTTGCCTCTAAATCTCTGCTTTAATGGTGTGGGTTTTATCACCTTTCTAGTACCTGACCTGTTGGAGGGCTTTTCTCTTTTTGGTTCCATTATGTGCTGTAGCCTTAAGGGTACAGAATCCATTTAAAAAGCAAATTGATATTCCTCTGACCCTAACTTTTGGGGGGTTGTGTAGCAGGGCTTTAATGGAAAGATTAGCTGCAGTGTCTGAGCTCTGTCAGTAGACTTCTGCACTTCAGAGTCTGAAGGAGGTCGTGGCTCTGCCCTTTGCCAGCAGCCTGTGCCTGGTACCACCTGGGATCCTGGATGCTGGGTGGCACCTTCAGATAGCATGGAAGACCTGGGAGCCTGGGGATGCTCTCTCGTGGCACTACCCCTGACTCCCTCTGTCCCTCAGCAGAATGGGGAACAAAACAGAAAAGACCCAAAGATTCCTTCTCTTTTTCTTGGCTGAGCATGATGCTGAATCGTGTGGACTATCCCTTTGGTCAGGTGTACTGCTTCTGAGGTGAGCAGCCACTCCAGGTGGATGTGGTCCAAGGTCCACTACTGTCACTGGTCGCAAAACCCTGCAGGAGCAAGGTGGGAGGTTCTGGAGCTGTGCCAGGCAGGATGCCTATGTGTGAAGCTGACTCCAGCCTAATTCAAGGCTATTTGCCACCTAAGAGAAGCTGGAGCAACAATTCTTGTGACTCTTTTCCACTTCTGTAAGAGAGGACTTGGAGGAAGCAATTGCAGGACGTGAGCAGAGGTTGTCTGAGGTGGAAGAGAGGGAACAGCACATGGAGAAGGGATGTGCCTGGGGGCAGCAGGCTTGTAGGAGCCAGGATTGGCTGGGGCTCAGTGGGTGACACCACCTCCTTGGTCTTCCTTGTGCTTGCAGAGTTTGCTCCATGCTCAGCTGGGAAAGTACATGAGGAATGGCAGCTGTTTTACATCCTGGTGGGAAAATGTTGGCTTGAGTCAGTGTAATTGGTGGTAAAGGGGGTGTGTGTGTGTGTGTGACACTTTTATCCCGGGATAACCCAGACCTGGAGCTGGTTGTTCTGGCCCTGGAAATCCAAACTTAAGAGAAATGCTGCTTCTCCTATGTCTCTTCTGTCAGTGTCTCATTTCACAGAACCATTTAGGTTGGAGAAGATCTGAGATTGAGTCCCCTTTCTGCATTCACACTGACTGAGCCACAGGTGCATGTACACTTGCTCCTGATTCTCCTCTATTACCCCTTAAACTGTGACACCTGGGCACCTGAGAAGGGGATTTTCCATGATGGACAGTGGGAGAGGCAGTGTAGTGAGCAAGAGGGATTTGGAGCTGACTGGTGGGGATGGATCAGAATAGGATGTCTGGAGTGGACTTGGGCAACAGAAAAGGTCAGCAGAGCTCTTGCTGTGCTGAAAACTTGCTTTAGAGATGGATTTTATTTTCAGACACCAAGTGTTAAGCTGGTCCTTTCTCCATTTAACCTCACCTTCTATGTGATGGAAAATTACTGCCCTCACATTCTCTCCCTGTCCTGTTGCAATCCTAAATACCCCGAGATGTTTATCCATGCTGTTAATGTGTAGTAATGGGATTGCTATTTTAAAAATCGATACAAGTCTCACACCAGAAGAGAAAGGCTTATAGATTAGTCTGTCAAGAGCTGTTTTAATAGATCTGTCTGACATTTGAGACACTTTCCCCAAAAGTACTCTTTCAGTTTCAAATTACTTCTTAAATGTTGCTGCCTGCAGATTCCAGGCCGGGCTGTCAGAGTGAAAACCTTTCTCTGCAGCTTCCGAGAAGCTGGAGATCACAAATGTTTTCATTATTTTTTTCAATTGATCAAGAATGTGTTCTCCCCTAAATTAGGGAGCAGCAGTTTCAAACACATGCTTTACTTTTGTGGTTTCAGCCATCTGGTAGGAGGGAGAAGCTGGAGAGTTGGGATGATGGGGAAGTTTAGAGCAGATCTCTCTAGTACTGTCACTTGCAATGTGAAAAGCTGAATGGTGCTGACTTGCCTAAGACTCCTTTTGAGATGCAAAAAATTGCTAGCAGATGGGATATGCATTTATAATCTCAGTATTTGAAGCTGGCTTTAATATCCTTTTTATATTTTGGTGATATTGCTTACCCTTCTCATTTCCTTCCACAGCTCTGTGTAGAATGTCTCTGGTGCTCTCTGTGTACTCACAGCCTTTCTCATTATGATTCTTAAAGGCCTGTTAATTAGCAATAATTCATCAAATTCAGGGCCATGTCTTTAGGATGTGTGTTCCTGTGAGAGTCTAAGACCAAAAAACATTACCAGTTCCAATAACTTGAAGACTTACAAGTCTTTGAAGAATTGCTGCTGCTGCTGCTCTCTCCAGGACTTAGCACTGCTCAGAGAAGTGCAAGGGTTTGGTTTGGGGGTATGTTTGACTTGTCTCCATCTTAAGCCCTGCTGCAGCTTCCACTGTGCAAACAGGGAGGAACAAGGAACTGGCAGAGTGACTCTGCTCCCTGCAGGGCAAGCAGGGGCATAAAGGGAGGATGGAAGGATGACAGACATTCACTGCTGCAGCTGAGCTGGGTGGTTCTTCTCTCCCCTGGAGGCTCTTCTTTGTGAGGCACTTTGGGGTAGTGGCAGGAGTCCATTGGGCCTTGCAAAACTGGGCCATGTTTGAAAGAATTGCAGTTGTAAAGGACCCTTACCCTTACTTAGAAATATATGTCTAAAATTAGTCCAGAGCTTTAACTTCTCTCTGATGTAACAAGTGACAGGACCAGAGGAAATGCCCTCAGGTTCCCCCAGGGTAGGTTTAGATTAGGTATTTACCAAAAGGCCAAGTCTGCCCTCAGGCAGACCAAGGCCAAGCCTAAAGGCCTTAATGCTTGGTATTACAAGGAGAGAGGTTAATCCCTGCAAAGTTTTTGCCCTCATGTTTTAATTTTTTTACTATTATCTTTTTATTTCATAGCATGTTTTCCTACCACTTTTTGATGCTCCACCTTTGCCCAGGTCTCCCCCAGTAGCTGTTTTTCTGGGACTCAGCATTTATCTCATGCTGATCTTGCTGGAAGTGGTGCCTGTGGTCTCTGAGCAGCCCACCAGAGTCCCATCAATTAGTGGGAAAGGGGAGGTTTGTCCCTTGTCAGTGTCTCCAGGATGGTTTTTGTCAGATCCATGACTGTTTCTGGTGTCCCCTTTTCCTCCTGGATTGCCAACTGACAGGGTCCCCAGCCAGATAAACTCACTGGATTAAACATTCTCACACTCTCACCTGCACTTCTGGCCCTGAGACTTTGATTGTCTTGGAGGAAGGAGGAGTGGGTGTTTTGTGCTGCTGATGTGCTGGGGATGTACTGGAGGAAAGGCAAGTGGGACCAGGCGTGGAGAAAGTCCTGACCTTACCAGAAATGTGTATTTTATAAGCAATGCTAATGCATTCCAGAGCAATTTACTGCCCCAATCAATGGTATCTGTTCAGGTAGGGAGTGTGAGGGGGGTGTGTCTGGTCCCCTTTTTGCTGCTGGCTGTGTTTGCAGGTAGAGAATCCAGTTTTGGTGCAAGTGCTTCTCCTTATCCTCCCCTCCTGACTGTGAAATTTGGGAGATGTCTCAGAAGCAGCAGTGCCCACAGAAGCTCTCTAGAAGTAACTCCAGGTAACCTGTGAACCTCCCTTTTGTGCCTGACCTTGGGTTTGTGCTGTTCTTCCCCTTAAAGTTGATCCAACCCACCCACCTCCCCAGACACCAACTTTTCGTAGGCCTGGGATAGCAATGAAATGTGTAAGTGAGTGGATCAAATTCATGGTTTACTCTAAATCACTTATCTTTCTTTTTAATGTTGCATGATGGACATAAAATCAAATTGATAAACACCCCTTATAAAGAACACACTGTGTAGTGTTTTTAAGCCCATAGGCTTGACAGCAGCAGCTGATGAATTATTAAAATAATGGTCAGTGAAAGAAATATACCTTTGCTAATCTATAATTACTTGGAAGCTTCTTCATACATTTTCCATGAGCCTCTTCCTTGTATGACTCTGAAACAGTATGGTCAGTGTTTGTTTGCTTTCAGCTATGGTTTTCAGCGGATATTGACTGAAACAGTGTCTTAATCAGCCTGGCCTCAGCCTCCAGGGGACCTTTTTCCACTGGCTCCATCTCTTTCTCCTCTCCTCCCCCTGTGTGCTGAAATTTGTGTCAGAGCTGCTACCTTGGTCTATTAATGTTGCCTTTTGTGTTTCTTTTTTTAAAGACTCTCTTTAGCTCAAAACTTTTTCTGAATGTTCCATCTTGGGGGCAGTTCTTGCTGACTGACCTGAGCTAAATTTCCTGGAAGCAGTTTCCCCCCATCCTCCTACTTTTCTCAAACTGACTTTCCAGCAGCAGCTGTGCTGAGAACAAAGTATTAAGGAATGCAAAGCATTTTAGAGGCCTCGAGGAGTTGGGTTTTCTGTGTGAAGACCACTCAAGCTGATAATTGACTCAGGTTTTCCCACCTCAAGCCTGGAGTTGTGGCCATTTTACCTTTTTCCTGTGAATTTGGCAACAGTTCTTGTGTTGTGTTTGCTGTCCCTGCATTCCCTGACATGTAATTTTTCATTGCTTCCTATTTCAGCAAGTTTTAATGAATCCAGCTCTTTTATTTCAAAGCATGGAAGTGTCCTTGGCCTCTCATAATTCTGTTTTCTAAAAACAAGTTGTTCAGAGTGATCTGGGCTGAGTGTCACAGCTGATTTGATTTCCACCCCCACTTTTCCAGCTGAATGTTTCTCCTGGCACTCTCTCAAAATTATTCCAGGGGATTGATGATTGCTGCCCCTTTTTCTCCTGTGGCAGCAGGGAAACAGAAACAGAGCAACAGGGTTTGGTTGCCAACCTGGTCAGGGATTTGGAGTAGGCAGCATATTCCTACGAGCTGCCAGGTTTGCTCCTAGCTCAGCTAGAGGTTTGGAATTGTCTGATTGCATGTTTTTGGTCCCCTCCCTGTATATCCTGTCCTGGGTTCATAAAAATGTCCTAAATTGGAGCTGTGGGGTGAAGCTGAATGTGCCAGCACCGTTCCCTGGCAGCAAGAGGGCAATGATGTCTTGGGCTGTGCTGGAGAGAATCCCCCCACTGTGATATTTCAAGTCCCTTCCTGTTGGGGTGTGCAGCTACACTGCATGGAAAGGGAACAATGAAATGGATTAGCAGAGCCCAGTGATGAAGAAGGGGAGCTGGAGTGGGACTGTTTGTTCATGTCCTTATCTTCTAAGACAGCATTTGGCTGTTATGGGTTCCCTGGCTGATGTTTTAATATGCAAGTTCTACGTTCCCTGTTTAATGTATTGAAAATCCCTTTGTTAAAATGGCGTCTTTCTTGTCCATCATGAAATTCCTGTGCGCTGATTGACTCCATTTTGCCATGGTGGAACCTTACCCTACATGCTTATCCCTGTCCCCTGATTCCTATATATGGCTCAGCCCTTCCCCTTCCTCTCTGTTGATGGAAGAGGATTTGGTCCTCCCCAAGTCCTGCCCTCATCTGGAAGGTTCTTTGCCAACCCCTATGTAAGAGGGAGCCATGTGCTCAATGAGTGCCATTCTGCCTCAACCCCCACATAGAGGGAGCTGTCCTTCCTTCTCTCCAAAGGGCTATTCCTCACCTTCCAACCAAACTGCTCGGGGCTTCTCTGATGGCAGGACAAGGTCATCAGCCTGAGGATGTTCAAACACAAGACAAGGGTCTGCAGAGGTGGTGGGGTTTATGTCCTCAGAGCTATTGAGCCACGTCCAGTTTAGCTCTGACTAACATGGATCTCTGGAGGTACCTTCCCACTTAACACCTCTCTGACTCTGATTCCCATGGGTTTTACCCAAGGTATATTTGGATACCTGGTGAAGTGCCCCTTCTGTGGGGGGATGTTGACCCACACAGTTCCCCCAGGCAGTGGTGTGACACTGGAGCTAAGGTGGAAAGCTTTGTGTGGTACACTCAGTTCCCAAAGAACGGGGGTGGAATAGTCCCAAGCATAGGTTCATTGTCACTGAATATTGGATGAGCCTGACAGTGTGTTTCAGTACTAGGGCTCTGTAAAAACAGATGTACTTCTTCACTGGAGCAGTTTCTTTGGATTAAATTACAACTGGAGAGCATTTCCTTTGGTGTTACCACTTGTCTTTGTGCCACACTGGTTTCTGTATGTGATCTCAGGTGTGCAAAACAGGCCTATGAATATTATGCATAAACTCCAAAACTAGAAAAATGCAG
>JAWWMO010000002.1:5137336-5150797 GCA_035047845.1 Dendrocincla fuliginosa
GGTTAGAGATTGTTGTTGGATTATGTTGGAGAGGCAGCAGCCCCAGGGGTGACAAGGCAAGCAGAGAATCCTGTTTGCTTCTGCTTGGCTGCTGCATTTGGGACATGTGTGACCTCATGGTGTGGAAGCACCAGGGTTGAGAGTTAATCATGGGGTACTGTGGTAGAATAAGGTGAGTTATTAGTGTTTAATTGGGCCATGAGCCCCTCTGAGGGCACAAAAGGGGGTTGGGTTGTTGTCCCTTGAGGCACTGTGAGGAGGGGTGTGTTGCTGTGTTCCCCAGGTCACTGGGTGTTGTCATTCTAGGGGCGTGGATTTTCACTGGTGGCACTCACTACGGGCTGATGAAGTACATTGGGGAGGTGGTCAGGGACAACACCATCAGCCGCAGCTCTGAGGAGAACGTGGTGGCCATTGGCATAGCAGCCTGGGGCATGATTTCCAACCGGGAGAGCCTCATCCGCGCCCCTGGCAGCGACGTAAGGAACGGGGGGCCGTGGGGTTGTTAGGGTTGGGAAAGACCTTTAAGGGGATCAAGTCCAACCACCAAACCAGCAGCAGCACCACCGTGTTCACCACCTAACCATGTGCCCAAGTGCCACACGGATGGGTTGGTGGGAAAAGGAGGAGGAGGCTTGGCCTCAATATCAGGTGCTTTTCCCAGAACAGGAGGAAATTAAAGTGTCCAAAACAGTCACACACATCAGGCCTGCTGGGGAGGATTTCAACTGTGCTAGATTTTAGCATGCATAAATTTAGCTGCTCTAATGCTCTGTCTGGTGTTGCATTAGGGAATAACCTCCAGCTCCAAGAAAATCTCTGTGCACTCACCCACAGTGGGGATTCCCATGAGTTGACACCTTGTACCTGCTGCTGCTGTTAAGGATCTTAATTGATCCTGCCATCTGACTTTGCATTGCTCCCCCTGTTTCTTGTCCACCAGATGTTACAGAATGTGTCTAAAAAGCCATCCTGCTAGATCAATAACACGAGTTTGGTTTGAGGCTTGAACTGGATCCTCTCAGGAGGGTCCTTTCCAACCTAACAAGTCCTGTGAGGTGCTGAAATGGTGTGACTCATGGGGATGGTCCTGTGCAGGGCCAGGAGTTGAACTCTGATCTTTGTGGGTCCCTTCCAACTTGGCATATTTTGAGTTCATGTGAAAGTAAGTTTGCCACAGATCTAATGTTTCTGGTGGCTGAGGGAAACATGAATTTAACTAGATCTCTGAAAGGACTAAACTGTTGCAAATAACTTCCCACAGTTCTCTTGGCTGAGGATCATCACAAATCAGGCAGCTCTTGTAAAGGAAAACTTTCTCTGCAAATATTGATGCTGTTGTGTTACTTTCTCTGGCTGTGTTCTGCTGCTGTGGGTATTGCCAGTGAGCAGTGTCCTGAGTCATGAAATTCAGACTCTGAACTAATGAGGAGTAATTGGTGGCTTGGGGTTTAGCTGTCACTGGCTTGTTGTAGTCATGGAATGGTTTGGGTTGGAAGGGGCTTAAAGCCCATCTCATCCCACCCCCTGCCACGGGCAGGGACACCTTCCACCAGTCCAGGTTGCTTCCAACCTGGCCTTGGACACTTCCAGGGATCCAGGGGCAGCCACAGCTTCTCTGGGCACCCTGTGCCAGGGCCTGCCCACCCTCCCAGGGAGGTGTGTCCTTGTCCTGGGAGGTTCGTGCGTGCCCTGCCCTTGGGTGTCTGCTCAATGCTGTGGTTGTGCTCCTAGGGGAACTACTTGGCCCACTACATCATGGATGAGCTGAAGAGAGACCCCCTGTACTGCCTGGATAACAATCACACCCATCTCCTGCTGGTGGACAATGGCACCCACGGGCACCCCACCGTGGAGGCCAAATTACGGACCCAGCTGGAGAAGTACATTTCGGAGCGGGTTATCCCAGGTTGGTATGGGGGGGGCAGGATAAGGACCTTCTCCTTCTCACCCTTGCATGCTGTGGGGCTGATGCACAGTGATTTCCTGGGAATAACAAACTACTGGCAGCATCCTGTGGAAGGGATATGTTGCATCTTAAGCACTTTCAGGAGCAACCAGGCCTTTTCAGAGCAACACCTCCCCTCATGTTCCTTTCTTTATGTCGCAGCAAATGCCCCATTCCAGCCATACAGCCCTTCCCTCACCTCCTGATGGTAGCTGACACACATCCCCCCTGGCACTGAATTCCAGGTAGCTGAAGAACAGCTACACAGGAGCAAAATTAGGATTTTCCCAAAGTATTTATATATGAGGGTGATGGAGCCATCTGCAACCTGCTCCTAAATAATTTTTCTTTCACACCTCTCTTTACCAAAATGGACAAAAAAAAAAAATCAAAGCCTAAGCAGTAAATTCTTAGTTTTTTGGTGTGGTGGTGTTTGGGTTTGGGGTTTTTTTTGGAATGTCTCTCAAACACTGGCTCCTGGAGTTATGGGATTCTTAGCTTTCCTTTACAGCTGAAAATGTGAGCTCAGAGGATTGTGTCCTGAACTTGTGATAGGAACCTTTCACTGAGACTCTAAATGGTCAAAGCAGTAGGTAAATACAATACAATCACATTTTGGAGGCTTTGTGGCTAGGAAAAATTATGATTTCTGAAAGGAAAAGCCTTCTATTGGAGAAGAGTGTCTGAAGCCAGATATGCAGAATATTAGGGAAAACTGATTTTCCTTAAGAACAGGAAGAGCTGTTAACTGTGGCAAAATCAACATCAAACTAGTTTTGGCATGAGCTCTTTGGAAATGTTTTCATTGTACTCAGGAAAAAGAAATGGTTCAAACTGCAATTTAATAAGTAAATCCTTTTACTTCTTTTTTTCTTTTGGCCTGTTTGACAGAATCTAATTATGGTGGGAAGATTCCAATTGTGTGTTTTGCCCAAGGTGGAGGCAAAGAGACTTTGAAAGTAAGTTTATTTCCTTTACTTATTTCCAGGATTGACAGTAGGGACATTGCTCTAATACTTAAGGCATATTATTCCACAAACAACTTGATAAAGTAGACTGCTTTATTAACTGAAGCTTGCACAGCACTTGCTACAGAAAGACTTTGCTTGCAATTTAAACTTAAGAAGTTTGTGGGAAGGGAACAGTAACAGTGAGCACAAGGTCTAACAGCAAGAAGAGGAGCTGATTTGGCCTGAGCTGAAAGAGCTGGGAAAGGCTGAATTTTGCAGGGTGGTAGATGGTGACATCGGTCCCTCAGTTTCTGTGGGGCTCTTTCCAGCCCTCTGTCTTTAGATAGAAGGGTGATGTTTTAAAGACTTGTCATTGCTCTTGTATGAGTGGATAGTAATAAAAATATTCTTCTGGACTGTGGGTTTCTGTGATTCTTTAGGCTTTCTTATTCAATAGCAGGCTCTAATAACACAGTCATGTTATTAGTGATCCTCTCTTGCTCTCTGCCTCCCTAGTCCATCAACGTGGCCATCAAGAGCAAGATTCCCTGTGTGGTGGTGGAAGGCTCTGGCCGCATCGCTGATGTCATTGCCAGCTTGGTGGAGGCAGAGGGCACTCCTGCTTCTTCCTGTGTCAAGGAGAGCCTGCTCAGGTTCCTGCCCCGCACCATTTCCAGGCTCTCAGAAGAGGAGACTGAAAGCTGGATCAAGTGGGTGAGTGTGTGGGACCTGATGGGAGTTGAATGGGGATCAGGGGTCACTGTCCTCTGGTGGTACCTGGGGGGTGTGCAGGGCTCCTTGCCGTGTCGTATCCATGTGGATTTAAAAAAGGAAAATTCCAACCTCTCATAGGGATTGGGGTAACAGGAGGTTATCCCAATAACCAGGGATGTCCAGGAGGAGACAGCATAACAATGTCCAGGAGGGGACAACAATCTTGTGGAAAGTCAGCACATGTCTAGTTCCAGGAGAGCTGAGGCCAGATGTTTTGTGACTGTCTGCTCCTGGGTGCTTGTGATTCCTCTGGAGCACTCACTGGCTGCTGGATGTGTCTCCTGGTTGGGGGTGCAGTTCCAGGATTGCTCGGAGGGAAAGCTTGTTGCTGCTGTTCCACAGACTTTCAGATTGTAGTGGTACTGCCTCAGGATTCTCTCATTGCTTCTATAAGCTCTTATGTTAAGGCATGTAGGAAGATAATGGGGCAGGAGGGATTTCCCACCAGGAGGGGGATGTTTAGGATGAGAGGCTTCCTTGGTCAGCATTCCATACGATCTCCACTGAGACTTAACTAGTTTGACTTACTAGCTCTGTGTACATGAGATGCAGTTGGAGGCACAACACTGTACCTACAGCAAAAAGTTCTTCTTTTGCCCTTCTTTGCCTCTTGGACCGGAGGAAGAGCCTTCAGGATGTAGTCACCGTTGTCATCCCATATGTAACTGTTTATTACAAGTGTTTTCTAGAGGCTGGGAAGACTGGAGAAGTGAGGAGAGCACCTGCTGCTTGGGGTTGCTTGGCCCAGTCTCAGGAGCCTGTTGTACCTCTGGTCACCTGCCACTCAGGTGGACCTGTTCTTACACTTCTGCCCTCCTTAACAGGGACAGAAGAAAATGCAGCTCCAGAAACATCTTAGTGTTCTGTTGTTTTCCAGGAGATTAGTTCCAAGGATGCCCCATCTCAGTGAACAGCCCATTAACTCGAGCTAATTGACTTTCCCATTTATCTGCCCAATGCTTGGTCTGATTCTCTCTTCTTCTTTTGGTTAATTATCTCCTGCCCAGACTCAGTGGGGAGTGATTGCAGCTTCAAAGCCCAGTCGAGGTTCAGAAGGGAGCATGGAAATTCTAAGGCACTTCTGAACTTGTCCTTCTTGCCCTGTGGGCCTGGGGCTGTGATATCCCCACTGAGGAGGAAGAACTGCCCTCTGAGCAGAGGGGGAGCCTCTGGTTTCCAGAAGGATCTCTGTCCTGGGCTGTGTGGGGCTGCTGAAGGCACCTCCTCCTTGAGTCAGGAATGGCCAAGATTCTGTCTTCTGTGTGCTAGAATGAAAGTAACTCCATGAAGCTTCATTATGTGAGAAACGTTTCTGACAAAGCACAAGGAGATAGAGACTGTTCTCTAATAAACTGTAGACATTTGTTGAAACTTGTGTGTCACAATCTTCTTTTTTACTTAAGCACTTTCTAATTACTGGGATCTTTTTGGTTCTGCATAGGGAATCACAGGTATTTGCTGCATGTTCAGAGGAAAATTGATGTTGTACTTTATAGTGACTTTAAACTAAATCTCATTATCTATTTCTCTTTGGGCTTATTTAAATTTTAACTATGGAAGTGGCACTGATGAGAAACAACTTTGCTCAATGTGGTGGGAAATTTCTTTTTAAAATGCTTTTTGGGAGATCAACTACTAAACATCCTTGTTTGCTTTGAAATGGAACTTTTTGTAGATCAAAGAAGTCCTTGAGAACCCTCATTTACTGACAGTGATCAAAATAGAAGAAGCTGGAGATGAAATTGTGAGCAATGCCATTTCCTTTGCTCTCTACAAAGGCAAGTAATGGCTTCTTCTGGATTGGGTTTATTTGGGTTTTTTTTTTAAATAAATGGAGAAAGATGGTTTATTTTCTAGAATAGCCTTCCTTAGAGCTGTGGCATCTCTCTAAGTCCTGCCACAGGGCAGAGCTTGTCTTTGTCTGTGGTGGTGTGGGCAGCCTACAGAAACATTATGGGATCTGTTAGTGTGGGTGAGATCCAAACCAGCTACTGGGAAGGGCTTTGGGGATGGTGGTGAGGCCCCTTTGGGAATCCTTTTGTGCAGAACACTGAGGAGCATGAAGGAGACTCCTCCTTGTGTCCTGCACAACACTTGGGTTGATTCCTGGCAGCTCCTTTGTAGCCTGTGTTGGACCATAAATATGTATCTGAGTCTTCAACTTTCTCTAAAAGCCATTCAGGAGGATGGGAAAGACACTTGGAAGGAGTGGGAGAAGCAGAGATAAGTATGCCTGGTGGCTCTCTGGTCTTTACCTCGAGGTTGCTCCCCCTCTGCAGCTTTCAGCACCAACGAGCATGACAGGGATAACTGGAATGGGCAGCTGAAGCTGCTGCTGGAGTGGAACCAGTTGGACCTGGCCAGCGATGAGATCTTCACCAATGACAGGAACTGGGAGGTACAAACCCCTGCTGTGGGAGCACAGGGTGTGGGACAGGGGTCTGTGGGAAGAGGGACATCCCAAGGCTGCCAGAGCTCCAGGAGCATTTCAACAACACTTTTAGGTGCAGGGTGGGATTGCCGGGGTGTCCTGGGCAGGGCTAAAGGATGATCCTTGTGGGTCCCTTCCAGCTCAGAGTCCTGTGATTGGTCACTGGTGCAAAGGTGGTCTGCCTATGCCAGAAGTGCTCTGGGCCATCCAGCAAAGGCAATTGCGTGCAGAAAAACACTGGTTCTGCTGGAAATGTGAGTTAGCCACGTGTGAAGCCTTAGGTGAGCTTTGCATGTCTCATGTGCTCTCCAATATTTGCTTTCCCATTTCCTCCTAGTCTGCTGACCTACAGGACGTGATGTTCACAGCCTTGGTGAAAGACAGGCCCAAATTTGTCCGACTCTTCCTGGAAAATGGCTTGAATCTGCGGAAGTTCCTCACCACAGAGGTGCTGAGAGAGCTGTACACAAACAACTTCAGCAGCCTGGTGTTCAAGAACCTACAGATTGCCAAGAACTCCTACAACGACGCCCTCCTCACCTTTGTGTGGAAGATGGTTGAGGACTTCCGAAGAGGGCTCAAGAGGGATTACAAAAACAGCAAGGATGAAATGGAGATACACCTCTCAGTAAGTGCTGGATCCCACCGTGGGCGAGGTTATCTCAACTGCATTGCTTAAAGCAGGAGGTGATTTTGACCCAAATGTCCTTTAATGCCAACTTTAGGAAGAACAGGCACTGATTCTTCCATGTCAAGTACAAGGCTTTAGTATAAATACCAAATAAAACCTAACTCAGAGCAGTGTGTGACAAGTGGCAGGGAGCTGATAGAGGGCCTGTGGGCTGGCTGCAAGAGGAAGCAAATGTGGAAACAAGACAGTGGCAGGCTTGGATTTGTTCCAGTGGACAACAGTTTGGTGAGCTTAAGTCTGAGGGATTGTTGCTCTCTTTCAGGAGGAGTGTCCTATCACAAGGCACCCATTACAAGCCCTGTTTATTTGGTCAGTTCTTCAGAACAAGAAAGAGTTGTCCAAAGTCATTTGGGAGCAAGTAAGTGAATTCTCCTTTATTCCTTGCAGTGGGGTTCTGTGTCTTTGGTTTTAAGGCCTCTGAAGGCTCCAGATTCATCTTCAAACACAAGACCACAAGAAATAATTGCTAGAAGATTCTAAGTAGGTTTAGTATTGCCCATTTTGTGTTTGGGTGTGGATTTCATACTTCTGCTTCCTGAAGTCACGTGTGAGTCAGCAGCCCAAGCCAGTTGTATGTTCTCATTTGTGCCCAAGCTTGGATGCTGAGTTCCCACCCGTTCCACAACATGAGTGGGTTCTGATTCCATCTGATTGAAATCTGTTTCTAATTTGGATTACACAGTACATCTAATGATCACAGGATCAAATATATATTTCTCAGGCTGTGGATGTGAGCCTGATGCAAGCAAAGCTAATGGATGTTCCTGCTCACATAGGTCTTGGTGTCTGAAATGGAGTTCTGCTTCCCTGCATGGGTAGATATTTTAAATGGGAATGAACTGGGCAGTCCTGGGTACACCCAACTGGTCCAGAGTGGTGGACAGTGAGGTTGGCATGTGGCTCATGCCAGAGCAGACCCTCCTGTGACTCTTCAGTCAGAGAGGCAAAGCTGATGTCACTGTTGAACCCAAGACCTTTTCAGACTGGTCGTGGAGCTGTTCTCAGTCCACCACACTGCTGGTTACTGTTCCTTTGGTGGATCTTCTCTTCCCAGTCTTGACTGGAAACTGGTAAACAGCAAAGAGGGGGGTAATTTTTGAAGAATGTGTCATCTTCCATGTGGCCTGGTGGAAGGTGACCCAACCTGTGCCAGGGGCCTGGGGCAAGATGGTTGTTATGGTCCTTTCCACCCCAAACCACTCTGGTTCTATGTTTCTGTGACCATATTCCCTTCAGAGAGGGATTTGCCTGACTTTATTCTCTGCCCACAGACCAGAGGCTGCACTTTGGCAGCCCTTGGGGCAAGTAAGCTCCTGAAAAGCATGGCCAAGGTGAAGAATGATATAAATGCTGCTGGTGAGTCTGAGGAACTCGCTAACGAGTATGAGACCAGAGCAGTGGGTAAGTGCCTTCTCTTCAAGTCCTTTAGGAACTTAGTAGGAGAGGTCAGAGATCAGGGAATTGAAAACTAGATATTCAACACAATGGTTTTCTTTAATGTCAGCATGTGTTTTTACTGCTTGGAAATCTCTTCCACACCATCTGTCCCCAGTAGAAACTGTGTCCTGTCTGAACAGCTTGCCTCCAAAGTTGTGGGGTGGGTTTTTTTGGAGTAGACAATTTCTTTCACAGGGAATAAAAGCTCCTTTACTGTAATGGCAAGGCTGTAGAAGGGTGCCCATGAACAGGAGGGACCATCTGGAGAAAGAGAAGCTTTCTACATGAGCACTGGTGTCATATTCACGCTGGGGAAAACCACCATTCAAATTTGCAGAAGCACATTTAGGGGGTGAGAATAAATTGCAGGTAAATAGTAGATTGGATTCCTAAGTTCTGAACTGCAAAATCATACCCCTCTTCCTTATTCTAAGATTACAGGATCCTGTGCTGCAGGATCTTGGCTCCTAAACTTGGGGGGGTGATACAAGACAGTGTTGTCTCTGCAGCTTGATTTGGGGTTATGACCTTGTTGTCTTGCCTGGTGCAGAAAAGGCTGTGTCACCTCCCTTAGTCAGAGCAGGTGACAGATAAAGAGTAATAGAAAATACTGAGTGGAAAAAATAGGAAGGTTGAATAGGAGACCATAGAAATGTTGCTGGAAAGGGCTTCTGGAGGCCTCCAGTCCAATCTTCTCATTGAGGTGGTGTTACCACAGGGCTAAATCAGTTCAGTCATGGCCTTTTTTAGCCATATCTTGTAAATCTCCACAGATAGATGTTGTTTTAGGGTACCTGGGGGCATGGTTTGGTGGTGGGCTTGGCAGTGTTGGACTAATGGCTGGAATCAATTATCTGAGAGACCTTTCCAACCTAAATGCTTCTGTGATTCTATAAGGAGTGGCACAAGGCCACACTGAAAATATCTTGCTCATTACCAGAAAGAATCTCCTATTCCACAGGCCCAAACCTGCCTAAATGGACTTTCTTACAAGTATCTCCATCCCTCAGGCCTGGTGTTTGACTAGGACACTGAGGAGTGAACTGGTGAAGTGAACAAAGCATTTCCCAGTGAAAAAGCATCAGATTCTGACTCTTTCAGCCCTTAATATGGGAGTGACTGCAATTCATTGTGTTGGTGCCAAATGGAATTTAAGAGGATGAAATAGGTAGATACACTGAGTCACTTCAGGAGTTTGCATGTTTTACTAAATTTTTTAGTGTAGATCTCAACTTAATGCTGTCTCTGTGGGAGCTGGTTTAGGATTACAGTTTTCCATCCAGACTTGAATTCTAACAGGGGCAAGTAGGGTTGCAAAGCAGTGCACACATTGTTCCCCAATGGTGAAAATGTGAAAAGAGTTCTTGTGTCTGCATGCTCTGATCCTGCCAATGCTGTACTGAAGACACTTGCACCCGAGCTGGTGGGAAGGGGAAGCTGGAGCTCAGTGTGGGGCTGCCTCTTCCCTCCAGAGCTGTTCATGGAGTGCTACAGCAACGATGAGGACCTGGCTGAGCAGCTGCTGACCTACTCCTGTGAAGCCTGGGGAGAGAGCAACTGTCTGGAGCTGGCAGTGGAAGCCAAAGACCAGCAGTTCATTGCCCAGCCAGGTGTGCAGGTAATGGCAGTGAAAAGAAGGTGCATGGATGACTCTAACTCCTGTGACCTGACAGGGTGTGTGGCTCCTCTTCTGGAAACAGGAGGTGGCTGATTTATCCACAAATGCTAAGTCAGGAGGGAAAAATCTTGATTTAAAGTTGTAAATCATAATGAGCTGGACGGTAGAGACTGCCTGAAGTTATTTCTGCCTTGGCACTGCTCTGTGTGTGCACTGTGTGGATTTAATGCCCAGTGTGCATGGGCATTACATAAAAGGCAATGATTTATATGCATTTTATCAATCAGGTCAAGTCCTGCTCTCAGCCTCACTTTTAACTCCTCATCACATAGTTGGAGAATGGCTGGACTAAGGAGCCAGCACACAGTTACTGATGCAGAAAGCTTTCTGTATTGTTGACATAGAATTCTCAAGTATTTCAACTGAAATATCAAAGTTTGGTGGTTTTTTTTTAAACTAAATCACATGTTTCTTAATAGCATTCCTAGGTTGTGTTGTTGCTGTTAGAACAATTGAGGGTATTTTCTTCCTCCCTGCAGAATTTCCTTTCCAAGCAGTGGTATGGAGAGATTTCAAGAGACACTAAGAACTGGAAGATCATATTGTGCTTGTTCTTTTTCCCTTTAATAGGCTGTGGTTTCATCTCATTCAGGTAATTCACTGGCTTCTCATTAGCAGAAAATAAGCAAGTCAATTGTAGAATCACAGGGCAGTCCAGGCTGGAAGGAGATGATCCAGTCCAGCACTGTGCTCAAACTGGGTCAGCTGGAGCAGGTTGTGTCCAGGACTGTGTCCAGTTGGATTTTAAGTATCTCCAGGGATGGAGACTCTACAGCCCTCCTGGAGAACCTGTTCTAGTATTCAATCAGTCTCAAAGTTATTAAAAGGCTGAATGAGCTTTTTGTGTCTTCACTCTGATCTCAGAGTTAAGACCATAAAATCCCAGACTGGTTTGGGTTGGAAGGGACCTTAAAGCTCATCTTGTTCCCCTCTTTGCTATGGGCAGGGACATCCTCCAGTAGACCAGGTTGCTCCAAGCCCCATCCAACCTGGCCTGGAAGATGTCCCAGTTCCTTGTTGTGCCTGAGGTCAGTGGATGCAGGTTGGCTTCACCTTTAAAGTAACATTCCCTGCTAGACTTTGCATCTTACTCTTTTTTTTTTTTCACTTTGTAGAACTGCAAATGTTTGCAGGCATAAAAGCTGTGCTTTGAGACCTTTTCCCTCTTTTAATCCCTCAGGAAAAAGCCGGTGGAGAGGAGCAAGAAGCTCTTCTTATATTATGTGACTTTCTTCACCTCCCCCTTTGTGGTCTTCTCCTGGAATGTCATCTTCTACATCGCTTTCCTGTTGCTCTTTGCCTACGTGTTGCTCATGGATTTCCAGAAGGAACCTACTGCCCTGGAGATCATCCTTTACGTGCTGGTCTTCATTCTGCTTTGTGATGAAGTGAGACAAGTAGGCAGCGCTTGCAACCCAGAGATGTTCAGTGTTAGAGCCAAGGCCCTGTGGTTTTTCCCCTCCCTGTAGTGTAAGGCAGCACAGGCTGGTCCTCGGGGCAGGGAGACTTTTTGGGAGGGGTGTTCAGGCAGCTCAGGGCTCAAGGAATGTTTTTTTTTTTTCCCCCCTCTGATTTTTAATTCCTATTTGTGCCCCAGTAGCTGCACCATGCACCAAGAGGAATGTGTGGGTAAGCTGATGCCAGTGGAAATTCTTCTCAGAAATGCTTGGCTTGCCAAGGCAGTTGAGAATAAAGGGTTAGATTTAGCACCCTTATCTGGGTGCTTACCTCTAGATCAGGTGACTCCTGCTTCTCTTCTCTGCATCCCACCCCTTTAATTTTTGGTAATAAGCCACGTATCATTATGTATTTTGGTTTAGCTTTTAATTATCTCTGCAATTTTACTAGATTAGTGTAGTCTCAAGGGCCAGATTAGCTGTGCTGTGGGAACAGCACGCAGGACAGCCTTTATGGCCAGCCACATACTGGTATCTCCTCACTTTGTATGTAAAGGGGACACATGAAATTGTTGGGGTTTTGGGCAAGCTGGTCTCTGCCAGTCAGTGTTGAGAGCAGTGGGAACATGCAGGGGAAACCACAAGAGTGGTGGGTGTGTGATTTTGGTGCAGTGCTAATTTCTGACTGTATTTCTGACTCTCCTGTAAGGCACGAGTGTTTGTGGGTGATCTGCTGGATCCTCCCACTTTTTTTACAAGAGCTCACATGATATTTGATGTTGATGTTATTGTGGTCTTTTCCCCTCCTAATAGTTAAGGTGGAACCTTGGTTATGTCAGCTTTACTTGCTAAGGAAAATGGGGGAGAAGTACAAGACTCTTTTGCAATGAAAACACTAATGGAGTGTTTGTTTCTGCTGATTTAGGTTCTTGTGTCTCTGGACCTGTCCTTGCACTTCCTGTGGGTACCCAGCAAAAGTTCTGGGGAAAAGCCTTTTAGGGATAGAAACCTTAAATTCCTACCAGTGTCCCTTTTTCTTGTTACCCTGAGCAGGTAGAACAGCTGCAGATCCCAGTAATCCCATAGTAACTGGTGGCCAGTTTGTCTGTGGGAGGGGAGGCATGTAAAGCTGACTTTATTGAGAATTCAAAGTTATCTCAAGCCAGTGTCCTGACTTTGAAATGTTTTGCTAAGGAACAGAACACAGAGAAGTGTCCCAATCCTCTAAGCTTCTCAGGGAAATTTCTCCCTGGCTTCCTTCAAGATAAATTGTGTGTGGATTGGCCTAACTCTGCATCAAAATAGTATCTGTGTCCTTATTATTTTAAAAAAAAAGATAGGCATGTGTTAGATTTTGTTTTCATGCCCAAGGAAAAGTAAGAGTAATGTTGGCTGGGCTGCTGCAGGTGGATAAGCAGTTCTGGGGACAAATCAGCCCTCTTTGTGCTGATTTTGGAGAGCAGGGTGGCTGTGGGAGTGACAGCTACTGGCCATGGTTCGAGACTTGAGGCAGGAGGACTGAGCTGTGTCTGAACCATGAGCCACTGGCTCAGCCCTGTTGTCAGCTCTGCTGGTCCCAGAGGTCAGTAACTGGCTGGAGCTGCTCCCTCGTGCAGGGAAATCAGAGGGGCCTTTTCCCTGCTGTCTCTGTGGCCACGTGGATTTGCCTCCAGCCAGGGGAGTGGGCACACTGCTGGGGTGGGCAGCAAAGCCCCGTTCCCTCAGGCAGAGGAGGAGGCTGGACAGAACCTCTGTGCACATGGACTCTCAGCAGTGGCAACTGCTTGGAATTTGAGGACTGACCTGCACTGCAGTCTCTGTTCTGTTTGATTTAAGGAATTAATTTCTGGGCAGAGACAGCCCGATGCCACGGGTGTCAGACATGCTGTCCCCATTCAGTGCTTGGCTTTTGGTGCCTTAAGTAATAAGAAAGGGGAGTGTGTCCCCCAGGGTGCTGAAATACTGCCTGGCATGAATTTGTAAGATATTTCTTGAGCCTGGCAGCTGCCACGCTGTGCTTTTTAGCTGTGCATCCCACCACATGACGGAAATGCAATTGTACAACTGGACTAGTACAGAGGGGCTCTCTACTTGCAGCTTCTTGTCCACCTAGGAGAAAACTCCCCTTGATCTGTGTCCCATGACAGTATTGAAA
>JAWWMO010000002.1:5171966-5193183 GCA_035047845.1 Dendrocincla fuliginosa
AGTAGGAGGATGGGGACACACACTCCGATCCCGGCATCACTGGATACTGGATGGTGTTCCTCTTTTCCCTTCTCAACTCGACTGTTTCCATCCGTGAGCATTCATAATCACCACAAGGATTGCCGTGAGGAAAAAAGAGGTGGGAGAAAGCTTCGGCTTCCCTGCCCCTGTGGACACAGGATTGTTGCTGCTTTGCTTTCCATTTTTCTCTCACAGGAACTAGCCTGGGAACTGCCTGCCACCTCGCCTGAGGGCAGAGCCCAGCTGGCCAGGCGGGACAGCGCCACCTGCTGTCCATGTATATAATTGCATTTTCCCTTTTTGGGGAGTAGCCAAGAGGACCTTTTCAGACTGTTTTGCCTTGTCACTTGAGGGTAGAGGGGTTTGTGGCAGACTGTTGTTATATATATATATATATGTGTGTTGTGGTTAAGAACTGTTATCTTTTCCTTTACATATATTTTTCCTAATTAAAGTTCTGTTTTCTAAATTTAAAGGAGAGGGATTATTTCTTGGCTAACATAGATATCTTAGTTCTTCCTTGAACTAAGACAATAGTTTATTTACAAACTTCACCTTTTTTTCCTGTTCTGCTCTCAAAACAGCAAGCAAATAGACAATATTTATTTGGATATTAGAATTTTTTTTTTTTTTATTTGTGACTGGTATCAGTGTAGAACTGGAGCTATGAAGGGTTTGGGGTGTTCGTGGTTTGTACGTGGCTTGTGTACAAGTGCTGAGGGTCTTAGTGCTTACACTGAGGGGGAACTGTGAAAATTCATCTCTGCAAATACATGATGGGCTTAGATTGGGAACACTTGGTAGCAGAACCCCACAAATTGTTTCTTCAGGCCAGTTTGAACACACAAGTGCCCTTGCCTTGCTGGAGTTGTCAGTGAGGAATAAACTTAAAGGATAAAATCCACAAATCCAAAGACAACAGTGTTTAGCCTTTCTGTTATTTCCTACAGTCCTTCAGCCTTCTCAGTTTGACACACAAATCCTTGAGTGCCAAGAGTCACTGGTGTCACTGATGGCTTTGAACCAGGCCCTGAACCCTCAGGAGGCAGAGGAACTCCAACACTACCAGTCTGTGGAGTCAGGGAGTACTTAATGCTGCAGAAAACACTTCAGGAGCATGGCTCATATCATCCTCTGAGCTGCCTTATCCATCTGAATAGATAGCTCTGTGCTGTCTGCCAGCCTTTTGTCCATGTGGATGCCCCCAGGATGTTGTTCTCATGCTCAGGACATCAGGAGGAGTGACTGGGGTGTGTTTTTCCCCTGGAGCTGGTCACTGCAATCAGAATTGTCTGCTAACTGTAGGCACTTGGGGAACAGGCAGCATCACTGTCATCGTGATGGATTGCCAGAACGTGACAGTGGCAGGTTGACTCCAGCTGGCAGCAAACCCCTCACCTGCTGGGGGGAGAGAGTGGAAAAGGCAAGAGCAAGGCAAAAAACCTGGAATTCCAGGTTGAGATAACGACAATTTAACAAGAGAAGAGTAAAAAAGTGCCCTTTCTGCTGCCTTTGGACTGTCTAATGTTGGGACCAGGAACCTGCACCAATTCCAGGCTCCACAGTGGCATTAAAGATGCCAAACTTGGGGGTTGCTGTTTGTATTGTGTCTATACAAGGCTAAATTGGAGTCTTAAACCTCCTTTGATGCTGCAATGTTTACAGAGCAGCTGAGAACTTGAGTAAAATTGTAGTTTGCTCTCAGCTTGGGGCATCATAGAATTCCAGAGCAGTTTGTGTTGGAAGGTACCTTAAAGATCATCTATTTCCAACCCCCCTGCAGGGATACCTTTGACTAGAATTGGAAGACCTGGACTATTCCACCTCTACCTTTTCCCTCATGAATTTCAAGCTAATGTGAAAATATCAGTAAAAGTTGAATTTTGTAGGCTCACAGAATTAGGAACAGGCATTTCCACTGGGTTGTATATCCATCCATCCATCCATCCTTGCATCCATCCATCCATCCATCCATCCACCCTCGCTCCCTCCCTCCCTTGTAAGATCATATATTTTGAGCCCAGCCCTGTAAAGCCCAAGCTCAGGCACCAGGCAGGTCCATTTCAGCATCTGAAGGTCTTTGTGGTTTCAGGTGTAGCCTGATACTTCTGAATCCCTCACTGAATTCCCAGTTGCTGCTGTGCAGGACATGAGACAAAGCAGTGCCTTGGACAGCCTGTTTGGGTATTTCTTGGCTTTGCTGTTCATGACTAAAGGTTTTATCTAAAGTATATGGTGATTTTAGGCTTGAACTCACCACCAGTGACTTTTTATTTAATGTCTAAAACCTTGCGGGATTGCTCAAAGACTCTGAAATCCAGAGGTGAAAATGACAGCTTTGGTATTTAGGAATCCTTGAAATTTAGACTTGTGATTTTTTTTTAATGCCCGTGGGGAAATTAGGAAAACATTTCAAAATTGTTCTCATTGCAAGCCCCTTTAAAAGGCAGCAGGAAGCTCACAGAGGACAGGGTATGACACTGGTGACTGCACTTGGCAGTCAGTGGCTTCAGAAGCACAAGGTGGATGTTTTGCCTGGATTCACCCAGGATTTCAAGTTTTCCCATGGCCTGGCTTGACTGATAGCAGGAAACTTTCACTAAATGCAAAAGGATGCAACAGCACAACTGACAGAGAACGTGCCCCAGAGATAGGGAGAAAACTTTGAAAATAGTCAGTAGGGTCAGCAAAACATAAACAAATAATTTTAAAAATAGGCACAACTCTTTGGCTTTTCAGATACCAGTCTCTGGGGCTGCAGGTAATGCTTGCCTTGCATTAGCTCTGGAGTGGTGCCAGTGACCCTGGAAGAGCTGTTTCTGCTGACCTGGCAGGCACAGGGAATCTAAATATTTAAAGTTTCAAAGGCTCAAAGTAACACAGTGAGGCCTCTGAGGTTCTGTTTTCCGTTGCTTCACTCTCAAAGTCCACTTCCAGCAGCACCAGTAGGAGCTCTGGAGGGTGAGGTTGTGTCCTTCAGACCTGCAGTGCCAGAGGGATCAGACACTGCTTAGAGTCCCAGGATCCCTGAGGTTGGAAAAGCCCTCTCAGCCCACAGAGCCCACCCTGTGTCCCATGCCCACCTTGTCCCCCAGGCCAGAGCACTGAGTGCCACATCCAATCCTTTCTTGGGCACCACCAGGGCTGGGGACTCCAAACCTCCCTGGGCAGCCCCTTCCAAAGCCTGACCACCCTTCCCATGGAAAGAATCCTCCTGATGTCCAGCGTGATGAAAGTGCTGGGTCCAGTGCTAAGGAAAGAGTTGACTCATCCATAGAAAACTAATGGTTAAAAGTGAACAAAATAACTATATTCTGCTGCTGGCTATGGAGATACCGGGAATTCAGTGCTTCCTCCATTCTCCTGTTGGGAATTGAGTCCTGGAAAAAAGGCACTGCAGCCCAACCCTTATCAGAGAGCTACTGCTAAAGGGAGAAGAGCTGACAGCAAATATTTATCTTGGGATCAATTCTGTTTAAAGTGCAATGTTTGGAGCAGAGCTTGGACATGGGGAGGTCAGGCATGGGATCAAGGCTGCATTTATATAAAGACAGAGGAATATGCACTGGAAATCCTTGTTTAGAAAGGGAAAAGACTGGAGAATTTGGAGACACACCATGAAGATCCCAATTTTTGTCCTCACACTGAGCGTTTTCTTGTGTTCGGGTAAGTTGGAGCCACGTCCTCTTCCTTAGGATGGTTTTGGGGGGGAAACACAAGTCCACAATGAACTTCTGATGGAACTGTGCTTCCCCCTCAGGGTTCCCAGCCTATGACTATGAACTCCCTGTCATGGAGGAGGCTCTCAATGCTTCCATTGCACGGATCAACGCCCAATCGTGGGGGAGAAACCTGTATGGTGTTGTCAGGAGCCACGTCACACGAGTAAGTGCACAGACAACGGGGATCCTTTCCCTGAAATATGCTTTACTGGGATGGAAAACTCTTTTCCCACCCAGAAAACCAGGGTTACTTGGAGTTTGCTGCTTGGAAGAGGGTGGGTTTGGGGCATTACCTGGAGTTACAGCTTTAGGAATGTAAAAAAATTTTGTAGGTTGGTTGGTAATTAAAAATATTCTAGAAGTTCAGGTCTTTCACTCTTAGAATAGAAACCTTTGAAGGATGTCTTGTAGGATTTTGTTCAAAAGTGCTTTGCTTTGGGCATCAAGCAACTTGGTTCATCTGAAGGTCTCAGCTGATTAAATGCCACCACGCACTCAGGATTCCTTCCCCAATCTGTATTTGTCATCTGTCTAAACCACTAAATGTGGTTTAAATCTGCTGCAGTCTAAGTGCAGGCAGGAAATGCTTATTTGTTTTAATTTGTGGGGCTAAAAGTTACATTGGATACCCAGAGTTAAGGAGCTAAAGCTTCTTTGCTCAGAGTTGGTGTGTCCATGCTCCTGAACACCCTCCAAAATGTTTCTGTAGGCAGCATGTGTCGAGTCTGCTGCAAGAATGAATGGCAAGATGACTTTTGAATTTATATAGTCTGGAGAAAAAAAACTATACAAGTATTTGAAAGCAATGCAGACTTGTCTGTTGGTTTGGGTTTTTTAAGGTGGTGTTGCCTTTTTTTGAGTCTCTCATCTTGCGCTAAAACATTGATTAGACTGTGAGAAGGGGAAAAGAATAACCAAAAAGCAGTCAAGCTCTCTAAATCTTTCAATGTTGTGTGCATGCTGCCCTTGGTTTAACTGCATTAAACCGCTTGCTTGCATTCCTGGGATGTGCTTTCCAAGCTGGGTGTTTGCAATAGGCATTCCAGAGGTCTGGCTATCCAACACAGGGCTTTTGGCACTCTGGTTCTCCCCAAAGAAGGGCTAACATGCAGGGCTAATGCTTTTGACACCTCAGCTCTAAGCAGCAGGAGGATCCAGCAATGACTGGGGGGTTCAAGTGGGATGGGATTCAACCACAGTGAGTGAGGTTTCAAGTGAAATTCCTGTGGAAAACTGTCCTGTGTTGCTGTTACCAAAAAGAAAAGCATTTCTCACATGCAGCAACCTGCTCGACATTGGGCACTGGGCCCTAATGCCCTCCTGTCACCTTCTGTTTGACAAATAAGCCAGGTTGCCATGCAGTGGGAACAGAAGGGTGGCAAGCGCTAATTAATTGTGTGTTGTGGTGGCCTTCCTTCTACCAGGTTGACATGTGGAGCAGTGATGCCTACAGACTGGAGCTGCACTTCAGCATCCGTGAGACTGTGTGCTCCAAGGCTTCAGGAAGAGACCCCTTCACCTGTGGCTTCAAAACTGGCCCTTATGTGGTGAGTGCCTCTGGTGGGAGTGGCAATCCCTCCCCCCCGGTGCAGAAGATGCTCTCAGGATGTGCTGGGAATGCTGCTGCTGCCAAAAAATGAGAAAGGACTGGCTTTTTGGAAGCCTAAACAGACACAACCTGCAGCAAGCACGGGGTGGGTGCCAGGTGGGAAGGGTCAGTGCTGGGAAACTCTTCTGCCTGCTCCATGGGGAATATGGGGATTGCTGTAAACTGAAAAGAGGATTTGGGTCTTGGAGCAGTGTCTGTGTGCTTTGGGGCCAAATCCCAGAAGGAATGGCTTCTTCTCTAACATAAGAGGGTAGAAGACCTGATGTTTGACCAGCTTTAGGCTATCATGCATCTGGGCACCACATAAAGGTTTCTCTTCCTATGTAGTGCAGATTCCCTCTCTGTGCTGGCAGTGCTGATCTCTTGATACAAATCTTGCTCTGAGAAATGAACCCAACTCAAAAGAGATCATAAGTCAGAGTTACAATTTAATAGAAAGATTGCAAAAAATACAATGATACGGAGAAAAAAATTGATTTTGACACACAAAACCCAGAGATATAACCCAGCATTCTGGGGCATGAACAGAATGGAGTTCATCAGCCCCCCAAGTAAAACATAAAAAGAAAACTGTTGATGAGGATGATGGTCACAGTCTGGTCAAGAGTGGCAGTCACAGCCCTGTTGAGGTTCATGTTCTGGTCGTCCACTGGATCCCATGAGTGGTACCAAAGTCTCCAAACCCCAAGATTATCTATGCTCAGGTTCAGGTGGGAATGCCCAGAACCTCCCCCAGGGTGAGGAGTTCCTCAATGGGTGATTTACTCTGTGAGTTGTGGGATGTTTTGGGATCTTTGATGATCCATTGGCAGACATGACCCCTCAGGCTGGGTGTGAAGGTGTTGCTGCCTCCCCAGAGGGAAGTTACCACAGCTGAGTCATGGGTGTGAAGACAGGAACACTTCCCTATCTCACAGATTTCTTTAACACCCATCCTGTACCCTGAGGTGCCAGCTGTGCCCTGGGCAGCTGCTGCAAATGATCCGTTATTAATAGTCCATCAGAAATGACACAGAGGGTGTAGAATACACAGTTTTGGTTACACAGTGACAAACTGGTCCTGGCCACTGTAACTTGGACAACAGCTTATGAGTTGTGTTAACTCCCTGAAGAGGTCGTTTACCCCATGAAGAGGGGAGTAGAACCTCTTTGAGCATCCCTTCTTGTGAGCTAAGCAGCTCTTGTGTGTGCAGAAGGCATCACATAGAACTGATGGTTATTGCTTGGTTGGCTGCTCCGGTGTTAGCCCTGGATCCTCAACAGGCACCATCCCTCTTTTCTTCTTGGGGCAATACACTATGAAAGATAGTGTGAGGATGTGTTTTCCAAACTTGAGTGAAGGTTTTGCTGGAGCTTCTCTTAAACTTCAGAGACAATTTCTTTAAATAAGGTAATTTAACTTCCACACCTGGAGCTGCCATTGGCATTGACCTTTATTTTTTTATATTGTTGGTGCTTGGTGACGCCAGAGCTGTGAAAAACACGTAGAGGTTTTCTCCTTCCTCAAGGCTTTGTACAGCAATAACCTGTGTGTGGTCACATATAATCTTTCTCAAGTTTCTTTCCCTTGGAATTTCTTTTAAAATCCTTCTGCAGGTTCCCACCCCTGAGGAAACTCCTCCGAGGGGGTTTGTGCTGGAGGTTTGCCCTGTGAGGTTTGCTCTGTTTTGTTCTGTTGCAGCCAGCTGCCTCCTGCAGGAGTGTTGTAGATGTCTCTGGAGAGCAGGTGTCCGGTGTCATCGTGCGGTGCCACCGTGGCATGTTCAGCTCTGAGTCGATGAGCAGCGAGGAGGTAAGGGAAGGGAAAACTGCTTTTTGCTGCCCGGGGGAGAAAAGAGAGTTCTCTTCTCTTTTAAAGACATGTCAGGGGTCTGTGTGTGAACTGCAGCTTCGAAACTGGAGGTCCTGAGAGGAAAAGTGACTGTGGTTTGAAATCCAGCTGTCTCCTGCTACATTTCCCTTTCCATCAGCTGAGGGGTTTGACCTTGCTCAATGTGTGAATCTCTGCAGCAGTCTGGCACTTCCAACCCCAACACTTCCTTCCTTAAGTGTGTGCCTGGAGAGCAGTGATTGGCATGTCTTGGAAAGAAAGCAGTCCTGATGGCTCTGGCTCCATTGCTAAAGCCAGCTCTCAGCTGAGCATGCCATCACAGCACAGCTTTGCTCTGCTGAGATCAAAGTGTTCCCTCTTCGAGCTCTTGTTTGGTTTTTAGGGTGTGATGAAATGTTGACCAAATCTGGGAATTCCTGCTGGCTGCTTGAAAAGTCAGGCCAGTGTCCACTTTATCCATGAGGTGACACCTGAGCCTGGGTGCCTGTGCTTGGGAGTTGTGCTTGAGAGAACAAAGTTTCACTAGCAAGCATATGGACAGCCTATAATTTTGGAAAGTGTAAGGGACTAAATGAATAAGTCGAATTGTAGAATCACAGAATGGTTTGGGTTGGAAGGGATGTGAAACCTCATCCAGTTCCACCCCCTGCCATGGGCAGGGGCACCTTCCACTAGCCCAGGTTGCACCAAGCCCCATCCAACCTGGCCTTGGACACTTCCAGGGATGGGGCAGCCACAGCTTCTCTGGGCAACCTGTGCCAGGGCCTGCCCACTGTCAGAGTCAAGAATTCCTTCCCAATATCCCATCTAACCCTGCCCTCCTTCAGCTTAAGGCCATACCCCTTGTCCTGGCACTACAAGCCCTTGCGAGAAGTCCCTCCCCAGCTGCCTTGCAAGCAAAACAGATTCTGTGTCACATTCTCTCAGCTTGAATTGCCAAATTAACTTCTCATTTATTCTTTTTTTTTCCCCCTCAAAATCTCTATTCAGAGCTAGCTAGTGGGTGCACCACAGCAAGTCTTGATTTGCAGAGCAGAAAGCCTGCATGAGAAACCCTAAAATGTGGAGCACAGTGTTGGATGCTCAGTGAGTCCTCTGTGGGTTGACATAAGTGTTGTTTAATAGGGCACTCAGCACAAACACTTGCTTTTACAAGCAGACACATCTTCCTATAAGTCTTCCTCAACCAGCACTTAAAATTCAGCGCTGCTGCCAATAGTCCTGCTGGGGAATATATTTCCTGCAATGCTAATAAGGAAAAAATGCCAAAGGGAATTATTGCACTTGAAAAGGAGAGTGTTTCCCCCAGCAGAGGGCTGCAGAGAGTGGCACTGCAACTCTCACTCAAGAGCTGTCACTCGGCTCAAGGGACCTCAGCCTGGTGTAGCTCCCGTGGTATTTGGGGAAAAGGAATTCGGACTGACCAAGGCTGTGCTAGGGGTTCAGGAGGATTCCCATGCACAAAAGAAAAACATGACTGAGGTAACAAAACAAATTTATTAGTAAGCAAAGCAAACTTCTTTCCATAACACAGTAGCAAAGCAAATGTATTCTATTACTGGAATCTTGAATCACCGGGCAGGAGAAGGAGATGGAGTGGGCACTTGGCAGGCAGGCAGGGCACCTTCAGGGCATCCTCTGGACCAAAACCATGCCCCTCAGCACCTCCTCTCCCCTCCAGCCCAGGCCCACACCTCGGATCCCCTCTCTCTGGAGTGGAACTTTGCCAGCAGCAGCAGCCCAGGCTGCAACAGCTCAGGGTGCTGACTCTGGGCTGGCAGTGCTCTGTTCTTCACTGTTCCTTTGGCAAGTTCAATGTCACTCTGATGTTTCTTTCTCCAAGGCTGAGTTCTCCACAGTGAAACTGGGCAGTGTTTTCTCACACCCCATGAGCACAACCATAAACCAAACATGACAGGGCCCCAGACATGACTCCAGTCCCTGACACAGGCTGGTTCACAAATCTCCTGAACAGGGATCATCAAGTCCCACTCCTGGCCCTACACAGACACCCCAACAATCCCACCCTGTCCCTGTCCCGTTGTCCAAACCCTCCTGGAGCTCTGGCAACCTTGGGGCCGTGCCTGCTGCCCTGGGGAGCCTGGGCAGTGCCCACCACCCTCTGGGGGAAGGCCCTTTTCCCTGATATCCACCAAAACCTCCTGTGGCACGGCTCCAGCAGTTCCCTGAGGTCCTGTCACTGCTCACAGAGAGCAGAGGAGGCTGCAGACCCCCATGAGCTCTGAGCTCAGTGTCCTCCAAGATGAACAAGTCAAGTGATCATGACCGATGGGGGTCTCATTATTTGGCTAGAGACCAATAAAACAGCCTGAGAGCCCTGCAGTCTCTGCTCTCCTGGCTATACCTGCACTACAGGATGCTGAGGTGAGGTGTGAGGCATGAAGCATTTTGACCTGGGAGCCTCCCTGCAACCACAGTCTTCCTTAGCAGCACCGCTGCTTTGTGGGACTATCAGCAATACTTGTTTTCAGCAGTGTTGTTAGTGAGGTTTGGAATTACTCCAGTGATCCCCCGGTGTCTGGGGAAAGAAAGAGGTAGACTTGTTGCCAGATGAGCTTTTTAAAGAAATGCCTTTAATTTATAGGTGATGCACGTGCCGATAACGACCCCAGGCAGGCGAGGCAGCGGCCGCAGGGAAGGTAAGACACTCCTGCCATGATGGCCTGGGTTTGCCTTTTGGAATAGCTTAAGTCACCTCTCTGAGGGACAAAACAATGTGGAAGATCAGCAGTTTGGCCAGGTTGTGGGCAGCTGGTCTTCCCTTTGTTGAGGATACAAGGAGGGCACTTTGCTGCCAGGCAGGGCCATGCTGAGGTTTGTGCATTTTCTGGGTTGCCAGATTTGTGCTCTCAGAACCAGGACTTTTGTGCAACCCTTGAGGGTGCCTTGATGTTTTGCTGAATGCTGAATATTATCTATTATAGAATCCCAGAGTGGGTGGGGTTGGAAGGGATCCTAGAGACTCATTCCACTCCTTGCCATGGGCAGGGACACCTCCCACTGTGCCAGGTTGCTCCAACCTGGCCATGGACTGTTCAAGGGATGGGGCAGCCACAGCTTCTCTGGGCAGCAATGAACACGTGTGAAAGCATCTCATTCTCCTGTGTGTGTCCATGTTCTTTCTCAGAAGATGTCTTTGCTCCTGAAGCCTTCCCTTCAGGGGGAAGGGGTGGCAGCCTTGGGGATTGGCACAAACCCAGCTCTGACAAGATGGAATAGCCTGGGTTGGGTGAGTACAATCCCATGTGGAGCATTTATACCCCCTGAGCCTGCGGGTTTTGGGGCAGGGGAAGTGACTGCTCAGTAGGAAAGACCTCTTGTTCCTCCACTGCTCAGAAGATGTCCCAGCTGCTGGGCTCACAGCCACCTCTCACTTTTGGGTTGGCCATCCCATACGCTCCCACAAGTGTCCTGGGTTGCAGGAGTTGTGAATAGTGTGCAGGAAAATCAGTCTGCTGAGATCTGAGTTTAGCATAAGCTTCAAGCCCTTTTGGCTTCATTTACCTCACTCCAAAAAGGACATGGAGTGTCACAGACCTGCTGGGGAAACGGGAAGGACCACTCTACACAAGGGATGAAGAGGAATGGCTGTTTCATTAACTGAGCACAGGGTTTATATAAACTCAGGGTGGAAGGGTCTGGAACCAGGGTGTGGTTTAGGGAGGAGTTAGGGCAAGTCGCAACAAGAAAGGAAAAAAGAGGAAGGGCTACACCAAACATGGGGAAACCGAGGAGTGGTCAGCCTTATATGGAACTGGTATACTGCACCACAGGCTGACCAACGGGGGAACAGGAGATGGGAACCAATCAAGGGGCTGTAACTGGGGATGAACTGACCAATGATAACAGACTTACAATAGAAATGGAAATAGCACTAATCTAATACATGTGATTACTGTCTATTCTACATGAACATTTCAAATTTGTGAACTCGTCCATCTATGGTTCTATTCCCGGTCCAGAACGGGTTTTATCTCGTTTCTTCTTAAACATCTTCTTCTTATTCTGTTTCCACTGATGGTATTCGGTCAACTGTACCCCAACAATGGAGGGGCTGGAGCATGTCCAGGGAAGGGAACAGAGATGCGGAAGGGGCTGGAGCACCAGGAGGAGCTGAGGGAACTGGGGGGGGCTCAGCCTGAAGAAAAGGAGGTTCAGGGACTCCTATTTGCTCTCTGCAATTCCCTGACAGGAAGGGGAAGCCAGAAGGGGGTTGGACTCTGCTCCCAGGGAACAGGGACAGGAGGAGAGGGAATGGCCCAGGCTGGGACAGGGGAGGTTAGGCTGGATATCAGGGGGAAAAACCTCAGTGAAAGGGTTGTAAACCTTGGGAACAAACTGTCCAGGGCAGTGGAGGAGTCACCATCCTGGAAGTGTTCCAAAAACCTGTGGATGTGGCACCTGAGGACGTGGTTTAGTGGTGAACAAGGCAATGGTGCTGGGCCACGATGAGCTTTTCCAGCCATAATGATTCTTCTGATTCTGTCTTCATGAGTTGGCAGAGACATGTTTCTGCCTGATGTTTCACGGAGCCTGTGGACCTTATCCCAAAATACCTTGACCTGGGGCCACGCAGCTTTGGCGAGCAGAGACTGAAGGTGGTGTGAGCTATGTGGGAGAACCACAGCGTTGTTGCAGACAGTCTGGGAAGGAGATGTTTGGAGCCTAATTAATGGGAACAATCATGAAAGACAGCCACGATTTATTGGAGCTGGCAAGGCCTATCCTGCACAACCCACCCTTGCTGACCTCCATGTGGGAACAGCCCGAATTGCTGCTGATGTTCTACCTGCCATCTCAGGGAGTAAATCTAAAGGGGAGTGCTTTGAAAGAGGTTTGGCAATACAGAACAGAGCTGTTCTTTGGCGTGCTAAACAGGTTTAAAAGCAGCTGGGAAAGGAAGTCAGTGCTATGTCTTTGTGATCCAAAAAGTTCAAGCCCTGCTTGGGTACAAATCCTCAGCAGGTCTCTGTCCCTGGAGAGTGCCAGAAGTGAGTGCTCTGTGTGTGTGGAGCTCAGCTCAAGCCTCCTCTGCTGGAGCCACTTTGAGATGGAATTTAACACCCATGACTCACCAAAAGATAACATGTTACTGATAAGCAAGCATATCCGTGGTAAAGCTCTGTGTGCTGAAGGAGACGAACTCCCTGCTCTCCTAGAAACAGGAGAGGAAAGGAACACCCAGCCACTCAGCTCTGTTTGTAAAAATGATTTCATTAAATCCATCTGCTATTTTAGTCCAGCCACTAAAGCCAATAAGCTGTTTTAATCATTGCCGGTCTTCTTAGAGGAATCCTAATTTTCCTTGGCATTTGGGAAGTGCCAGGTATCTTTCATTCTGTGGCTCTCAAGAGGAGCTATCCCAGTTAAGCAGTGATACAAATACTTTGTGTTCTTCTATCAAATGTCTAACAAATCTCCAAGCCAAAAGGGAACTGTAAAATCTTCTTGAAAGAGGAGGGGAAATAAATGGGGGAAAATTTGTGGTGCTTGAAATCCTGAGCAGCTCAAAATTTAATACTTTCTGTCATTTATGGAGCTGTGTTTCATCCCAGTGTCCTGGATTTTGGGCATCTCAGAGGCAAATACACCATGAGATTGGAAGGGAATATCAAAACCCCTCTTGGTTTTATCCATTTGACTTATTAGCTGTAAAGAGTGGAGAAAGCTCTTCTTGGTTTCAGTTGTTTCCAGAATGAGGGGGTTTATCCCTGAGTTTAATTTGGAGCCACACACCCCCAAATGATTACATGTGGTTGAGGCCAGGGAATGTTATTCCCAGCTGTTTTCCCTGGGTTTTGGCACTGGTGTGATCCTGGCTGGAATTCTTACAAGCCATACTGTGATGGCATTGTTTGGTGGGGCATGTGAAATGAGTGTTCTGAGATGGCCACGGCTCAGCTGGCTTAGCTTAGCTGAGAATATTTTGGGGGAGGCTGGAGAAATAGCAATTTAATAATAGCAGACTTTCATCTCTTCCTCAAAGAGCCTGGTGCTGACAAGCAAAGCTAGACAAGTTCAGGTAAGAAATGAAACGTGATGCTTCATTTTACACAACAGGATGGGTCACTGGCTGCTGCAAAAATTACTCAGGCAAGTGGCTGACAGAGTTTTTCATGCTGGATTTTACATTTTCGGAACCAGCTCTTCTCATCTTTTTGGCCACGGGAATTATTTCAGGGGAATTCTGCACCTGGCTCTGTGCAGGGAGCCAGGCTAAATGATCTCAGTGGTGCTTTGTAGCTCTTTTTATTTATGAGGGTGTGCTAAATGTTCAAGAGGGGGGAAAAAATCAGTGCCATTGTTATATAAAGAACTTTTTAATGTATGTAGTTGTCAGAGCCACCGGTCTGCTGGTGCCTGCAGGAGTCAGAAACTGCATGTGAACAACCCCATCAATGATTAATGAGCTCATTTCAGTGACAAGCCCTAATCAGATTTCCTCAATTTATTTCCTAGGGCATCTCTAGAACTGGGGAGGTCTAAAATTCTCACTGCACACCAGTCTTTCCAACCAAAGGCACGTGAGAGAGTGACAGGAGAAGGAGGGAAAGCTGATGTACGACAGCTGGTCACCTGTTGCCAACCTGCAATGTAATGGGTAATAAAGGCAAAAACATATAATTTGCTAATCAAATTAAAACTTGTGAAAGTTTTCCTGAAGTTGCAAAAATGTTATGCTTGTGAAGGTTTTCTTGAATTGTTAAATGTCATGTTTAAGCTGCGAAATGTTAAACCACAATGTTATGTATGTTATGCTGGTCGTAAGTTTTGGACTGTACTGATAAAGAGAAGACTCGCTGCCTTCATCTTTGAACCACCTAACAACTCCTAGCAACGGGACAGAGCCCGAAGTGGGAACAAAGTGGACTTTAATTGGAAGATTCGAATGAGAGCAGGAACGGAGTGGATTTTGATTGGAGGAGCCGAAAGAGAATAGAGAGTATAAAAGCGGACTGCAGACCCTTTAAGGGTGCAGTCCGTTGTGGAGCAGGAGACTCCTCGGTCACCCAGCACGCTGTTTTGCTCATTTTTCCTTTAATTTTCCTTTAATAAAGTTTAATATTCCAAATTTTTAAAATTATGGTCTTTTGCCTGTAACAATTTGGTGCCATGACTCGATCCCGCCCTCTGCACTGCGGAACTCTATTCTGGGAAGGCGTGCCCCGTCCCGAATTTGGACCATCTCAGAGAGGAGCCTTTCTGCGGTGCAGATTCAGGATAACCGACCGAAATTAAAGACAAATGAGCAAAGAAATTACTGCAATTTCCCATAATTTTTGTGTATGAAGATCTGAATGAAGACTCGAGAGTGAGTATTCACGGATTCTGGTGAAGACTTGAAAGTGAGTATTTATGGAGTCCAGTGTTCTGTTCGTTCGGGGAGGGTATCCTGGAGTGCAACCGAGTGAGACGTCCTTTCAGACGAAGTGAATACGACCTTCTAGTAGTGCGGTTCTTATAGCCCGCGAGGGCGTAAGCCACGAAAGAAGGGAAGCGAGTGTGACGGTGTGATTGTGAGGGCGCTTCAGAAGATGGAACTGAAGGAAAGTAAATCTTCTGCTCCCATGGGTGGCCATGAGGTCTCACAGTATACACCTCAGGAGGAGAGGAGACCCGAAGATGGGTTTACGGTGAGGTTACCGGACATACCTCCCGGTAGTCCTTTAAACAACAAAGAAACGTTTAGTGCAGAGGAAAGTGAATATGCTAGTTTGTGGATAAAAGCAGATACTAGAACCTACTTATTCCCGTTAAGAGAGAGGGATGGGTCAGAGAAAAATAACAGGGACCTGGACGATTCCCAAAAGCCACCTCCACCATATCTCCCACCTCCTCCTGTGCCCATTTCACAACCTCCGTGCTGCGTTTTAGCCCAGAATGGCAGCCGGAGTGCACCCATTCCCACTGCTCCAGCAATATCGGCCCCCCCTTCCCCTGCCGAAGCGTGGGAATTTGCATTTTGTCTGCAACGGACCCACAGCTTCCCCCTGTAGGGTGGGAACCCTTTACCCCGGAGACCAATTCCTTGTCTCCACCCCAGTCTCAGTTATACCCTTTGAGAGAAATTGCAATGGGAGGATGGCAGCCTGGGATAGGATTTGTGTCAGTTCCTTTAAGTCTGGGGGACGTTAGGGCATTTAAAAAGGAGATGGGAAGCCTGTTAGAAGACCCTCTCGGTGTGTCTGAGAGGCTCGACCAGTTCCTAGGTCCTAATATATATACCTGGGATGAACTGCAGGCAATTATGGGAATATTGTTTACAGTCGAGGAACGAGATATGATTAGGAGAGCAGGGAGGAGAAACTGGGATCAGAGACATCAGCAAGATCCAGCCGCTGACGTTAAGTGGCCCCTTCAGAGACCCAATTGGAACAACCAGGATGAGGCTCATAAGAATCATATGGCTTATTTACGGGATATCATAATTCAGGGCATTAGGGAGGCTGTCCCTAGAGGATGAAATATTAATAAGGCTTTTAAGGAACACCAGAAAAAAGATGAAACTCCCACAGATTGGTTAGAGAGGTTGAGAAAGAATTTACAACTTTATTCAGGTTTAGACCTCGACACCCAAGTAGGACAAGCCTTACTTAAAACACAGGTTGTAGCAAAATCATGGGAGGATATCAGAAAAAAGTTAGAAAAGATTGAGGATTGGCAGGAAAAGGGACTAGACAAATTACTAAGAGAGGCTCAGAAAGAGTATGCACGAAGGGATGAGGAAAGTCAGAGAAAACAGGCAAAAATTTTAGTGACAGCTGCGAGGGAAGGGCAGAGAGGGAGCAAGAATCAAAAGTGGGTTTCCCGTGGATCTGACAAGTGGAAAGTATCAGATAATCAGGAGCAAGTGAGACAGAATGAAGTAGAATGCTACTACTGTGGCAAGAAAAGACATCTTAAAAGAACTTGCCAAAAGCGCATACAGGATGAACAGGTGTTTAAAGAAGACTAGCGGGGTCAGGGGCTCTATTTGCTGGGGACCCAAAAAGACACAGAGCCCTTGATAAAACTTAAATTGGGTCCTCAGCAACAAGAATTTGAGTTCTTAGTGGACTCAGGGTCAGAGAGATCAACTGTCCAGAAAATACCCTGAGGCTGTATAACATCCCCAGACACGGTACAAGTTATAGGAGCAAAGGGGGAACCGTTTAAGGTACCCCTTATTCAAGTTGTAGAAATAGAAACTATAATTTGTTGGGAAGAGATCTTATGATAGAATTAGGAATAGGTTTGGAGACTAAGTAACAGAAATTACAGGTAAAAAATATATACTCTTATAGCTGAAGATGAAGAGAAGATAAATCCTGAAGTGTGGTGCACCCCTAATTCTGTAGGAAAATTAGATATAAAACCGTTTGAGGTCCTTTTTCAAAACCCGGAGGAACCGATTAGAGTAAAACAATATCCTATCTCATATGAGGGAAGAGTAGGGCTTAAGCCCACTGTAGAGAGACTTTTGGCAAAAGGGCTATTAGAACCTTGCATGTCACCTCATAATACCCCTATTTTGCCAGTAAAGAAACCTGACGGATCATATCGTTTGGTACAAGATTTGAGAGAGGTGAATAAAAGACAATCACTCGGTTCCCAGTGGTTGCTAACCCCTACACTTTACTAAACCAACTTTCCCCAATCATCCTCTTAAGGAGGAAAGTAGAAATTATTTTGCCTTTGAATGGGAGGAACCACAGACACATAGAAAACAGCAACTAAGATAGACAGTTTTCAGAAGCAGTTAGAGACGAAAGCATTAGGTTATTAAACTTTTCAAGTTTGAAAGGGTTGAAAGTGTCAAAATCTAAATTGCAATTCACAGAGGAAGAAGTCAAGTATCTAGAGCATTGGAAAGATGGGACCCCCAAGACTATTCACCCCTTCCCTATGTACCAGATAGGGAGCTCAGCAGTAGGAGGTGTTTTAAGAATAGTCCTGGCATAGCGGGGTGTCGGTGGGAAGCTGTGGGTTGTGCTGGACTGCAATGTACTCAGGGCCAGTCCCTGCTGCAGATGGCAGCAGCGCCCCGAGGAGGTGCCGGCGTTGGCCGTGGCTGTGGCTATGGCCGTGGCTGTGGCTACGGCCGTGGCTGTGGCTGTGGCTGAGGCTGCCCCCACCCTGTGGCACCGCCCGACCCGCTCCCTGGGCACTGCGTGCAGTGCTCGTGGGCACGGGGCACCGGCCCAGCCAGCAGCTCTGAGCGGCTCCGAGGGGGCCGCAGGGCCATTCCCGGGTCATGGGCGATGTGGGCACTGTGCGGGAGTGGCACAGGCCCCTCGGGGCCCAGCGGTGGCTCCGGGGCTGTGCTGGCCGGGCTGTGCCACGGAGAGATGATCGATGTGTGGCCCTGCAGGCTGGGGGAGCCCTGGGCAGTGCCCACTCCCAGTGCCCGGGAGGGCGCCCGCTGGGAGTGGGGCCAGGCAACAACGCCTGGCCCCAACAACGCTGGCAAGAGCCCTTGGGGCTGCTGCTGCTGGGGGTCACGGACCCCCCTCGGGGGGATCCAGGAGGTCCGCAGGCACAGGCGCCTAAGCTTCGCGCCTTGTGTTTTGGGGTGTTTTTCTTAGTTTGTTGTTTAGGAGGGAAATGGTGTTGCTGATGGGGGAGGAACTGCGGTGTGCTGGGAGGTGCTGGGATAGCAGGCTGTCAGGACACGGGGAATCTTTGCAGCGCAGGAAATGCGGTGGATTCCCGCTGTGTTTGGGGTTCTCGTGACTCAGCGAGTAGCTGTGGTCCTCATGACATGGTAGAACAGACAGCTTGGAGAATTCAAATTACGAAATTAAAACAGAACTTTCGACTTGTTCCCACAAGCACAAATACCACATCTATGTTTCCCTTGCGAAAGGTGCCTACGCATAGAACTCTGGGAGGGGTGGGATTTGTGAATGTTCCCCTGATGAGTTCTGAGTTTTGAGAATTCAAAAAGAAATGGGTAATGCATTAGAAGATCCCTTAGGAGTGTCAGAACAATTAGATCAGTTCCTGAGTCCAAACATTTATACTTGGGGAGAGATGCAATCTATTTTTGGGATGTTATTTACCCAAGAGGAAGAGAGATAGACCAAAAGTGGGAAAATACCACTATTTATTAATGTTAGTCGCCCAATATACAGCAAGAAACAGTAAATAAAGTTTTATTAGAAGAAATTATTCCCAGATATGGGATAGTAACAGTAAAAGATTCAGATAGAGGGCCAAAATAAATTGGGTAAAGTGCCAACCACAAATGGATACTGGGATTTCCCCATTTAAAATGCCATAAGATTTTGGATACAAGGTGTTAATAAAAACTTAGAAAGAATCCTCATTAACCCCTCTTTGGGAAGGGCCTTTTGTTGTTCTTCTCACCACAGATACAGCGATTTGCACTGCTGAGAGGAGATGGACTCATGCAGCTCGAGTTAAAGGATCGATAGAAGAACCTCCCACTGAATGGGCTATAACGTCTAAGCCAAGAGATCTCCGAATGAAGATTCAATGAACAGATCACCCTGGGAGGGAAGTACCAAAGGTATACTTCGCACCCTGGAACAGTGAAGGAATACGTAATCAGATGGGAGGGGCTGGACTATATAAGTTAGCAAGATCACCTCAAGTTTTCTCTTTCTGCTGTGAATTAAAAACAGAAATACCTGAGACACTCAGAGTAGAGGACATTTGGGGAATACCTTGTATAAAACACTCAATGCTTGGACATGCGGGTTGGGTAGTTTGCAAGTGTTTGCAATGTAATAGGAGATAGGGACCCGATACCTACTCTAGAACAAGTAGTTAAAATGGAGATTTGTAAATTATTGTGTGGATGGGAGTTACTAGTGCTTGGAACTTGGGAGGTATATGAAACAGACTGGTGTAAAGTTTTAAGGGAGTGTGCTGTCAGACCTGCCTGAAAACAGACTAAGAATACTGTGGGTTTTAGATCAGCCAGGAACCTGGAGCAAAATACTAAACCGAAACCCGGAGAGAGATCATAAAGATCTGTAGAGAGTCCATATTCTCCTGAAGAGAATTAACTGCTGCCAAGAAGATATTTAAACCTCGTTGCTTCCTGCAAAGGAGTAGATGAAAGAGGCAGAGTAATACAACAGTGGAGGCTAAAAATATGGAGACTCTATATGCATGGATCATAGTGATCTTGTGGCAACTTCCCCAGGGTCAGGGAAATCCCCATCAACCATATGAATGGATTCTTTTCAGATGGGAGGATCAACAAATAATTGGGCAAAATCTGACTGCAGGACCCCCTAGCTTTTCTATCCCGTTGTGTGATCTGATACCCATCCAAACTTGTCAAAACCTGAAGCCTTATTATTATTGTCCGGCATCTAATCCAGGAAAAGGGTATTGTAACTCTCCTAATCAATATTATTGTGCATATTGAGATTGTGTTACTATTGCTTCTGCCTGGACCTCTACTGTCCAAGATAAATATCTAACAACTACACGGGGAATACCACTAGGATGCCAGCCCCCAGAGGTTGAAGAGTCTGGACTAGAGTATAGGATTAGGGAAGACAGTGACTGTGTTCATGTAATTCTCCGAGTAATACAACCAGAAGACCCAGAGTGGCTATCAGGAAGAACTTGGGGAGTCAGGTACTGGGAATCAGGAACAGATAGAGGGGGTGTAATTGTAATCAGAAGGCAGGAGGTAATTCAGAAGGTAACTCAATGCCCTCAAACCATGGAATCGAGGAGAGTTAAGTCTCCAGTCCAACAAAACAAAGGGCTGTCATCTTTGACAGCAGCCGTTGACGAAGATTTAGAAAGAATTGAAAAATCAATATCATACTTAAAAAAGTCTCTTACTTCACTTTCTGAAGTGGTCCTACAAAATAGGAGAGGATTAGATAATCGGTTTGAATCCTGGTTTAATCAATAGCCTTGGCTAACTACCTTGGTTCCTACCCTAATAGGCCCTCTAAAAATGCTGTTTGTGTCTTATATCAAAAGTAGAATTGAAAAATACAACTTAAGGTAATAAGACAACAACAATATTTTGAGGGAAAGGAAGAGACACCTGAGGAAGAACAATCTCCTATCCTGAATGCAGCTCGGGAAGCAGTAACAAGATTTGATCAGAAAATTAGTGGTAAATAGAAAAAGGGGGAAATTGTAATGTGTTATAAATACAAAAACATATAATTTGCTAATCAAATTAAAACTTGTGAAAGTTTTCCTGAAGTTGCAAAAATGTTATGCTTGTGAAGGTTTTCTTGAATTGTTAAATGTCATGTTTAAGCTGCGAAATGTTAAACCACAATGTTATGTATGTTATGCTGGTTGTAAGTGTTGGACTGTACTGATAAAGAGAAGATTCGCTGCCTTCATCCTTGAACCACGTAACAACTCCTAGCAACGGGACAGAGCCCGAAGTGGGAGCGAAGTGGACTTTAATTGAAAGATGCAAATCAGAGCGGAAGTGGAGTGGATATTGATTGGAGGAGCCGAAAGAGAACTGACCCGTTAAGGGTGCAGTCTGTTGTGGAGCAGGAGACTCCTCGGTCACCCAGCGTGCTGCTTTGCTCATATTTACTTAAATTTTCCTTTAATAAAGTTTAATATTCCAAATTTTCAAGATTATGGTCTTCTGCTATAACAGATTCACGAGCAAACTGTGGGAGAGACAGAATGCGGACAGACAAAGACCTGTGAAGGAAAGGGCAGGGCACTGGACTCCTGCCACACAAGCACATTGCCAGTTCCTTGTGCTCTCCCATGTGCTTTCCTGTGAGAAACATTCCCCATAGAAGCCCCCCACCTCAGAGGGAGGTGCTGAGACCGAAAGTTTGCTCACAGCATTATACGTCACTGTGGAACAAAGCATTCCCTCCACAGACAAGACATTGGACTCTTCAAAATCCAGCCCCTACTCCTTCTTTTCAAGACGTATAGCAGCAACCTCATGCATCGAGAAAAGGAAGGAGTTTGATAACAGTTAAGGGCTGAGAAGAAAGGGGCACGCCATGTCTTGCAGCAAGCTTCTCTCTGTGCACATTTGTCAGGACGAAC
>JAWWMO010000002.1:5208166-5226798 GCA_035047845.1 Dendrocincla fuliginosa
TGTGCCAGGCAGAAACCAGGGATGTGGAGATGGTTCTCTGCCAGGAGGATCAAGCACTGCTTAGTTTGTTGCCCTGGCTGGGATGGAAATGCTGTGAAGGAGCAAATATCCTTGCCATGGGCTGCAGCTCCTGCAGGTAACCAGCAACTCTGAGGTGCTGTGGCCCTGGAGCTTGTGGGGCATGAGGAGGTGGCAGCTCGTGGAGCAGGGCAGTGGTCTCATGCCTGGGAAGTTGCTCCAAAAGGCTCTTCCTTCTACAGTTTCTCCCCTCCTTCCCCAGGGAGATCAAAGGAGCAGCCAAAGGGCCATTTCATGTCTGATTTCAGGGTTGAGCCCAGGGCTCTGAGCCCAGGGCTGGGGGTTTGTGCCCCGAATGGCAGTTCTGGTGGCTCCTGGCAGCTCCCCCAGCTCTCCCTGGCTGCACTAAGTGTGCTGATGCTCTGCTGCCTCCCACACCCCTGCCTGGCTCTGTGCAAAGCTGCCTCCCCACCCAAAAGCAGAGCCAGTGCTGCTGGTTCTGAACAGCTCCCAGAGGAGCTGCTTCTCCTGGGGCCACATAACTCCTTTTTGTGTCCTCTGTGGCCAGCACCCCCTGGCTCTGAGCCCTGGTGTGACCCATCCTGCCAGCCCCTTGTTTCCAGGGCTTTGACATCCTCAGCTCAGCCCTGGAGCAGCCCAAGCTGAATTTAAGAGCTTTTTTCCCAGTGGCCCATTAGCTGTTTGCTGCTTTAAAATAGCTGTGGAGTTAAGCTGGCAACAGGCACTTTCTTGCAAATGGGGTGGAGGGGGGAGAAGCCAAAATTGCTGCTTGGAGAAGCGCTGCTGTAGGTGGGAAGCTTTCCTGTGCTGGAGTGTTTATCTCCTTGAGCACATCCCTGCAGCTGCTGCTGTTCTCCCAGCACACGTGGCAGGCTGCAGGGATCCCTCTGCTCTCTGCTGTGGGTTCCCTTTGCACCAGGAGCAGGGGGATGCCGTGGTGGGCACAGTGAGCAGCCTCGATTGGCGAGGGCTGCACTTTAAACACGGCACAGATTCTGGCATTGAAGTCGTTGGGATAAATATTAACTAAAAGATGCAGTCTGAAAGGCTTGGCAAATCAATTGCCTTCCTCTGAGGAGCTTGCTTGGTGAGACCTTATTGTTTGAGCCCTCCCAAAGCTCGGGGTCTGGCTGTGCTTGCTGACCCTGGGGTGGTTCTGAGCTGCCCCAGGAACCAGCCCCCAGTGGGTTCAGTGGGGAGCTTCAATGGGCCTGAGTCCTGGCAGAGCCCAGCCTGGGCACCACTCTGAAATCTCCACCTTCCCTGCTGCACTGCATGGCCTTGGGGCATTGATTAGGCTTAATATTTCTTGGATATTCCTCTTTTCTCTGCCATGCAGGGCTTTTGCTCTCTTTTGAGATGTTGATTCTCTGAGCTCATTTTTTCCCCTGCAACTGGTGCTACTTGTGTTCACTCCTGTGTCTTTAAACCAGCTGGCAAGTGTCTTTTTATAAAGCTGGAGCCCCACTCCAGCTCAGCATTATTTAGAGATAAGATACTATCTGTGATCAGCTGACTGATAGTATGTGGAGTGGGCTCTTTTTTTAGCTAAAGCCAGCGTTTTTCTAAAAATACTCCTGCTGGAGCATCAGCATCAAAGGGTTTCTGATCCCTGGCATTATTAAGCGTGGCATGGAGTTATCTTGCTGGGATTGGCCTTAAACTTCAGAGGGAGAGCAGGAGCTTCATGGTGGAGTTGGTAGTTAAACAATTGATGTTGCTGAACCCCTGTGACTGGGATGGGTTTCCCTGCTCTGTCACCCTGGATTTAGGGAGAGAGCCTGGGAAGCATCACATTTATGGGAGGAACGTACAAGTCCTTCCTTCGGTGAGTTGTTGTTTTGGTGGGTTTTTTTCCTGCCTTAAAGGGAGTTTGAGACTTCAGCTTATTTTTGATCTCTGCATGGGGGATTGGGCAGATTCCAGCCCAGGGCTTATGTCCAAGTCCTTGTGATCCACACCCTGAATCCTCCTGGGAATATCTGTGATTGCTGCTGTCCAGCACGGACACCTCTACCATGACCTGGGCAGCTCAGCCTGGGTGGCTTTTGTCCAACCTGTGCCAGAGCACGTTGTAGATGCCAAGCAGTGGAAAACAAAGCACAGCTTTGACATGACTTGCTCTGCTGAAGGTTTTCCTATCTCTGCATCTTTAATACATGTCTTGGCTAACCTTGTGTTTTCCTGCTTTGTATTGAGAGACTCCTCTGGGTGATGTTTGCATCTTCCTGTCAGTGTGTGCTCTGAGCAGTGATGCCCTTTAACTTCAGAGCTCCCCAGGGTGTGTTCCAGGTCTCCCAATGATTTATAGACCTGCTCTTCGATGTCATGCCTGGCTTCCCTGGGGCAGTTGTGAGTCAGGATTAAAAGAGGAAGACTGGCCTTGTTGTCCTGAGGTTATGTGTGGAATGATTGAAAACCTTTTTATGCCAAGAACTTGATTTTTATCTGGCAATTCATATGTTGCTTGTCCTTTTGTTGTGGTGGCTGAGACATTCCTAATTCCTGGATGTTCCTAATTCCTGGATATCACCTCTTAGGCTGCATTTGAATGCCCCTCTGTCTTGAAGTCTGATCCCCTTAAAATTGTGTCTGGATATATCACCTTCAAATGCTGCTTCCCTATTTCTCATTAAGTTTATGACCTGCTAATTAACCGATTGCAGCTTGCCCCGTGGCTCATGGTAACATTACTGTGAGATATTATACCTTAAATAGTGGTGCCTGACCAGGTTGCATCCCTGACTGTTGGTGCTGGGAACAAGGGGAGATTGCCAATCCAACTGACACAAGTTATATTAATGAAAGCCACCATAATTAATGTCAAAGAATATTAGAAGCCTTGAAATATTCCTTGATTTGGTTCCATCCTGACTGAGTCCAGGCTTGACTCTAAAGCACTGAACTGAGGACTGGGTGGAAGAGGAGGAAGCAGTGGGAGATCTCTGCTGGCAGACAGGAGACAACTCCAGGGCTGCAGGACTTTGGGGGGAACGTGGGGCTGGAGGAGAATCTCCTGCTGACCTTTCTGAGGCAGTGGAGGGGCAGAATGTATTTAAAAGAGGTGTGGATGTGGCACTTGGGGACACGGGTTAGAGGTGGCCTTGGCAGTGCTGGGGGAGTGGTTGGACTCGGATCTCTGGGGGCTTTTCCAGCCTGAATGATTCCAGGATTCCAAGCCGTGGCTTGCTGAGTTCTGAGCCATAACAAGCCCGAGGTGGCTGGGAGGTTCTCCCAACATCATCTTGTTTCTTCTTCTCATGAAATAGAGGGGGGAAAATAAATCCAAATGAACTGGAGCTGCTGTGGCCAGAAAGGACTCCTTTGGGGTGGAGACCTTTAGGAGTCTGATGGAGACAGCAAGGGACTTCTGGGATTTTGAGAGAGGGTTACTGAAGGCTGGAGACATTTCCCTGCCAGTGCTGGGAGGGTTTCTCTGAGGACTTTATTGCTGCTGGGGTTCCAGGTAGTGGCAGGATTAATGTAGTGTATCAGGTGGTGCTGAAAGGGAGTTTGATTCCTAAGAAAATTCTGCATGTTTGAAGTCAAAGGCCCCAAAATGAGTAGAAAACCCCTGACTGTTCTTTGGAGGGTGCAAAGAAATAGAGCATGGAGGGTGTTCCCAGGAATGTCAGCCCCAAGGAGGTGAGGGAGAAGGCAGTGCCTGTGCCTGCCTGAATCCAGGAGAAATCATTAATCTCGGGATTACTCTTGGCATGCCAGAAATAGCAGCACTATTGCAAAGGTTCCTTAAGCTCCTGTGAAGTTGTCTGGATGTTGAATTATTTGAGTCCCCCCCTCCCTTCCCAATGAATATAAACTAGGGATGAAATGACTGATTTGCATCAAATCCCTCCTTACTCTTCCTTCTCCTCTCCATGAAGATTACATGGCTCACATCACTTCACTCTGGCCTTTCATCCCCCAGGCCTTTCTAAAAGAGCCTCCCTCAAATCAGGGGATTATTTGTGGTTGTCTGGCACTTCTTCCTTTTCTTTCTTTCTTTTCTTTTTTTGGAGGAAAAGCATCCTCGCTTTGACTTTTGTTACCTCCTCCCAGCTTTGGTCCCTGGGCTATGCCTGGTCTGAGGTTTCCCCCTTTGAAGGCCTAAGCTGCTCTTTCATCAGTTTGGCATTTGCTCTGGGTGTGCATTAAGGGATTTGTGTGACTGCCTGCACTGAAGTCGAGGCTGCCTCCCACTTCAGCTGGCACTGCCTGCTTCCCTGCCCAGGCTGCACCAGGGGGGAGCAGCTCTGGAGCCATTTCTGGTAAACTCTGAAAAGGGAGGCAAAAAAAATACTTAGGGAAGACTCTGCTAGTCGTGGGGGAGCTTTGGGAATGTCAGATGCATCACTGACTGCTCCCCTGGGCAGGGTTTAGTGGAGAAGGAGCTTAATGACTGTGCCATCAGCTCAGGAGCAGGAGAATGTGCTGGAGATAATGTCCCTCTACCCATGGCTAATGCCACCAAACTGGTTATGAGCACTGACTTTTTTGTGAAAAAATAGATATTCCAATCATGCAAATCCCTCCCAGAGGGTTTCAGTGATGCCAACTAGGTCAAATTTATGCTCTGTAAGTGAGCAATTCCCATTTCTCTTGTTTATTACTCAGGTTCCTCACATCAGGGTAGAGGCAATTACAGAATTTGGTCTCATCCCTCGGTGACTCGATTAATGTTGCTCTTGCCATCTTGGTTTTTGTGCTAAATGAGTTGTTGGCCCTTCCCCTCCCCTCCTTCTCTTTTCTTTCCTTGCTTTTTTCTGTTTAAAGCCTTTCCTCCTCAGGTGGTTTGAGTGTCACAGGGTACCCCCAAATCCCCTGTGCAGGTTGCCTGAACGTTCCTCCTGTTCTCCCCTGGCCTGCCATGTGGGACACAGCCTGGTGGGGAGGATCAGGCAATGCCAGGGTGGTTTGGGATCAAAGGGACCCCTTCCCCTGGACCCAGGGACACCTTCCCCTGGAGCAATATCAGAGCTGTGTCTGCTGCTCTTTACAACTTTCTCTGAGTTTTTATTTCTCTTTAGAACTTAGTGGTGGTTTTATATATATATTTATATACCTGTTTTAATACCTGAGCTGGCTTCTGACCCAAGGCAACCAGAGCTTTTAAAAGCTCCCCCTGGGGAAATCCTGCCTCTCTAAATGCACACAGGTAGTCAGAGCAGCCTTGATCTTAATGCACCACCGATTTTGGGCAGAAAGTAGGGCAGGCAGGGGAAGGGGAGGGTTCCTGCCCAGCCAGGGAGTGCAGAACCCAGCTGGAGGCTGCCTGGCAGGTCTCAGGGCAGGGATGAGGGACCTGCTGACTGAGGCTTGAAGGACATTTTTGACACCCCCCACCCAGTCCTGTGATGCAGATGGCTTGGGCTTGTGGTTTCCATTTCAGGATGACAACCTGAAGCATCCCCTGTCCAGGGAAGGACAGATCTGGGAGAGAAGGAGGTGGAAGCATTTGTGAATCCAAGGTTGAAAGAGCTGTTTTTAAAGTGTGGATTTGTCTGGGTGCTGCCTGGAGGAGATGAAAACCACGGACAGATAAAGAGGTCCTTGGTCCAGAGCCCTCAGGAGGGGTGGGGATATCTCAGGATCCAGGTGGGACAACTCTGGTTTGCTGTTTTTCCTGTGCCAGGAATGCTGGTCAGGAGAGAAGGACCATTTTTGCTGCCTATCTGACCTTTTCTTCTGTTCACTTTCCCCTCTGTGCCCTCATCACTTAGAGCTGGAAGGGTTTTTTTGGTAGAAAACTGACTGAGGTGGTTTTGTAGGTCCTGTGGGCTGGGACCCTTCCAGGTGGCCCTAAAAGAATGAAGGGGACCCTTCCAGGTGGCCCTAAGGATGGAAGGTCCTCATCTGCATCCTGAGTTCGAGTTCTGGTCCTCCCCCTCAGAGGGGAGAGCTGTTCTGTGCCATAGAAAAGCCTGGCCCAGCTGCTCCAGTCCTTCCCAAGAGCTGGAGGCTGGGAATCTCCAAGTGCTGCTGTGCCCAAGGGTCTTCTCAAAGGGGTCTCAGCTCTGTTCCTTCCCTTTAAAGCAGCCAGATGGGAGAGAAGGGAGCCTTTGAAGGGGCTTCTCTGTTGGGCTCAGGAATGCTGATGGATTGAAGCCTTCATAAAAAGCATGATTTCCTCTTCTGCAAACCCGCTTAGCCAGAGCAGCTGTGAGACAATCCAAGTCTGAAGTGGAAGGGTTGCTCTTTTCCTCTCTGCCTTTGACAGATGGTGCAGATTAGTCTGTGCCAGCTGCCTGGGGGTCTCAGCATCTGGGGGTGAATTTCAGACACTGAAATCCAGTGAGTCAGTCTAGACAACTCCTGAACTGCTTTCTTCTGAGCTAGAAACATTTTCAGATGTCCCTGTCCAGAAGCTCCACCTTGGCTTGCCCTTCTCAGCAGTGGGAAGGAACAGTGTCTGCAATTGCTGTCCCAGAGCTCCTCTCTTATGGCAGCCTCCTGCACACATATCCCTGAGCCCCTTCCAATCCTGCTGAAAGGATGAATTTGGAGCACCAGCCACTCTAACACAGCCCCTCCTGCAGCTTGAAAGTCTGGTTTTTGCCTGCCTGTGCTCTGGCAGGCAGAGGGACATCAATTCCACATGGGCTCAGACCATGATAAGGGAGGAATGATTCACGCTCAGCTCCGGGAAGGGACATGCCCGGTGTTGATCATGGAATCAACTGGGTTGGAAGAGACCTCTGAGGTCCCCAAGTCCAGCCCTTGATGCCACAACCAGCCTCTTCTTAAAACCATCCAGGCATGGAGAATCCAGCATCTCTCTGGGCAGGCCATTCCAGTGGGTGATGGCTCTCTCTGGAAAGAATTTCATCCTAATACCCTGAGATGTTTTCTCCCACGTCCTCTTCCCAAGGTGTATCAGTGTTTGCTCAGGGGCTCTGTTTGTTCAGGGGGTTCTTCTCATGGGGTCTTTGCCAGCTCTGTCACACACTGACAGCTGAATGGGATCTTCCCACGTGGCTTTGGGTCAGCAGAAGGACCAGCACCCAGTAAAGGGGACTCAGATTTGACTGGTGTGACCATTTGGATCACAGTGTTATTTTGATTTAATAGTTTTTTTTCCTGGGGTTGTGTTTCTAGAGCTTTCTTTTGCAGGTTTTCCTGCTGTGCAGTTGTAACTCTATCTTTACCTTCAGCAGTGCTTTCCATGGGAATGGCTGCAATTTTAAACTCATTTATCCTTTCCATGGAAGTTCAGAGGCATTTCGTGGACATCACTGCCAGAGAGAGCACTGGACTTCAGCTTGCATCCGTTCACCTGGGGTTTGCCTCGAGTCAATAAGAGCCAGCAAAAAGTGGGATACCAAACCCTGTTGGCTGTGGATGTGCAGTAAGTGCCTGGGGAATTAAAATCATAGGAGGAAAAAACACAGGGACTGGGATTGCTTGGAATATCAGCTCAGCTTCCAGGCCGTGCTCAGAGAAGTCCCTCATGTCAGAAAGGGAAAGGTGAGGAAAACTTGCATTTCTCTCCTGGTTTCCATAAATCAGTGCCCTCCTAACCAGCAGCAGCTGAAGAGCTGGGTGGTGAAGGGGGGAAGAAAATCTAGATATTGAAGACACATTTCTATCCATATATCCATCCATCTTGGTCTCCAGCCTGCTGGCATTAAATAACCAGGAGGTGCTGCACCTTCCTGGGGCGGCTTTTGCTATAAACTTCCCATTTTATTTTGAGGGAGGCAGCCACACACCAGCCATGGCAAGCCAGCATGTGTCTGCTTTCTGGGAAGAAAGAAATCATCTGCTGGGTCCAGAGAGGCTGGTCCTTCAAGGCAGCTCCCAATGACCAGGTTTGATTGGCCCTACTGTGAGCTGGGAGCATTTGGATCACACAGAGTCACAGAATGATGCATTTGTCTTTTAAACAGGCAAAATACCCCCCCTTGAGGGCACGGTCCTGTCACTGGAAAGGCAGGATCTATTCATCTGATGGCAGATGCCACGAGTTCCCATGAGCTGCTCTCCTGGCTCCAAAATCTTCCCAGAGCTGGCAGGGGGTGCAAACACAGATTCATCTCGTGTTTAGGCTCCTCTGACACAACCATCAGTGTGACAGACGAGCTGCTGCTTGAACAGCTCACACCAGCACCCTGCTCTCCTGAAAGAGCTGTGTGCCAGGGAAGAGCAGGATGAGACCTGAGCACCCCCCTCCCCTCTCCAAGGTTCCTGCTGTCCCCACAGCCCAGGAGCCCCACTACTCCTGGCACACCAGGAAATCCTGCTCTGCACGGTGGATTGCAGCAACAGCAGAACCAAACCCCACGTGTCAAATGAAATTCAAGTGCAGCTCTCTTTGAGCTGCCTGAAGAGAGCTGTGCAGATGGCAAACCCTGGGCACAGGGTGAGTCAATCCTCCCAACAAGGGGCATATTTTACACCCTGCAGGGTGCAATAAAGCCAGCAGGAGGTTGACTTGAGTGATGGACTCATCTTCTGGGAGATGCTGCCCTTGCACTTGTTGCTCTGCATCATTCCCATCCCACCCTTCTCCTCTCGGGCTGTGGCTTTGGGATCCAAACACAAACACCATCCTGCACTGGGCTGATCACACCATTTCATTAATCATTTATCTCATCAATCATTTCAAGCCATTTCCCCTGGGCCACCCAGCCTTGCCTGCAGCTGCCAAATTTCAGGCTTGTTTCATCTCTAACCTACTTTCAGAGCTGCCTTTCATGCTCCCAGCTTGTGGTTTCCTTGCACACTTGAACTGCCTGGCCCTGAGCAGGGAAGAGCAGGATGAGGGGGGACAGATGAGGGGAATCTTCTTAGGACTGGGATGTTTTTGCTAAAATCAGGGTCTTGGAACCAGATGGTGCCTGATCTGTTTAATTCTCCTCTAAAAGTGTACTCCAAAGAGCAAATAACCAAAAGCTGGGCAGCACTCCATGCTAGCAAATACCTACAGGTCCCTAACCATGGCAGAGCAATGGGGGTGTTGCAGCAGCACGTCCTGTGGTTCCACTAATTGGGATTTGGGCACAGGGTTCTGGCTATGCTGGGCTCAGCCACTCAGAACATCATTTACCAGCTCTGCAAGGCACATGAGGGGCTGGGGAGAGGTGTGTTTGCAGGACAGCAGCCCCACCACTCTCTGCACACACCCAGAGAAGGACAAAGGAAAGCACTGCCAGGACTTGGAGCTGAGCCTTGACTGAGCCCCGGGCTGCTAAAAGGTGGGTTTCCTGCTCTTGGCAAATCATGGGCAAAAAAAGCCAAGCTCTTTCACAGATCTCTTCTGTTTCTCCTTCTCTCTAGGATGGCAGAGGAGGAACAAGCACCAGAATCGTCCTCTTTTGCCAGACTGGCCCTTGGCTCTGGCAGCTTTGAGATGGAACAAACCCAGTTGCCTCCATTCCTGGGCTGTGCAAAAGGTGGCAGATCTGGAAGTGCTCTGGGTTGGAAGGAAAATCCCCCACAGCAGATCCCAGTGATGCCTCAGCCTTGAATCAGCAGCCCCTGGCATCGAGTAAAAAGAGAGTTTTAAACCCAGGACCTGAATTTGCAGATTCCAAAGATCACACCGGTCCCTTGGGCTTTGGGAGCCCCTGCAGAGCCCAGCAGAGCAGGGCTAGGAGCACAGAACAACAGAACAGATGGAGCCTCCTGCACCAGCAGCATTCACCTTCAAGCCGTGGCACATCCCAGCCTGCCAGCAGGTCCCTGTGGAATTCCAGCCCTCTGCTCCAGGCTGCTCTTCTCCAGCACAGCCAACACTGCAAAGGTCACTCGATGACAGGCATGAGAATCTGTGCTGTGGCTCGCAGTGGGACCAGGCAGCATTCTCAGTCAACAGTAAGTCCTCCTAAAAATAGGGTTTTTGGGGAAGGGGGATTATTGGTGCCTTTTTTGCCGAGTCGTTTCAGCCAGAGGGGGAGGAGAAATGCAGAAGTGCCAGAACACAGCCTGTTGCCCAACAGCAGGCAGCAACTGAAGAGTCATGTCACGAGGAAAGAGTCACAATGAACAGTCATTTTAAAGAGGGTACAGTCACAGACTCATGGCAGAAAACCGAGGCCCAATATTTCAGCTCAGTGAAAGAGCTAAAATCTGTGACACTTCAAACAGCATCAGCAACCCAACCATTCCCTTCTGGTCTTTCCCAGGCACCCCCACCTCAGCAGGTTTGTTTGCAGGCTTTGGCATGGGGGATTTGGGGACAAAAAGCTGTGTTTGGGTTCACTGAACACATTAGAGGTGCACAGACCTGCTCTCCAACCCTTCCAAAGGGGGGTCTTTCCTGATGCACAAGCCTCACCTATCTGAGTCCTTTTCCCTCTGCTGGGAAAGGTGTTCCAGAAAATCCACCATCAAGACCTGTGAATCCTTTAAAAGCACTTAGGAGCTCAAGAAGCTGAAAAACCATTCCACTGACAAGGGTTTCCTTCTGTTCTTTCTGAGTTTGCAATGAATGAAACAACAGGTTTGAACCAGCTTAGGCAACCAAACAAGTCAAAGGCTCTGGCAATCAATTCCTAAACCATTTCCTATAGTCAGTACTTCTTCCCCTCCAAACACCTTGCAAGCCCATTCCAATAAACTGGAAAGGTCTGAAAATATTCCTTACCAGCCCCTGCTTTTCTGGATTTTGTTTTGTTTATTTAATCTTCTCTATCTGCTTCCAGAATACCTTGGAAACCTGCTTGATGTGGAGATTCCTCACTGTTGAACAAGCCTGCCGTCAGAATTCAAACACAAAAGGAAATTCAAGACCTTTGAAACATGCACAGAAAACAGAAAGGACTGGGCTTTTGCTGCCCCATCATTCAGCTGGTAGTTGGACTCGATGATTTTAAGGGTCTTTCCCAACCTAAAACCTTCCCCAAGTCTCTCCCAGCAGCCCCCAGGTGTCACTGGAGCCCCAGGTTGAAATGTCTCTGGCCCCCTTTTTTCTGCACGGGACCTCTTGGTGATGAGATGATGGGTTTTCTCTTTCTCTCTAAATCCATCAGCCCTCCTCTGGGGATGGTGTTATTTTCTCCTCTCCATAATTCCTCCTAGATCAGGAGGCTCAGGAAAAGGTTCCCTCTCCAAAAGCACATGAGATTCTTTTTAAATCCTCATTAATCACGGTCTGTAAGCCCTGGGATCCTGCCAGGCTCGCTGGTCTCCCTGGTGGTCTCCTCCCTCAAGTCTCACAGATAAATGATGCCCTCCACTGGTCTGGTGCCTGGAGGCCAACACAAAACCCCCAGTTTCCTTCTTGGGGCTGCCTTTCTCCCAGTTTAATCTCAAAAGAACATCCAGGAGCTTTACTTCCTCGGAAGAGCCGAGCCCTGTGTTTTAAGCTCCTCTTTTCCAGGTCTAACACTGATTTTTCCAGCCCAGGCTCCCTGTTTGTCCCAGAGAACGAGCAATGCCCACGGACACATCACCACCCCCTTCTCAGAGCCCTTCACCACCACAGCAGGGTTGGCAAGGGCTGCTGCTCCATTTCCTTCAGAGGGTCCCCCCTGTGCCCTGAGGCTGAGACAACAATTTGTCCCAGGAAAATTGGGTGGCGGGGGGGGGAAAATGAGGATTTGGAAGGCTGCAGAGGGTCTGAAAGGAGCACACACAGCAGCAGCAAATTTCTTGCTGCTTTTGGAAGCATTAATTAGCACATCTAATCTTTATGAACCATTAGGATGCCCTTGCTAATGTTAACGAGCTGCAGTGAATGAGCTGAGCTCCCGAAGAAGAGGAGTAGATGGGAGCAAGCAGAAAACTTCAAGTCTAAGATTAAACCCTCTCCACAGCCAGCATTTATTCCTCTACCTTTCCTCCTACCAAAGGCACTTTGCAGCCAAGGCAAGGGGTGGCTGGAAAACTCGATTAAAATTTGATTTAAAGCTGTTTCATCAAGAAGGGTAAGTTTGTCATGCAGGAGAGAGAAAACTCCATGGAGTGAAAAGCAAACCCATCTTTGTGCCCGGGGCAGAATTTGAGCTCTGGGCGGCCAAGGGCAAAACAAGCTCTTTAACCTGGCCAGGATTTTTTGTCTCCTTTACATCCCCTGCTCCCTTCACCGTTTAAACAGGCAGATCCTCCTTGCCCAGAGGTCATTCTATCGCACAGCAGGCCAGAAATCCGAAGGAAACAAAATAAATGGGAATAATTTGAGGGCTGGTATCCCGCCTGGCCCTCGCGTTTGTCCAATTCTGCCATCTAGTGGGATTCTCCTCCAGTGGAGCATCAGCTACTCAGGGATTCTGCCTCAAAGGGTGTTCCCCACTCTTGGCACGGCTGTGCCTGCCCCAACCCCTCCCCAGGTTGGTGCTGGGCTTGCAGCCACCCTGTCCTGCAGAGCAGGTGCTCAGGAGGGGTGGGGGAACGCTCCGGTCCAGATCCTGCATCTCTGAATCCGGGTGTGGGTTTGGCAATGATGGCTCTGCTTCACTTTGGAGAGATCATCCAGGGGTCAGGCCAGGGTGAGGCTGCTGAGAGCAGAGCCTGTGCCAGAAAACCTCCCCATTCCTCCAGGATGAGCAATAACCTCCTCTCCAGTGAGGGCCGGGCTCCATCCAGCTGATGATCTCTGCTCTTGGAGAATGTTTTAGGCTGAGCCCCTCCACTCCACTGCTGATAATTCTCCCCATTCCCAGCTCCCACATGAACTGAATTTGCCACAGGGCTACTGAGACACTGGTGCTAATCCCGTGGTGGCACAACCCACACCAGTGCCCAGCAATGACCACAGAATCACAGACTGGTTTGGGCTGGACCTTAAAGCTCATCCCATCCCACCCCCTGCCATGGGCAGGGACACCTCCCTCCAGCCCAGGGTGCTCCAAGCCCCCTCCAACCTGCCCTTGGACACCTCCAGGGCTGGGGGGTCCATTCTTGATGCCAAAGGGAGGGTCTGGGGAAGGAGATGCTGTGACAGCCAAATCCCCCTGTGTTTCCGAAGGGCGAGGAGGGGAACTGAGCCTGGTTTGTCACAGCATCACTGGATGGGGCTGCCCTTCATCCATCCATCCATCCATCCCACAGCACAGAAACTCCTGCCCAGACATGGTCAGCATAAAAAGCCTTGGGGTATACAAAAAAAAACAAACCAACCCAGAGAAACTGCAGATAAAAGGAATGATTCTGCCATGGATGCAGCTTTTACTGCTGCTCCCAGAGAGCAAAAAGTCAGCACTTTCCAGCCGTCCCCAGGGACACCCTGCAGTGCTGGAGCTCTGCAGGACACGCCGGGTGTCCTCCCCTGCCCCTGCCACTGCAGGGGGCTGGAATTGCTCCTGCTCCTTCCCCACATTATTGCACAAGTCCAAATCAAGGACAATCCTCCCCTCTTTCCTCACCCGACAACTGCTCTGCATCGAAAGGGTGACTGTAATTCACTCAAAGTGCCACAAAGGCACAGCAAGCCCCAGTCTAATCACTCGGGGCTTTGCTGCCCCCCTTCAACCCTCCCTCCTTTTCCTTTTCTGCTGCCTCAGAGTTTCTGAACAAGCTCAAAGTCTGCAAGAGGAGAATTCCCACTCTGCACGTCCCTTCCAGGGCAGGGGTGCAGGGACAAGCTCCCTCCCTTGTCCTTGCTGCACAAAGCTCCACTGCCCAAGCAGAATGCATCAAGGAAACCCATGCTCTGCTCACAGAGACCAAGGGGAGCTGGAAGGGAACACCCCTAGCAGTTATCACTGGGATGTGGGAGCAGCAAGGGCCTGAGTCAGCGATTTGAGGCCAGGACAAAGGAACTATCCCTCCCTGCTGCCACATAAACATCTGCACAGCAGATGCCCCAGCAGCTTCTAGGTGGGAAGGAATTTGCATGCGTGCAGCAAGGAGCAGAAAGTGCCTGCAATTCATTGTGAGGGGGGAAAAATAAAGGGGTTTCTAGGGTTTTTTTTGTAGAGAAGCACACATTTGGTTCTCATATATCAGCAAAATGCAAAATCACAGAGTATCCCGAGTTGGGAGGGACCCACAAGGATCACCGAGTCCATCTCCTGGCCCTGCAGGGCTGCTTTGAGGCCAAGAGAGCTGCCTGTGAGGAGCTGGGAAAAGGAAGAGTGGAGAAGGGAGGAGTACGAGTCCAGCTGAAGCTGGGCCATGTGTCAATCCACCTTATCCTTCCCAGGAGGCAAAGCCAGGTCCTTGAGGAGCAGCCCAGGAGGTTTTGCTGCTCACCTTCCACTAGACCAGGTGGCTCCAAGGTGGCCTTGAGGGGGGGATTGTTCCCAGTCCTGTCGAGCCAAGCAAAGCAAAGCCACTGTGGAGAAGGAAGGCATCCCCTTCTTCTGTGGGACCTCTTATCAGCACCTTCCCCCTCCTTCTGGTTCTGCTGCTGCTCCAGGTGACCATCCAGGGCTCTGGCTCTGTGTTTCCATGCTTTTGGGAGAGAAACTCCTGCAAATCAGGTTACCTGGCTGGGGGAGTTTAACTGGCTGTAGACAGAGGAATCAGTTCATTTTGACAGCAGCATAACAGATAGAGCATTAAAAATCTGAATAAAACCCCCCTCCCCAAACTTCATCGGACCTTTCCCTTCCCACGGAGCTGCAGGGCGGGTTCTGGGCATGGAGGGGAGAGGGCAAGCCCTGTTTCCCTGGAGAGGAACATGTCAGAGGTCTGCTCTAACCTGGCCTCCTTCCAAAAGCCATTAGGACCTGGAAATCACCATCATCAGCACCCCTCAGCTCCCCAGATTCATGGCCAGCTCCCCATCCAAGCCCAGTTCCCGGTGGGCTCCAACTCAAGCCCTTGGATTTGTAGCAAGACACCTTTTCCCACGGCTGCTACACCCTGGAGAACAAAGGAATTGAGTGGGTTTATTAGTCTGAATGATCAATAACCAGCGGAGACCATTACAGACAATTACAGGCAGCCAGAGAGCAACGCCGAACAAACAGATGGAATAATGAGCTTTTAATAGTCCCGTTATGGGATGGTCCAAATATCCTGGACACGGCGACACCCCGGGGAGATCTCACACTTAGGAGGGGCTGTCGATGGACAAGTGTGTATTTAGCAGCTCGTGAGCTCATCCCGCTGCCATCCCAGCAGAAACTGAGTTTGGGGAAAGACTTCTCTTCGTTGCAGAATCGTTTTTCACAGAAAGAAAGGATAAAACATCAGGTTCTTTCTTCCCATGCTGGATCTTTGATTCTTCTCATTCGCCGACCTAATTTGAAAAACAGCGAGGAAGGGGGAGTATCAGAGCTGAAGATTTGTCTTGTACTTCACAGAACCAGCCAAACACCCAGAGCCCTGGGGAAAGTGCACTCAGCTTCACCAAGCTGCTTATTAACTCGCTTTAAACGTCAGAGCCCCACCATGTGGAATCTGCAAAAGGAAACCTGCACATGCACAACCCTTCCTCTGTGCACAAATGTCACGGCAGTGGCTAATTAGAGTGAAAAAAGGGGGGGAAAAAGAAAAAGAAGCAGCAGCAGATTGTTGGAAAAATGAACAGCAGTGAGATAAGTACCACGGGACACAGATGAACACGTATTGGCAAGTCTCAAAAGCAGAGAGGGTGAGGCCTGAAGCTGATGGAGGCTCTGCTCTGAAATGGGCCCGAATGAAGAGCTGCAATATGCAGAAGGAATCGGAGATGTGCTTTTCAGAGGGAACATGTGATGTTCCCCAGCACTCTGGGAGCCTACACCGTGTCTTTGTCGCCATGGCAACCTGGAATTGTTCTGTAAGGCAATTTTGTGGGTAACATTTGAGGGATAGATTCGGGCCAGGAAGGAGCATCCTGGTGGAAGGGATTGAACAGGGTGACCCTCTGAGAGCAGCTTGGGCAGGTCCTGCCCAGCCCCGAGGACCAGCCCAGCCCCTGCACTCATCCCTGGGGACCAAGTGACAGGAGAAGGAATGGGAACCAGCAGAACACGGGAAATTCTGGCTCAGTTTAAGGAAAAAACCATCTTCCCCCAAGAGTGCTGCCCTTTAGAGGCCAAGGAGGATGAGGGAGCTGCATGCCAGCGTATCCAAACCTCAGCTACAGGAGCCTGAGGGTCTGATCTTCCCAAAGAGACCGAGGAGAGGTGGGCAAAGGGCAAGCCCGACATTGCTGCTGCTCAGAGGAGCCCCAGGAGATGGTCCCAGCCATTTCCTTCCCTGCTGTAAAGGCTCTGCCTCATCCCTGTGCCACCTTCTGAGCTCCCCACCAGGAGAGGTCCTGCCTGGCTCTGTCCCCGCTGCCAGGGCATGTCACAGCTGCCAGGTGCCAGCCAGGGCTCAGCTGTCACACCCGGGCTCTGGTGGCAGGAGAATTAAAGAGCAGCCTGTCACTCCCCGAGCCTCTCCCCCCCAAAGCTGATCCGCCACGGAGCTTGTGCTCGCCCTGCCACAGATCCCACTCTCCAGGGATTTGCCTCCCCTCTGCTGCTTCACTTTGTTTCTTTTATTTTTCTCTCCCCCAGAAAGCAATAAGCTGCTTTCTGAGAGCTGAAGGAAGCAGGTGGGTGAATGGGAGAGGGAAAGAAGCCCAAAGACATGAGGCTATAAAACCGTAACCAAAATCAAGTTGCTCCTTAATGAGGACATTGGGGATTAAAGCTCATTTTTCCACGCCCCAGGAGGGCTTTTCACCCTGCTCTGGTATTATATTTGTAGAAGACAGATAGGCAAGGATCCATTTCACTCTGAAGGTTGGCTCCTGGATTTCTTGGTAGGAGAAGAAGCCCAATGCTGCCAGAGACTCTCCCATTGAATTAAAAAACCCACTTAATATTCAAGGATGCCAGTCTCTTCACTTCTGCATCTGCAAAGCTGCTGAGAACCACCAGCACACCCTGCCAGCAGCAAGGGGTGCAGGTGAGAGGCACCTCAGCCAGAGAGCAGTGGTAAGGAAACCAGAGAGAACTCCAGGGGCAAATCACAGCCTCGATGCAGAAGGGATTGGATTTTCTGTTTAAAATAAACCCCACAAACGCTTTCCTTGTGTGACAAGTAAGAGGAAATCAGCGTGCCCCATCTCCACGTGTATTGCAGAGGCAGGAACTGGCTTCTGTGTTTTCCTGGACAAAAGAGCTTCCCTAGGCAGGTGGGTTTGGAACAGCAGAGCGTTGGGACCCCTTTGGTTTCTGGGCTTTTTGAGGTGTCTGAGGAGTTTGAGCCACTTTTATGCTGCTCTTTGCCCTTCAGAGTCACGAGCACCACTGAGCAGATCCCCCCTCAACAGAAGAAATCCCTTGTCCTGTGCACCCTCAAAAAGCCTCTCCTGCCATGGTATGTGAGTGGCAAACTTTTCAGAGCAGCTCCCCCAGCACCAACATGCCCTTTGGTGCTCCCACAAGCTCCGAACACCCCTGGCCAAGCTCACTAAGGACTTTTAACCCTTGGTGCAGGTTGGTAACAGGTGACCAGCTCTCGTACAGCAGCTTTCCCTCCTTCTCCTGTCACTCCCTCACATGCCTTTGGTTGGAAAGACTGGTGTGCAGTGAGAATTTTAGGTCTCCCCAGTTCTGGAGACGCCCTAGGAAATAAATGCCAGAAATCTGATGAGGGCCTGTCACTGAAATGAGCTCATTAATCATTGATGGGGTTGTTCACAGGCAGTTTCTGACTCCTGCAGGCACCAGCAGACCGGTGGCTCTGACAACTACACACATGAAAAAGTTCTTTATGTAACAATGGCATTGATTTTTCCCCCCTCTTGAATATTTAGCACACCCTCATAAATAAAAAGAGCTCCAAAGCACCACTGAGCTCATTTAGCCCAGCTCCCTGCACAGAGCCAGGCACAGAATTCCCCTGAAATAATTCCTGAAAAGATGAGAGCTGGTTCCAAAAATGTAAAATCCAGCGTGAAAAACTCTGTCAGCCACTTGCTTGAGTAATTTTTGCAGCAGCCACTGACCCACCCTGTTGTGTAAAACGAAGAATCACATTTCATCTCTTACCTGAACCTGTCTAGCTTTGCCTGTCAGCACCAGGCTCCTCGAGGAAGAGATGAAAGTCTTCTATTATTACATTGCTATTTCTCCAGCCTCCCCCGAAATATTCTCAGCTGAGCTAAGCCAGCTGAGCTGCTGCCATCTCCCAGCACTCCTTTCCCATGCCCCACCAAACACTGCCATCACAGTATGGCTTGGAAGAATTCCAGCCAGGATCACCCCGGTGCCAAAACCCAGGGAAACCAGCCGGGAATAACATTCCCTGGCCTCAAACACATGGAATCGTTTTGGGGGGGGGTGGCTCCAAATTAAACTCAGAGAGAACCCCCCTCATTCTGGAAACAACTGACATCAAGAAGAGCTTTCTCCACTCTTTACAGCTTTATCCCAGCAAATGGATAAAAGCAAGAGGGGTTTGATATCCCCTCCCAATCTCGTGGTGTGTCTGCCTCTGAGCTGCCCAAAATCCAGGACACTGGGATGAAACACAGCTCCACAAATGACAGAAAGTATTAAACTCTGAGCTGCTCAGGATTTCAAGCACCATGAATTTCCCCCCGTTTATTTCCCCTCCTCTTTCAAGAAGATTTTACAGCTCGCTTTTGGCTTGGAGATTTGTTAGGCATTAGATAGAAGGACACAAAGCATTTGTGTCACTGCTTAGCTGGGATAGCTCCTCTTGAGAGCCACAGAATGAAAGATACCTGGCACTTCCCAAATGCCAAGGAAAATTAGGATTCC
>JAWWMO010000002.1:5287003-5302312 GCA_035047845.1 Dendrocincla fuliginosa
CCTCCATCCATCCCTCCATCCATCCATCCATCCCTCCATCCATCCCTCCATCCATCCATCCATCCCTCCATCCATCCCTCCATCCATCCCTCCATCCATCCATCCATCCCTCCATCCATCAGACAGGGGTGAAATGAGTGCAGGGTGATAGAGATGGGCCCTCAGGTGCTGGGGCAGGTGAAACTCTCTCAGCATCTCCACCTGGGGGAAGCACAGCCTTTCAGGCACTTCAGCCTCGGTTGGTGACACCTCTTGGAGGCCAAACGAGCACCCAGATTGTCCAAGGAAAGAGCCACTGGCAGGACTGTGGTGGAAGGGTGGCATGAGAACGAGCAGCTCCAGGATATTCCCTGTGAACACCTTTTGCCTTTGAGTTTTCATTGCCCTGCTTGGTTTGGTGACCTGGGGTGGGGAGGAGAGGGTTGGGTGGTCCCCCCTCAGGCATTCATGGGGTTGCTGCAGCAGGAGAAGTGTTTCCCCTCCTTTTGATTTCCCCTGAGCTTGTGGCACAGGCTTTTTTATGGGTTTGCCAGGGAAAGCAGAGATGCACCAGCCCTATGTCACATTCCTGCTGCTTCCCATGGATTCTTGGGATGGACCCTGCAGCTCCAGGGAGAGCTCAGGATGGGTAGGGATGGGCATCAATCCTTTGCTGGTGGCAGGTCCAGGTGGCTCCATCTCCAGCCCTGCCTGTGCTTGGTACCCACCGGCCCCATCAGCCCTCCCTGGGCTTATCAGCCCAGATTCTTGGCACTCAGGCATTTCCCACCCCTGAGGCCTCTGGAGGGGCCCTCTCCCTCCTACAGGCAGTGCTTCTTGGAGAGGACCTTCCCTTGGCCAGCAGCACATCCGGGGGCTGCGCTTTTGGGTGTTCCCAAAGTTTTGTGGCATTTTTTGCTCCAGGGCTGCCGTGAGGAGCGTTTTTCCTGGGATTGCTTTTCCCTGCCAGCCCTGCTCATTCCCATGTTAGAGCCCTGGTTTACAGCCCCGTGGCCAGGCAGAGGTGGGGCTGGACCACGATGCCGTCAGGAGAAGGGAATGTTGGAAGGGGCTCTGCCTTTTCCAGGGGGTCTCCCAGGGGTCTGTGGGGCCGGGAAGGGAAAGCCTGTGGCTGTTTTTCTGGGATAAATCTCAACCAGACAGTTTGCAGAAGTTATTTTTAACCTTTTCCACGCCAGTTCCCCCTGGGAAGTGCTGCTGCTGGGAAGCTGAATTCCATGGGATCTGCAGGGGAAAAGACCTTTGCATTCATTATTTAAGAGGTTTTAATAAGTTGTCTTTTAAGAGATGCTCCACCAGCCCCAACCCCACACCTCCCCAGACCTGCTCCGGGCCTGGTGGGATCCCAGGGAAGGGCTGGGGCTGTGCCAGGGTGGGTTTGGGATGGATCTCAGGGCAAGGTCCTTCCCCCAGAGGGTGGTGGGCACTGACCAGGCTGCCCAGGGCAGTGGGCACAGCCCCGAGGCTGCCAGAGCTCCAGAAGGGTTGGGACAATGGGACTGGGACAGGGTGGGATTGTTGGGGTGTCCAGGGGTTGAACTGGATGATCCTCGTGGGTCCTTCCACCTCCAGGAGATTCTGTGATTCCGTGAGAGGAGATCCAGTGCCTTGGTCCTCCCTGGGCTGCCTCCCCACCTCGAGAAGCCTCTCTGGGAGCAGGGCCAGGCCTGTCCCATCCCAAAAACCTCGCTCGTGGCGGTACCTCCTGCACGGTTAAATCCAAAGGCAGCAGGGTCCATCCCAGGAAGCTGGAGAGCATTCCCAGGATCCCAGCCAGCTCCCATGGCAATGTGCTCCTCAGGCTTTCCCTAAAAGCTGTCCCCAACCCTCAGCAAAGCCTCTTTAGGATTTTGGGAAGGACCACGTGCCCACAGTGGAGCTTTGGATTTGTTGGGCTGTGGAAAGCACACAGCAGGTCTCCCCTGGCTTGTAGGGTTGGATTTGAACCTGGAGCATTCCCTTTCCCTGGTGGGAGGGTTAAAAATGGGGTGGGGGCCTTTTTGGGGGTTGCCTGTGGAGATGCTCTCACAGGGATGAGCTCTGGTCACTCCCTCATTTCCTTCCCCCACCATTCCTTGGGGCTGCTGTTTGTGGCTTGGGGTAAACACACAGGGCTGGGCTTTTCCTAGGCTAGATTTAACCCCAGTCTAAATTCAAAGTGTGTCCAGGGGACTTTGCAGCCCATTGTCTCCGTGATTTCTAAACAAACCTTGCCCTATCCACCCTTGTTTCCCCCCACCCTGCTCCTGACTATCCCCTTTCATTCTTGGAACTGGGAGCTTTCCTGGTTTTCTGTCCTACCTGTGCATGCAGAAGGATTTTGGGTCTATCCCCAGCTCCAAAACAGGGATTGCCATCCCAAATCCAGCCGTGGAGGGCATGGACCCCCATCTTTCCATGGCTGTGAGCATCACTTCATCCAGGACAGACAGACAGACACATCCAGGGCAAACTTATCCTGATTATCCCCTTTTTATTCTCTGCATTGGGAGGTTTCCTGGTTTTTCTGTCCTACCTGTGCATGCAGAAGGATTTTGGGTCTATCCCCAGCTCCCAAAACAGGGATTGCCATCCCAAAACAGGCCCCCCCTCCTTCCATGAGTGTGAGCATCACTTCTTCCAGGACAGACAGACAGGCACATCCAGGATGCTGCTCTAGGGAGAGGAAATGCCTTCCCAGCGTCCCTCAAGCTTTTCTGTACATTCTTGTTGCCTTTTGAGGCTTCGGGGTTGGATGGGGAGGGGATTTTTTCCAGCTGTTTCTCCACATCTGTCGCAGACCTTCAGCACGAAGTTGTATCCATAGAGGGAGGGGGAACATCCCTGCGAATGCCACCCTTAGGGATATGGTGTTGAGAATCCTCAGCTGCAACGATCAGTAATATAAAATGTCACATGAATATTTATTTATTATATAATTTCAGCAGAAATCGAAACGAGTCTGAGTATAAAATTGTATCTAAAATACTGAATAGACTGTTCATGTGATGCTGGACAGCACAGAAACCCATCCCGGGTGGATGGTGAACCTTGGCAGCCAAGGAGAGCATCTTTCCTGCTTTCCTTGCTTCCCACTGCTTATTCCTTTGCATTCCCTGGCTCTGTTAAGCTCAGTCTTGACTCTAAGCCTGGCTTCTCTACTGCTTGCCTGCCAAAGCCTCTCCCCTTGCCTTGCTCCCAGCAGGACCCCAAACAAGGCTGTGCTCGAGGCTTTGCACGCCCGTTCTGCCTTCCCTTTTGTGGCTGGAGCCCGGGGCATCCCTCCCAGCTCCCACATTCCCGGCATAGCAGCCCTGGGGATGGCTTGGGAAGCGGTTCACTATCTCCTGCTTGGGCTCTCCCCTGCGCGGTTCCTCTCGCTGCATTCCAGGCAAGGGCGCTCAATCCTTCAGGGCTCCCCGTTCCCACCTAAGGAATTCGGGCTTTGGGGAGGGCGGGGGGTGTTTTCTGCTCGATGTGGTTTTCCACCAGAGGGAGGAAGAGCAAAAATTCCCCGGGAGGGGGAGAGAAAGGAAAACCAATGTTGGGAGTGGGTGGAAATCCCTTCACAAAGCAGGGGGGGTTTGGTATGACTTGAGTTCCAGCTCTGTCCTTAAGAGCTGTTGGTGCTTTGCAGCCGGGGCAGGTTTGAGGGAGCGGCACGGAGGGATGTTGGAATTACCAGGCTGGTGCCACATCCCTGGAGAATAAACCTGGGCTCCAGCCTTGCCTCCAGCTGGCACAGAGGCTCCATCCAGCATTCCCCGCTTGTCCTGGCCCACCTGGCCCCTCTCCAAGCGGCAGAGGACAGGGCTGATGTCAGAGAAGGTCTTACCCGCGCTTGCATCAGCCACGACGTTGGTGGCCGGAGCGTCGCCGTGTCCCGTGGGAAAAGGGGGGATTTGCCTCGCTGGCTGCCGTGTGCTGGTGCAGCTGCCCTGCCACAGGCACTCTGGAAGCGTTTCTGCAAGTTTTTCTGGGGACAGAAAGGAGAAAAACCCCTGTTTATTTGTATTTTCCCTCAGGTGAAGCAGTGGAAGGAGGGGGTGTTGCTCTGCCTGGCTGGTGCCTGCCCTGGGAGGGATGGAGGGAACAAGGGGGAAAAGCCATCCCCCATCCCAGGAAATCCCAGTGCTGCTGTGGGAGAGAGTGATGATCCTTTTAAACACGCAGGAAAATCCCAGTCCTGGTGTCCTGCACTGCCCTGGGCTCCCACAGCTGTGCTGCCCTTATAATGAGGGACCACAGCCACGTGGAAGTGCCCTGGAGGGGTTTGGGAAACAGGGATTCGGGATCCTGGGAGGAACACATCCCTAAAAAACTCTCTTTAGGCAATGCTGTGGTTACTGGGAGCATCCAGGTCCTGTTGTGTGATGTTTTAAGGGAGAGAGCTGTTAAACAGTGTCTATTGCAGAAGCTGCTAAATGGTGGATATTCCCAACTAAGCCTGGATTTGTGAGTTGGTCCTTCAGGGCTTTCATTTTTAGGACCTTGCTAAATAAATAAAAAATGGTTCCTAGAGAAGAAATACAGAATCCTTTTAGCCCAAAAGCTACACACACTTCTGGTGGAACGAGGACCTCCCGTTTTGGCTTCCCTTGCTGAGAATTTCCCACCTTTTTGATAAGGGATATGACTTTTGCAAGGAGCTGGGATGTGTCTCTTCGAACTGACCAGTGACCAGCCAGCATTCCACATTCCAGGCTGGGAATCAGTTCATCCCAGAGGAAAAAAAATCCATCCCACAAAGGGGTTTTATGGATTACAAATAGCGAGGAGGAAAGGCTGGAGCCAACATGAATGTGCAATCCTTTGGAAATCCAAGGATTTGGCTTCTGTAATTCCATGGGGAGTCCTGGAGGATCATCCCCAGCACCGGACAGGAAGGAACATCACCCAGCACGGATTCCTTGGAATCAACATTGCACCCCTGGCTCTCTCCAGCCGTGGCACCTTCCTGACGGGTCTGTTTGTCTCCCCCAGGTGGCACGGGGGTCCCTGGAGAGGCCATGGCCCCCTAGAGCGCCGTGGGGGCGGCGATGGCGGCGCAGAGGATCCGGGCGGCCAACTCGGGGGGGCTCCCGCGCTGCCGCTCCGAGGGCACCCTCATCGACCTCGGCGACGGCTGCGCCGACACCAGCCTGGGCGACGTCAAAGGTGGGTGGGCAGGGGGCTCCTCCTCTGTGCCCTCAACCCTGAGGGCCAGGAGGGGTTGGAGACACCGGCAGGGTGGTTCCAGGGGTTTGTGTTCCCTTTTCCTGAAGCTTGGGCACCAACAAGGTGGTTACAGTCCTTCAGTTCCCTTTCCCCAGAGTTGAAGGGGTTGGAGGCACCAACAAGGCAGTTACGGTCCTTGTTGCTCCCTTTCCCTGGAGCTTGGAGAAGTTGGTGACACCAACAAGGTGGTTATGGTCCTTCTTGTTCCCTTTCCCCAGAGTGGGAGGGGTTGGAGACAAACCCCATGCAGATGTGGCACGTGGGGACGGGGTTTAGTGGTGGAACTGGCAGAGCTGTTGGAGTCAATCTCGGAGCTTTTCCAACCTCGGTGATTCCGTGACTCTAAAACTGCCACTTCACCACTTGAGGTGGCACGGGTTGGTGCCCTGAAATAAATGATGGCAAGTCAGTGGTGACCCCCTTGTGGTCTTCTCACGGTGCCCTTCTCTCCTTGCCTTGGCAGTGCCTTCTCCCGGTGCCTTGCTGGTCGACAACCCCACGTCCTTCGGGAACGCGAAGGAGGTCGTGGCCATCAAGGATTACTGTCCCACCAATTTCACCACGCTGAAGTTCTCCAAAGGGGACCACCTCTATGTCTTGGACACGTCGGGCGGCGAGTGGTGGTACGCCCACAACACCACGGAGATGGGCTACATCCCCTCCTCCTACGTCCAGCCCCTCAACCACCGCGACTCGTCGCTGACCGACAGCGGGATGATCGACAACCTGCTGGAGAGCCCCGACGAGGGCGTCAAGGAGCTGGACCTGCTCGGGGACTGGACGGACATGAAGAGGAGCTCTTTGAAAACCTACAGCAACAACCCCTTCCTCAACGGGGTGCAGACCAACCCCTTCCTCAACGGGGGTTTGCAGGCGGCGCCCAGCTCGGACAAGGAGCGCGACTCCAGCGTCGCCGTTGACTTGTTGCTCTTCGACACGGCGGCTCCAACGTCAACTGTCTCCACTTCTGCTGCCAACAGCAGCCTGGGCAACATCTTTGAGGAGTTCCCATCCGCCAACGGGCTGGATCTGGAGCAGCCCGTGAGAAGGGACAACCCCTTCTTCAGGAGCAAACGCTCCTACAGCTTGTCTGAGCTGTCCGTTCTCCAGGCCAAGTCGGATGCGCCGGCGTCGTCGGGTTTCTTCGGCGGTTTGAAGTCTCCCACCCCTGAGCAGTTCCAGAGCCGGGAGGACTTTAGGACAGCGTGGCTCAACCACAGGAAGCTGGCTCGGTCTTGCCATGACTTGGACTTGCTGGGTCAGAACCCTGGCTGGGGTCAGACGCAGCCAGTGGAGACCAACATTGTGTGCAAGCTGGACAGCTCTGGTGGGGCCGTCCAGCTGCCCGACACCAACATCAGCATCCATGTGCCCGAGGGCCACGTGTGCCCTGGCGAGACTCAGCAGATCTCCATGAAGGCCATGCTGGATCCACCGCTGGAGCTCAACAGTGACAAGTGCAGCACCATCAGCCCCGTCCTGCAGATCAAGCTCAGCAACATGGAGGTGAAAACCTTCATCATCCTGGAGATGAAGGTGTCGGCGGAGGTCAAGAACGACCTCATGAGCAAGAGCCTGGTGGGGCTGCAGTGCCTACGGAGCGACATGAAGGAGGGGCCCTACACGCCCCTGCAGCTGAGCTACTCCTACGGGGACACCATCCAGGTGCAGCTGGAGAACCTGGAGCCCTGCATGTACATCGCGGCCGTGGCCCAAGGGCAGAACATCCTCTACCCTTCCACCGTCTGGGATTACATCAGCAAGAAGATCACGGTGGGCGTCTACGGCCCCAAACACATCCACCCTTCCTTCAAGACCGTGGTGGCCATGTTCGGCCACGAGTGCGCGCCCAAGACCCTGCTGGTGAACGAGGTGGCCCGGCAGCAATCCCACGGCCCGGCCCCCGTGGCCCTGCAGCTCTGGGGCAAGCACCAGTTTGCCCTGTCCAGGCCCCAGGACCTCAAGCTGTGCATGTTCTCCAACATGACCAACTACGAGGTGAAGGCCGGTGAGCAGGCCAAGGTGGTGCGTGGCTTCCAGATGAAGCTGGGCAAGGTGAGCCGCCTCATCTTCCCCATCGCCTCCCACGACCCCAACGAGCTCTCAGACTTCACGCTGAGGATCCAGGTCAAGGACGACCAGGATGCCATTTTGACCCAGTTCTGTGTCCAGACGCCGCAGCCGCCTCCGAAAAGCGCCGTCAAGCCGACGGGGCAGAGGCGGTTCCTCAAGAAGAACGAGGTTGGGAAGATCATCCTTTCACCTCTGGCCGCCACCACCAAGTACCCGGTTTTTCAGGACCGGCCGGTGCTGAGCCTCAAGTACGGGAAGCTGCTGAAGACGGTGGTGAGGCAGAGCAAGAACCACTACCTGCTGGAGTACAAGAAAGGAGATGTCATAGCCCTCCTCAGTGAGGAGAAGATCAGGTTGAAAGGCCAGCTGTGGACCAAGGAGTGGTACATTGGCTACTACCAGGGCAAGATTGGCCTCGTGCACACCAAAAACGTGCTGGTGGTGGGGAAGGTCAAGCCCAGCTACTTTTCCGGGCCGGATCTCACCACCAGCCTCTTGCTGGAGCAGATCCTGAGGCCCTGCAAGTTCCTGACCTACATCTACGCCTCGGTGAGGACTCTGCTGATGGAGAACCTCAGCAGCTGGAGGTCCTTCGCCGACGCCCTGGGCTACTCGAACTTGCCGCTGACGTTCTTCTGCCGGGCGGAGATGGACAGCGAGCCCGAGAGGGTGGCCTCGGTGCTGGAGAAGCTGAAGGAGGACTGCAACAGCACGGAGAACAAGGAGAGGAAGTCTTTCCAGAAGGAGCTGATGACGGTGAGTGCGAGGGGGGAGGAGGGGCTGGTGGTTCCCTGCTCTGCAGAGGGATCTGCGGGAGCCGGAGGTGGGAGAGTCCGAATTCCAGCTGAGTGAAGGTGGAGACCTTGAGGGCCAGTCTCCAAGATCTGCTCGGCACAGCCAGGTGGGAGTTCAGCCCGTTGTGGGCTCCTGGTTTGGTGGGACCATGGAAATAATGGGGGATGCACTGAGTGAAATGCCATCGGTGCTTGGGATTCTGCAATCCTGGGGCAGGTTGGCTTGGAAGGGACCTTAAAGCTTATCTTGTTCCACCTCCTTCCATGAGCAGGGACACCTTCCGCCAGCCCAGGCTGCTCCAAGCCCCGTCCAACCTGGCCTTGGACACTTCCGGGGATGAGGGGCTTTATGGGAGAGGTGTCAGGGTGGGAAGATGCTCCACTCACCATCCCCACAGCTCCTTTTGGGAAGGCCCTGGCAAGGCACAGCCCAGGGCACACTTTGGGAACCCAGGAGGTTTGTCCAGGGCCAGGGAGTAATCCCAAAAGCACCTGCTGGAGGATGGAGCCTGTTGAGCTCATCCCAACGTGTCTCTTTTCCCATGAATATTCCCTTGGTGTCCTCCTTGTGCCCATTCCTGCCTGGCTTTGGTGGTGTCCCCATGCCGTGGAATGTGGGTGTTGAGCTGCCTGGACAGAGCATGGGGAGGGGGTGGTGCTGTGGCCACCAGGGGGTTTTCAAGCTAAAAGTGCTGTGGGGAGCGATCCATCCCTTCCAAAGTGGTTCCTCTGAGGGATCCCCCAGTTCCTGAGGAGCTGCTGGGTTGGTGTTACCTGGAGCAGCAGGAGAATCCGTGTCCTCCAGCTCCATCCTTCTCAACCCCTGTGGCGCTCTGGGCTCTCCTGCTGCCTCTGCCCTGCTTGGCCTCGGGCAGGACATGAACCTGCTTCCCTAAATCCCTGGAGTTTGGGATCAAAGCACCTCCAGAGGCAGCTTTGAGGCTGCTCAATCCGCCCCTTCCTCGGGACCATCCGTGGGTGGGCTGACAGGGGAGGGCAGGAGGTGCTTCCTGGCACGGGTGGGATTCCCAAGGGGGCTCCTGGCTTCCCTTGCCCCCTCAGGAACCCACAGCCAGCACTGGGAGGAGCAGCTGGCGTGAGTCAGAACCCAGCTCAGCTTCAAACTGGGAGCAGGGAAGAGGAAAATCCAGGGGAAAGGGGCTTTGCAAGCTGCTCCAGTGGCTTCTGGTGGTCCTGACTTCCCCCAGCCGGCCTGGGGAGGGGGGGGTTTAACCCTTCTGTGGCCAAACCACGGGGGGGGGTTGCCAGACCCCTCTGTTGGGAGAGGGTGTCAGCACCCTTGAGTGTCAGGACCCTCAGGAGAGGATGGCAGGACCCTCTGGAGAGGGTGTCAGCACCCTTGGGTGTCAGGACCCTCAGGAGAGGATGGCAGGACCCTCTGGAGAGGGTGTCAGCATCCTTGGGAGAGGATGTCAGGACTCTGGGGAGAGGATGGCAGCACCCTCAGATGTCAGAACCCTTGGGACAGGGTGGCAGGACCCTCTGGAGAGGGTGTCAGATCCCTTGGAGAGGGTGTCAGCATCCTTGGGAGAGGATGGCAGGACTCTTTGGAGAGTCAGAGAAGAGGGAGAACATCCCATGCTGAGTGATGGTCCTGCAGTGTGTGGGTCTCTCCCCACAGGGCTGATGTCCAGCTCCCATCCCAAAACGTGCTTGTCCCTTACCCCCGGGGTCTGAAGGATGGGGCTGGATTAATCCCTGCTGGATTAATTAGCTTGATGAAAAGCATCTGTTCCTCTCCTCCCCTGGGATGCTTTAACCTGCTTATGGTGGGGCCTCCACATCGCCGGGGGGTTGCTGGAAAACGTGGCTGGAGACACCATCCAAGAGGGCTGGGCTGCTCTGTCCAATTAATGGGATCACTTGGGATCAACGGGCCTAATCCCACCGGCTGTCCCTGGCAAGGGCACGGCGGGAGGTTTGGGATGAATGCAGAGGGACTTCCCCTGCCCTGTCCCCCACCCTGCCAACCCCTGACCCTGCGTGTGGCTCCGCAGGCGCTGCTGAGGATGGACTGCCAGGGGCTGGTGGTGCGGCTGCTGCAGGACTTCGTGCTGCTCACCACGGCCGTGGAGGTGGCCCCGCGCTGGCGGGAGCTGGCCGAGAAGCTGGCCAAGGTCTCCAGGCAGCAGCTCGACACCTACGAGGCCCCGCACCGCGACAAGACGGGCACGGTGGACAGCGAGGTGGGGCGGGGGGTCCCCAGTGGGTGGGGGGACCCTCGGGAGAGGGGGTGGGGATCCTCAGGAGAGGAGGGCAGGACCTTTGGGAGAGGGTGTCGGGCTTGGAGAGGCCTGGAGAAGGTCCTGGAGATCATCCGGCCCCCCCTTCCGAGGGGGTGGTTGGAAGGGGTGCAGGAGGGTCTCCCAAGGCCGGCTCTTGGGGTGTTCTGGCCCCAGCTGAGCTCAGGTTTGGTTCCCAGCTGGAGAAGACACTTAGGCCCAGCTCTGCCCCCCAGGGCCTCCAGCTCCAGGGCACACTGTCCACGGGACCACCTTAGGTGCAGCAGGAAGGAACTTCCTCCTGCAGTGAGACCACACTGCCTGCTTGCACTTGAGGATCTTAAAGGTCATTCCGAGCCCAAACCACTCCATGTTTGTCTGGAGGTGCCTCCAGAGCACCTCTGGGGGGTCAGAGGGCTTTGGGGGGTGTTTTTTTCAGGACTGTGCTTGTCCTGGGATCGGTGGGGTGTGATGGGGGTGGCTTTTCCTGCCGGTGACACTCCCATCCTGAGCTCTGCTCTGCTTCCCCCTGCTCCAGGCCATGTGGAAACCAGCCTACGACTTCCTGCTCACCTGGAGCAGCCAGATGGGTGACAGCTACCGGGATGTCATCCAGGAGCTGCACACGGGGCTGGACAAGATGAAGAACCCCATCACCAAACGCTGGAAGCATCTCACGGGCACCCTGATCCTCGTCAACTCCTTGGACATGCTGAGGGCAGCTGCCTTCAGCCCCCAGGACCACGAGGACTTTGCCATTTAGCTCCTGGTTGTCCACATTCTCCTTCCCTTGGGATTTTCTTCCCCCTTCTTTTTTAAGCAGTTGACTCCCAGAGTGGAGGTTTGCCCTCCCCGGGTTTTCAGGGGCCAAAGTTCTCCACCAGGACTGGGAATGAGCAGGAGAGGTGTCCCTCTTCCCTGGGAATTCATCCAGAAGGGATGGCTTTGCCAGCCACTGGAACTATTTCTTGCTGAAAAAACCCCACTGGGGGACACAAGAGGTTGGGGAGGGAGCACAAAAGAGCTGGTGTTTTTTAGGCATTTCCAAATAAAAGTCTAATTTTTGTAAGGAGCAGTAAAAGCTGGCAGCGCTTTGGGGGGTGGGGGGAGCCGGCCCGGGAGTTTGGGTTGGAAAATACCCTTTTTAATCAGGTTATTTGAGAGGAACAGGAGTCCTGTAAATCCATATTTGGAGAGGAAAGCAAATGAATGCCCCCCCCTCACCCCGGGCTGGGCAGGTACCAGGTGTGACCGAAGCACGGGGTGAACTTGGGATGTTCCCAAATCTGGGATGAACTCAGCCCAACAAGCTCCTGGCACCACCAAGGGCCTTTCTTTGCACTGTATTCCCAAGGCCTGTGAGCCCCTGGGCTGGTGGTTGGTTGGTTTGCTCAGGAGGCTCCATGTTTTGTGCCTGGTTCCCTCTGGCCATCCCTTCTCCCATGGGTTCATCTCCCTCACCTCTAAACAACTCCTAAAACTCCTCTGCAGGTCCAGAGCTGCTCCAGCTCCACGTGCCAGGCTCTGGGGGTGCCACCTCCCTGTCCCCCTGGGGTGGGACATCTGCAGGGCCAGACTCCTTCCCTGGGATAACTCCAGAGCCTCCACTGCTTCCCAAGGTGGGGGTTCTGTGGTGTTGCCCCCCAAGCAGCTCCCCGGGTTCTCCAGGAGGAGAACGAGGCTCTGCAGTCCCAAAGGGACCTTTATTTGGGTGGATTCTCGTGGGTTTGGGGTGGGGTTTGTTAAATGAGGCTGCAAAGGGAGTCTGGGAAGCTCCCACCAAACCCCTCCCGATCTGGAGTCGCTGGGTGCCAGCAGCAGCAAGGGTTTATTCAAGGGTTTATTTTATATAAAACCACCCAAAAGAGAGATGATCAATGTAATTAATTAACTGGAGTCACTGGCTGCCAGCAGCAGCAAGGATTTACTCCACAGAGATGCACCCAAAAGAGAGGTTATAAATTTAATTGCTTGATTAATGAAGTGCAGGTCTGAAGGGCCTGAGGGAGAAGGGCTTTGGGCTGAGAATAGGCTCAGGTGGGATATTGGGCAGAAATCCTTCCCTGGGAGCGTGGGGAGGCCCTGCCACGGCTCATCCCATCCCTGCCAGTGTCCAAGGCTGGGTAGGATGGGCTTTGGAGCAGCCTGGGGTGGGGTCCCTGTGGGCCAGGGGTCTCCAGGGACCCTCACACCGGGAGGTGGAGGAGCCCAAGGGCTCCAGTGGCACTGGGCAAACCTCCCTGTCGCCCTCGAGGGCTGAGGCTGCAGAAAAATGCCAGCAATGCCCGTCATTTCCCGTGGCAGGGAGAGATGCCAAGGCCATCCTGCCCCAGGATCCAGGGCCCCCAGGATTCCCCAAAGCCCAAGAGGCTGGATTTGCCAGCTGGGATGGACTGAGGGATACTGGAAAAGCTGGGAGCAGCACCGGCTCCCACTGCTTTTTATCCCCCCTCGGTCTTACTGGGTGTTAAAATCCCGGGAAAAAACAATCCAGCACTAAAGGAGTGCCTGGGTGGGAGCAGAAGGCCCTGGGGGGGGTCCTGGGGGGTGTCTGTGCCCCCGAGGGCGGCCAGGGCATTGTGGCTGCTCCCCTTTCCCAGGCATGGGAAGGGTTTGCAGCCAAAGCTCAGCCTGGGGAGCTCGGCGTGGCCCTGCCCCGGTGTCCCTTTCTGGGGAGTGTCCCAATCCCCGCTCTCGGAGTGGGCTGTGGATTCTCCATGTCCCTGCGCCGGGAGCTCTGCCCTCATTAAGGGACAGTCAGAGGGGACACCGGCCCTGATTCATCGGTGCTTTGGGGGCCCCCCGTGGTGAGCCCGCAGCTCCTGCCTCTGCCCCAAACCCTTTCCCCCCAAAGGGCTCCGGTTCCCGATTCCCTCCCCAGCCCATCTCCCGGCAGCAGGGACAGCATTCCTGGAGGGGACAGGGCTGTCGCCACCCTGCCCTGGCTCCTGCCGGAGGTGATGCCGCAGTGTCCCCTGCTGGTCACTCCAGCACCTCGTTTCTCCCGGGGAAAACAGAGCAGGATAAAGCGCTCAGGGAAGGGGGAAAGGGGGAGGAAGAGGAGGAGAATCCCCGGGTGCTGCTGCAGTTCTGCCTTGTTAAAGATCTATCCGAAATTAAATTAATCATGGAATGGGCGTTTTTCCCTCCTTTTCTTCCCTCAGTCAGAGGTTTTGAGCTGCAACTGGGATAATTACTCTTTTCCCTTAATTCTGTTCCTCTGCTCTGCCACCAAAGGGTTGTCCCCTTGTCCACGCAGGGCAAAGTCCCTCCCAAGGGCTTCTCCTCAGGGCCGTTTCAAAGTGGCGTGGTTTGGCACCAAACAGCTGCTGGGAGGCAGAGATGCTCAGAGATGCCCCGTGGCTGGGGCTGTGCCAGCACTCAGGGGTGTCCCTGGGCCACCTTTGCTGTCACCTGGACGAGGTGACACCCGGCGCTGTCACTTCAGAGCTGCTGGAGCCGCGGGGAGTCTCTGCAGAGCCCAGCAAGGTTTCCTTCCCCGAGGAGGGCAGGGAAAGGCAAAAAAAGCTCCTGCTTTTTTCCAGCAGCAGCAGCAGCGCTGAGAGAGCCCTGGGAACTGGGGCAGCCTCAGGATGTCACCTCTGAGCAAGGACAGGTGACACAGGAGGGGGGTTGTGCCTCAAGGTGGGTCCCACACCCTGCGGGGATGAATCTGTCCCTCCTCCAGCTCCTTCTCCACGACCAAAGTGTCCCCCCATCCCCGTCCCTCTCCAGGCAGAAGACACAAGAGCCACTTGAAGTTTTGAGTATTTGGGGTTTATTTGAAGGGCTGGGGCTTGGGTTTCCACCTGGGCATCGCTCCCCAAGAGTCAGGCGGGCTGGGGTTCATCAGTGATGCTTGCAAAGGTCTGGGGAGCTCCAAATACTGAGGAGGAGGAATTTGGGGGGGCACACGGTGGTTTTCCAACAGCTCCCCTGCCCAAACCCTTGGCTTTGTCCAGGATACTGTAAACACCCCCAACCCCCAGCCTGTTCTCAGTGCATAACAGTGGCCTCTCCTGCAAGGGCAGCCACGCAGAGATTGCAGCGTGCCTGAGAGCCCTTCCCTCAGCTGGTTTTCCCAAAGGCCTGGGAGCCTTCCCAAAATCCCTGCGTATCCCCCTCGCACGGAGAGGCTCCAACCACAATTCCCTGGGAATCCTCTGCACGCCAAGAGGCGGATGGGAATGGGAGCCTTGGATTTCCCCCTCGGCCAGAGTGGGAAATCCCTTCTCCCCCCCAGGTGTCTTTATAAACACCAGATTCTCAATTAAAGGCAACGAAAATTATCTCAGTGCAAGGAGCCCTCTTGCCGAGGAGCCCTATCATTGCTGGCCTGCAAAATCAGCGTTTATTGGTGGGAAATCTGAGCTGCCCCCTGAGCCTCCCGAGCCTGGGGCAGCCTCTTTGCTCTCCCCCCTCCTGGAGCAGGACTTGCCTCCTCCTGCTCAGTGGGCCTTGGCTTTGGCCGCCCTCTTTGTCCTTCCCTTCTTGCCGCAGCAGCGGCGGCAGCAGCAGAGGCAGCACTTGAAGGCGATGACGAGGGAGAGGAGCAGCACGGCCAGCAGGAAGGCCAGCACGTCCAGGGAGTGGTACTGCACCCAGTTGAGGTCGTGGGCGGCGGGGCGAAGGTGGGGAGCCCCTTTGTGCCTCATCACAAACTCCACCCAGTGCACGGCCAGGTCCAGCGGGTGGATGGGCCTGTCCAGGTGGAGGTCGGAGAGGCGCTGGATGTTCTCCTTGTACCTGCCGAGGGAATGGGCTGGGGGGTTATTTGCCCTCCCAATCACCTGTGCACACCCCAAGGAGCTGCTGGTGGGTCAAGAAGGTCGGGGTGGCCGTGGCTTGGACCTTGTGCTGGCTGGTGTTGGGCCCCTCCTGCTCCTCCATCTCAAAGAAATGCATGCTCTAAACTCTCATTCTCCAATCCCTGCATCCTCCAATCCCTGCATTCTCCAATCCCTGCATCCTCTAAACTCTCATTCTCCAATCCCTGCATCCTC
>JAWWMO010000002.1:5305779-5323468 GCA_035047845.1 Dendrocincla fuliginosa
GCCACAGCTTCTCTGGGCACCCTGTGCCAGGGCCTGCCCACCCTCCCAGCCAGGAATTCCTTCCCAATATCCCATCTGGCCCTCTGGCAGTGGGAAGCCATTCCCTGTGTCCTGTCCCTGCAGGAGAGAGAGGTGACATGCCGGTCAAACACACTGAGACCACCAGAACGTTTCCCTTGTTCCTCCTTTCCCATCCCACCACCGACCTGAGCCAGCGGCTTCTTGCGGGCGCAGTTGATGCCTCCAATGAACACCATGTTGGGCATCACTGGCATGGGGTAGTCAAAGGCAAAGTCGAGCCTCTTCAGCCACACGGAGCCGTGACTCAACAGCTGCGTCATCGTCATCGGCCTCCCCAGGAACTCCGAGGCCAGGTCTTCAAAGGGGGAGAAGGCAATGCTGCAGCTGAAGGACTCAGAGAGGAACAGCAGGTAGTTCTTCACCCTCTGGGAGAACGTCATGCGGTCTGTGAGTTGGGACAACATCCGTGGGACGTAGGACGGCGGGTCGGGACTCTGAGCAGCCTGGATGTCGAAGGCACACGGAACGCCCCGCATGAAGAACACGCTGGGGATGGAGAAGTGCACAGCAACAATCTGCCCGCAGGGGTTGAAAGGGTCCGTGAGGATGGCGTCAAATCGGCCCTCCTTGATGTACCTCATCATCTCCTCGTTGTACAGCAAGGACCTGCAGGAGGCTACGAACATGGACGAGCTCTTCCGGAAATCCTGCAGGGTATTCCAAAATCTGACGGGGAAAGGGTCTTGGCTGAAGCATCTTGGGCCGAAGGAGCGCATCAGGGCTTGCATCTCCTCCTTGCTGACAGGCACGGGGTATGTTTTCAAGTCATAGCTCTCCGAGGGCTCGATGAGTATCTTGTTGTCTGGCGCGATGACCACGATTTCGTGCCCTCTCCGGTTCAGCTCGGCCAGCACTTCCGTCATGCTGAGCCAGTGGCTGCCCTCCATGGGGACCACGAGCAGCCTCCCAGCACCAGCAGGGCTCAGGGAGCACAGGGCGAGGAGCAGCAGTGCCCCCAGCATGCTGGCAGCTGCACCCAGAGGCCGGGGTTGGCTCGCAGGCTTTTGTAGGGGCGCCCCACCCGTTTGGAAACCCTTCCCGCTGAGCCCTGTGCCCTTTGAGCCGCCTCCCAACTCAGGTGCTCGCAGGTTTGCACGCAACGGAGCCACGGCAGGTGATTCAGCATCATACAAGGGAAAGTTCGGGGCTGTGCTTCAAAGGGGAGCCAAGGAAGGCGTGTCACCTTCACTCGCCCAACGTGAGTCACCCCAGGATTCTCCTGAGCCCTCAGCTTGGCGTTCCTGACTAATGCACATTGCACGGGGAAACAGAACAGCAAGATGAGGGTTAAAGTGTCTGGGTTTGGGGCTTTGCTTTGTTTTTAGTAACCCAACCCAGCTGGCACCTCTGAGAGAAATGCACCTTTTCTTCTCACTAAGGCAGAGTGGCAATTTTTGTGAGCTCAAACTTGCCCGGCTTTGAGCTCAGCCCTCACCCTGCCAGCCGGAAAGGGAGGTTGCAAAACAGCAGCTCACCCCTGGACCTCAGATAACACACGGCAGCAACACGTGCCCAGTTAATGTCAGGGCAGTTCATGGCCAATGTCAGGGCAGTTCAACACCAATGTCAGGGCAGTTCATCATCAATATCAGGGCAGTTCATTACCAATATTATCATCACCAATATCAGGGCAGTTTATGGTCAATATCAGGGCAGTTTATGGTCAATATCAGGGCAGTTCATCATCAATATCAGGGCAGTTCATTACCAATGTCAGGGCAGTTCATGGCCAATATCAGGGCAGTTCATCACCAATATTATCATCACCAATATCAGGGCAGTTCATGATCAATATCAGGGCAGTTCATGATCAATATCAGGGCAGTTTATGGTCAATATCAGGGCAGTTCATGATCAATATCAGGGCAGTTTATGGTCAATATCAGGGCAGTTCATTACCAATGTCAGGGCAGTTCATGATCAATATCAGGGCAGTTTATGGTCAATATCAGGGCAGTTCATCATCAATATCAGGGCAGTTCACTACCAATGTCAGGGCAGTTCATGGCCAATATCAGGGCAGTTCATGATCAATATCAGGGCAGTTTATGGTCAATATCAGGGCAGTTCATCATCAATATCAAGGCAGTTCATTACCAGTGTCAGGGCAGTTCAACACCAATGTCAGGGCAGTTCATCACCAATATTATCATCACCAATATCAGGGCAGTTCATGGCCAGTGTGGGGTCAATTCATGACCCCAGTTCTGTGGGTCCCAATCCTCCCTGGTTATGAACTGCTGGGTGTTCAAATGTTGGTGATCACCTCTCACTGAAGTTTACAAGTAGGTGGTGGGGAGGTGGCTTTGGGGTAACTTTCCCTTCTCCAAGGTATTCAGGGCTTTCCATCCCTGGTGGAGCTTTCTTTTCCCAGTTTTCTGGTGGGAAAGCTCTGCCCTCACTGAGGAGCAGCTCCACCACCCCCACTGTCTCCATGGATTAAGTCACTGGGAATTCCCAACCAGCTCAGAGGAAAAGGATGCAGAGAAAACCCCTGCCAAGGCTATTCAAGGAACACAAGGATTTTGGTACCCAAAAGCCCCATGGGAATTTACAGAAAACACCCAGAAAAGCTTAAACCCCAACTCAATAACCCGTAAGAGAAGGAGAAGATGGAATTTAAGGAGCATTTCTTTTGGATTTAGACACTGACACCTTGTAATAATACCGTGGAAAGGAATTGATCTGCAAGATGGTTGTGATGGAGAAAAGGTGATGGATGGGCAGGATTTAAGTCCTGTAACCCTCATGGTGGATGGAGGGAGAAGGGATATATGGAAGCATGGACAGGCAGGTCCCACTGGGGAGGGTGGACACCAGAACTGACCTTCAGGTCAACACAAGAGCTTATCATTTGCATAAAGGTTACATGTAAATGGTCACAGTTAAGCCTGATGTGGCTTTAGGTTTCTGGGATAAGACACAATCTGGACTCTCCCTTCTGCCTCATGAAGGATTTCCTCACCTCCTTACCTTCAAACACCAAGATGTTTGCAGGGAGGGTTTGATGTGAGGGTGGAGATGGCCCTTAAGGTCCCTTCCAACCCAAACCACTCTGCCATTCTGGTTTTCTATTTACGTTTTTGCCTTTTTCCCCCAAAAAAAAACCCAACAAAATGTTGTACCTGAGAGAGTTTTTTCTTCTGCTCACAGTTTATGCCTCCGATAAAAGCCATGTTGGGCATCACTGGGCGGGGGAACTCGAACACAAAGTCATATCTCATCAGCCAAAACGCCCCACGGCTCAGCAGCTCCGTGGCCGTCACCTTCTTCTTCAAAACCTCCTGGGCGAGAGCTTCAATCTTAGCATAGATTGGCTTGCAGTAAAAGAGCTCCAGCAGGTGGACCAGCATGTTCTTCACGCGCTGGGCGAAGGTCATGGTGTCTGTGTTATACAGGAAGAGCCTGGGCACGTAGGAAGGAGGGTTTGGACACTGGGTGGCATCCGAGTCCATTCCGCAGGGAAAGCCCCGCAGGAAGAAGACGGAAGGGACCGACAGGTACTCGGCCACCACCGGCCCACACATCAGGATGGGGTCGGTGAAAACCACGTCGAACTGGGTGCCCCTCAGGTAGCCCAGCAGCTCCTCGTCGTGCAGGAGGCTCTCGCAGTTCAGGAAGAAGACCTGGGACAGTTGCACCGTGCTTCGGTAGGAGGCAATGATCATCTTCCACACAGACTGCTCCACAAAATGGACATCCACGAAGGCCTTGAGCATCTCCCCCAGGAACTCCTCGGGGTACGGGGTGGGATAGACCTTCACGGTGTAGTTGGAAGGCCCCTTTGCCGTCATGTATAGGCTGGTCGACGGCACAACCACCACCACGTCGTGGCCCTTCTGCTGGAGTTTCTCCACCACTGGGCGCATGCTGAGCCAGTGGCTCCCATCCTGAGGGATCACCAGGATCTTCCCACCCTCAGCAAAGGAGAACGACAGCGTCAGGAGAAGGAAGAGTCGATCGAGGCGCCGCGGGGCAAGAACCATTCCGGTGGAAGGGAAGGAGGGAGTCCTGCTCCTTCATCTGCAGGTCCTTGTGGGCTGAGCAGGGAATTTATTGACCACAGAAATAAATATTTAACCTCCCGTGGTCGCTGGGATGGCGGGGTGAGCAGAGGGAAGCGTGGCGTCCTTGGGAAACCCGTTGGATCCCTGTTAATGTTTAAGCTGGAAGGTCTGTCAGCACCTCCCTGAAAGGGAGAGCGGTGCTGGGATCTTGGAAGAATGGTTGTGGCCTGGGAAAGACCTGGCTCTGCTTCCAAAGGATGGCTGGAATCTTGGAAGAATGGCTGTGGCCTGGGAAAGACCTGGCTCTGCTTCCAAAGGATGGCTGGAATCTTGGAAGAATGGCTGTGGCCTGAGAAAGACCTGGCTCTGCTTCCAAAGGATGGCCTTTCAAATGAACCAGGCACAAGGGATGGAAACAGTGACACCTTTTCTTCCATGGATGAGAACACGGGGCTGGTGTTAAATTCCCACCCCCTGGAAGCAGCCAAACCTGCATCTCTTCTCAAGAGATCACACCGAGCAATCCCAAATCTGAGGAGGAGGATAATCCTCTTTGGCTTTTTTTCCTCATGGTCCTGGACCCCAAAAAACCCCTCCCAGAACTAGATGATGGGCTTGAGGCAACTAAAGGGAAAGGAGATCAGCATAGACCTTCTGGGGGCACAGAGAAGGAGGTGGCCTGCGGTCACTGCCTTGAAAACCCTTTCTGTGTGTGGAGAACAAACCAAACTTGAGGAGGAGCTGTGACACCTTTCCCTAATCCCGCTGAGAGCACACACGGAGAACCCCAACAGCCCCCTGGGCTCTCCTCCTCTCACACATCCAGCTGCCTCCTGGGCTTCTCCAGCCACAAGCCCTGAGAGCTCCAAACTCCTCTTCTCTCTCCTGTGTTCCCTCCTGAGGAGCAGCAGCCCAGCTTTGAGGAGAAGAGAGATCCAATCCTGATTAAATCAGCCCGGCATTTGGCAGTGGGATGTGTGGATTTGAGTCCCCTTCCAGGGAAGCACAAACAATCCTAAAACTCACATTCCCTGAGCTGTTATAAATAAAACCAGGTGGGAATGGCCCAGCTTGGGTGTCCAAGGAAAGCTCCAGCAGGGTGATAGGACCCCTTGTTTGCTGCCATTCCCTGCCATCCCCTGCTCTGCTGGAGGTTTCATGCAAATAAAAGCAGTGCCAGGGCAAAGACACTTGGGTGGTGCCGAGGGGGAGGTCCTGGAGAAGAAAAGAGACCACCAGCAGCACAAAGTTCTTCTCCTGGGTGGTGATGGGATTCCCAACACCTTCAGGATGGAGAAGCAAAGCCTCCCAGCCTTGGAGGATGGGCTTTGTCTCAGGGGACACCCTGAAGGTGCTGGGACTGCTCTGAGCACACTGAGCACCTGTGGATGTGGAAACCCAATTTCCACACATGCCCAGGTGGGTGAGGGCCAATATTTGAGAGGTGGGAGACAGCCCAGAGGGAAGGTCTCACCAATTTAGGACTAATTCTCCCTAAATGCTGCAAATTCGGAGAGCAAAAGGCTTTAGTGCAGCTGCTGTGACAACAACTGACCTGAGTCATTTGGAATTTTTACTCCATGTGGTTTCCAGCAAAATCAGGAGGGTGAAAACAGCCAATAAAAGGTCATATTCCACTGACTGGAAGAGGTTAAATCTTTGGTGGCACGGACTCCAGAGATATCCTGCTTTGTCATGCCAGAGCACCCAAGCAAAAACAGTGCAAAAGGTGAGGCAGCGACAGGAAAGGCAGAATTGGATCAAAACTAGTGAAAATCAGAGATAACCAGGCAAACAAAGAGGGGCTGAAGGTCTAAGGTTAGCACAGGTCTCATCTGAGCTGGGTAATGATTACTGAGCTGTTCTTTCAGGAGAAGTTTCCCTGACCTCCTTTCTCCTGGCAAGGAGCAAAGGGCTCCTTTCAGCTCCCAGGCTGGTGCTCCTTGCTGGCTCCTGAGGGATATTCCAGCAGGGCTTGGAGGAAAACCTTCCCAGCAGGCTCTGAGGGACACCAGGCTGGGGTTGACCAAGGCTTGGGTGGCCCAGGGCTGTGGGGTTTGCCTCCCTCAGATGTGATAAAGCTTGGGCTCAAACTAGAATTAAAACTGGAACTAAAGGCAGAACTGAAGCAGAAACTCCTCTGCTCTCTGCCTCAAACAGGCAGACAGGAGGAATAAACAAGGTTTCCCCAGGCCTGGAATGTGTGGTTTCCACCTGCTGGGAGTGTGAAGACAGAAGGTGGCAGGTGTGGATATATAATACCCTGTGATGTCTAATCCTGTATAAGATTCTGCCCTTGCAGCCAACTCACAAAGCGGTTGCAGCTCCAAGACCTCCAGATATTAAATAAATGTCAGGCAAACAGCAAGGATTTGCCTCTTAAATCTCCACCCTTTGAGCCTGACGTGAGGGAGTGGCTTTGTGACAGCATTATTGTGATATTCACAATAATCTGGAGTTTATGATCTTATTCTGTATCAGGTTTGGTGGGCTCTGCACAAACCTGTCAAGGAGCACTGGAGGAATCTGAGAGCAGAAAGCAAAATAACCCCCCTCCAGCCCTAAGATTGTGGGAGCACAATGCAGAAAGGAGGGAATCATTTCCTAGGGAAGGGATTTGTATCCTGGAAAAAAAAGAGCATTCTTATTTCAGGGACAACGCAGCAACTCTCAAGAACAGCTTCACATTTCCAGCTGAGCGTTACAAACCCTGCAGAACAACTCAAATGTCAGGAAACCGGTGTGAAAATCGGGGTTTTGCAGTCCCCAAATACCTTATTGTGTTATTCCTTCCCGTTCCAAGAGGACTTTTCTGCTTCAGCACCACAAACAGGAACAGCTCGATGCGGGCAGGCGATTAGGGGAGAGGAAAATACAACCAAAGCCGTTTAACTGGTGTGGCTGAGCCTGGGGTGAAACCCCAAGGAGGAAAGAAACCCGTCAGATTCCCCTGGAATTCAAGCCAGGCTGGATCTGCCCGGTGAGTGACACCCCGAGGGCAGCAATCCCTGGAAACTCTCAGCAATTCTGAGAAACTCTTGATTCCAGCCTGTGTAAAAACAACAGCCCAGAGCTGGTCGTGCCAAATCCCTACCAGGACCTAAAACCCAATCAACGAGGCCGAAATTCCCGAAAACCCCAATGAATTTCCCCTGGGCAATACGGGATCTGGAGGAGAAAGGACATTACCTTAGGCAGCGGCTTCTTCTTGGCACAGTTTATCCCTCCCACAAACACCATGTTGGGCATCACGGGCCGGGCGTACTCGAAGACGAAGTCAAACCTCAGCAGCCAGATGGAGGCAGAGCTCACCAGGTCCAGGAGGGACACGTCCCTCTGGAGCACCTCGGAGGAGAGCTTCAGCGCCTCGCCGTAGAACCCGTCGCAGTACTGGAGCTCCAGCAGGGAGATCAGGGCGTTCTCCACCCTCTGCAGGAAGCTCATGCGGTCCGAGTTGAAGGAGAAGGTCCTGGGGACGTAGGACACGGGGCTGGGGCACTGCGGGGCAGCAAAGTGGAGGTTGCAGCCGAAGCCCCTCATGAAGAACACGTAGGGCAGCGAGAGGTGGTGGGCCAGCACTGCCCCGCACATGAAGGCGGGGTCGGTGAGCACCGCGTCGAAGCCGCTGCTGTTGAGGGACCTCAGGATGTCCTGGCTGCGGAACAGGTCCTTGCACTGGCCAAAGAAGGTGGTGAAGACTCGCTCCGTGCTCCTGTAGAGGTCCAGGACGTTCAGGGGGAAGGGCAGGTCCCTCAGGTGGGCGGCCACGTAGTCCTGGAAGGCGCCGTCCAGCTCCTGCAGGGTCTGGGTCACGGGGTGCGTCACCACCGTGTAGGCCTGCGAGGCCTCCATCTGCCAGCTCACCTCCGGCATCACCACCACCACCTCGTGGCCCCTCTCGCTGAGCTTCTCCACCACCTCCTGCATGCTCAGCCAGTGGCTCCCCACCATGGGCACCACCAGCAGCTTCCCCGCGCCCGAGGGGCCGGGCAGGAGGAGGAGGGGGAGGAGGAGGAGGGACATCCAGGTGCAGCAGAGCCTCAAAGCCATGACCCCACCGCCTGGGAGAGCCTTCTCCTGCAGGCTGTGGCTGGAAGGTGCTGCTGGAGGAGACTGAGGGGTGTTGCAGTCGTGCTGCTTTAAGATAGTCCCGTGGTTAATGATTTACAGTTTTAGATTGTGGGTGTTTGGGTGGGGTTTCTTTTTTTCCCCTCTGCCCTCTTGGGTCGCTTGGAAAGCCAAAGTTGGTGACCCTTTCGTGGTGCTGAGTCAGGCCCTCAGTGCTGCCAGGGAAATAACCCATCCAGGTGCTGCCAGATCCCTCAGGATTTGTGTCCTGCACCTTGGCCACGACCCAGGAGGACAAACCTGGCTCAAAGAGCTCCCCCACCCCAGGAACAAATACAAAGAGCCCCCTGGGTGCTCAGAGGACACAGCAGGAGACCCTCAGGAGAAGGGCAGGAGGAGGAGGAGGCCCTTGGAGATGAAGGCCAAGTTCCAAACCCACTCCCTGGTTGTGGCTGGAGAACCAGCAAGGAGAGCTGGCTGGTGAGAGCCACCTCAAAGCAAAGCAGCTCCAGCACCAACACCAGCTTTGAAGCTCCACCAGCGCCCCACCATCACTTCTGGATGTCCTTTGGTGCCCAAAACAGTGACTGAATGACAGGGCAAAATAACCCATTCCAGGATTTTTGGAGTCCCCTCATTCCCCCCACCACAATGAATCGCTATATATATATAATAAAATAAATATAAATTGTATTCATTTCCTCAGCTTTTCCAATCAGGTTTCTTTTCCCAGTGCCTGCAATTACTTCTTTGCAGGGAAAAACTGCTGGAAAAGTGGGAGAGAGAGCAGGTTTGTATCAGGAAACACGATTTTCATGGATTTGGGGAAGGAGAGCCAGTCTAACAAAGGGCATTTTCTCACCACAAAAAAAAAGGGTTAATTTCCATATTTTGGGAAATGCGGAAGAGGGAACGTCCAGCCCTCCCCTCCTTTCTGCTCCAGGATGGATTTTCCATGCAGAATTCCCGGGGGTGGGAGCTGCAGGAAGGTTAATCAGTACCTTGGAGGTGTTGGGATCTTTCCAGACGCTCCCTCTGTTGGATTGGTTATCCCAAGGATTTTAGGGAGGGGTTCAACCCCACTGGGTTCAGGGCAGGGCGAGGTGAGGGTCAATGGATAGATCCAAGGGCATGGATTGGCAATCCCAAGGGAAAAGGGAGAAGGTCCAGCAGGGAATTGTGGGAGAGGGAGCTTGGTCGCTCCTCAAGTGCCAGTTTTGGTCCCAAAAGGACATGGAGGGGCTGGAGCATGTCCAGGGAAGGGTTTGGAATACCAGGAGCAGCTGAGGGACCTTCTGGGTCTGTAATTCCATGACAGGAGATCCCAAAACATCTCATAAATCCATGACAGGGGATCCCAAATCCCTCTCATAAATCCATTATAGGAGATCCCAAATCCCCCTCATAAATCCATTATAGGAGATCCCAAATCCATTATAGGAGATCCCAAATCCCCCTCATAAATCCATTATAGGAGATCCCAAATCCATTATAGGAGATCCCAAATCCCTCTCATAAATCCATTATAGGAGATCCCAAATTCCTCTCATAAATCCATTATAGGAGATCCCAAATCCATTATAGGAGATCCCAAATCCCCCTCGTAAATCCATTATAGGAGATCCCAAATCCATTATAGGAAATACCAAATCCCCTTCATAAATCCACTACAGGAGATCCCAAATCCGTTATAGGAGATCCCAAATCCCCCTCATAAATCCATGGCAGGAGATCCCAAATCCATTAGAGGAGATCCCAAACCCCCCTGATAAACGCATGGCGGGAGCCCCCAAACCCCTCTCAGGAGATCCCAAACCCCGCTGCCCTGGGCATGGACACCTCCCAGTCCTCCCAGTTCGCCCCAGTTCCCGTCCCACCTGCCTTTGGGACACTTCCAGGGATGGGATACCCACAGGTTTCCCGGGACACGCTCCCGCCCCCGAACTACAACTCCCGGCATGCCCCGGGCCCCGCCCAACTACAACTCCCGGCGTGCCTTGCGGGCACGGCCACACAGCCAAGATGGCGGCGGCCGCGGCGGGGGCACCGTAGGGCCGCGATGGGCGCGGGCAGGGCCGGCCTTTGGTGGGGTCAGTGACGGGGTTTGTGGGGTCAGTGACGGGGTTTGTGGGGTAGAGACGGGGTTCGTAGGGTTTGTGGGGTCAGTGGCGGGGTTTGTGGGGTTTATGGGGCAGGGACGGGGTTTGTGGGGCAGGGACGGGGTTTGTGGGGCAGGGACGGGGTTTGTGGGGTAAGGACGGGGTTTATGGGGCAGGGACGGGGTTTGTGGGGTTTATGGGGCAGGGACGGGGTTTGTGGGGTTTATGGGTCAGGGACGGGGTTTGTGGGGTCAGGGACGGGGTTTGTGGGGTCAGGGACGGGGTTTGTGGGGTCAGGGACGGGGTTTGTGGGTCAGGGACGGGGTTTGTGGGGTTTGTGGGGTCAGGGACGGGGTTTGTGGGGTCAGGGACGGGGTTTATGGGGTAGGGACAGGGTTTATGAGGTTTATGGGGCAGGGACGGGGTTTGTGGGGTTTGTGGGGCAGGGACGGGGTTTGTGGGGTCAGCTCCTTAAGGAAATTAAAAAGCTATGAAGGTGAGCCAGGAAACAAAATTATTGATGAGCTGATTGGCTGAAAGGCAGGAAAATGGGCTAAAACTGAGCTCTCCCCAGGGCAGTTGCTTTGTGTTTCTGCCATATCCATATCCAAATGTTAAATAAACAGGGAGTGCTGAGCTCGGTTAATTTTTCCCCCGTGGAATCAATTCTTTGTGCTCTCAGAGAGGTAGAGGAGGAGTTGAAGGGGTGTGGAGAAGGTGGATGAAATTAAAGGTCAGTTATTAAAGTAGGGGACAAGTCCAGTTGTCGGATTCAATGCAGCTCTGGAGAGGTGGAATCTCACCAAGGGTGTAAAACTGCACGTAAGGTAAATTAGGGAATGGTGATTCCCTGCTCCAGAGGAACTGCAACGTGCTGAGGAGCTTCCTGAAGGAATTCCAGGAGGAAAAGGAGCCGCCACTGAGTTCCTGCCTCAAACATCTGGAAGCAAACCCAATATTTCCATGCATTTTGCTGCATTTTTGGCTGGTTATTCCACTCCTCCCAGCTGGAGTGGGCAATGCCAGAGGCAGGGCGCTGGTGCCCCTGGATTCCTGAGGGATTTGGAGGAGCTGGATGCTTTTTCCTACGGAAAACCCCTTCCTTAGGGATGTTTCAAAGCACCTCTTTAGTTTGCTGTGCATGGGTTTGGCTGGGGCAGAGCTGGATTGGGATGTGGTGGATTCTTTCAGAGCTTTTAATTCCCCCTTTTTGGTGCATCAGTTTGTATCTTTTGCCAGGAACTGAGGTGAATTCATGAGAATAAAAGGAAATAGAAGTGTAAGCAAGCCCTTCAGGCAGGGCTCAAAGGTTCCTCTTAGAGGATTTGAGGCTCAGTTACACATGAATAAATATTTGATATTTTTTACAGGACTCTCTCGCCTTCACAATGTTCGGGGACTTGTTTGAAGAGGACTTCTCCTTTCTTTCCACCAACCACTGTGGTAAAGGGAAGAAAGCCAAGCCCAGAGAGGGTGACCCTCCAGCTCCCAGGGATTTCACCAACCTCAGTGGCATCCAAAACCAGGGGGGGACCTGCTACCTCAATTCCCTGCTGCAGACTCTGCTCTTCACACCTGAATTTCGAGGTAAAGCATCCCCAAACCTTCCTCAGAAAACGTCGGGGTTGGTGTTTTACGAGGCTTTCCTTGCTGGGTGTTTATTCAAGTAACTCAGCGAACTCTGAGAGTTTCCAGGGAGAGTTCCCTTCAAAGGAAAGGCAGCATGATGGGCTGTGAGATGACTTTGCTCACTTCTGCCCAGGATTTGATTCCAAACACGGAGCTTGCTCACAGGGTTAGTGCCAGGAAATGGGGTTATTGCTGTGTGTCAAGTGAGGTTCCCTTCATCAATCCCACCACTCCAATTCCTGAAAAAACATATTTTTCCACCTCCAAGCACCTTCCACCAGAATTGTCAAGATCTTAATTTGCCCTGAAACCAGGCTTGGCTGGAAAACACCCCAAATCCTTGCAGTTGTCCTTTTCCAATGGGTGTTTCTCTTTCCCATTGCAGAGGCTTTGTTTTCTCTGGGACCTGAGGAGCTCGGGAGCCTGGACGACAGCGGGAAACCAGATGCAAAGGTGCTGGGAGTTTTGGGAGCCCCTTCTCGGGTCCCAGTTCCTGGGGAACTTGTGGTGAGGAGGAGGAGGAGGAGGCAAAGCTTGAATTTAACCCCAAAAAAGCCCTTCTGGCTGGGGGACAGTGGGTTTCTCCCACACTTCTAAGTTGGCAGTGCCACAAGGTTCTGCTCCGGCAATCAGCCACCGAGTCTGTCTCTTCTGGAACATTTTCCATCCCATCCCATCCTTGTGGAGCACTGGGGAAAGCTGTGGATGCTTTCAGGGATTAGTGTTGGGAAGGAGAGCAGGAAAACAGGTTCTTTTGGATTCTGTGAGGGAGTTTGGCTTGATCAGCCAAGGCGTGTGCCACGGCCCTGTTGGTGTGAGCCAACACGGGAAGTATCTTGGAGAGAGTCCAGAGGAAGCCATGGAGATGCTCCAAGGGCTGGAGCCAGGCTGGGAGAGCTGGAGAGGGACTGGGGACAAGGCATGGAGGGACAGGACACAGGGAATGGCTTCCCACTGCCAGAGGGCAGGGATAGGTGGGATATTGGGAAGGAATTGGTGGCTGGGAGGGTGGGCAGGCCCTGGCACAGGTTGGGCAGAGAAGCTGTGGCTGCCCCTGGATCCCTGGGAGTGTCCCAGGCCAGGCTGGAGCAGCCTGGGCTGTGGAAGATGTCCCTGCTCATGGCAGGGAGTGGGATGGGATGAGCTTTGAGGTCCCTTCCCACCCAAACCATTCCATGATTCTGTTGGACCATGTAAGGTCAGACACTGTGGATTTTTGGGAACAAAGTCTCACTGCTGGCCTGGTGTCACAAAAGCCACAGCCAGTGAGAGTTCATCCCAAGTTTTGTCCTGGATTTTGATTTCAGTGACTCCTTTGAAGGCTGCCCTTGACCTCTCTGTGGTGGTGGTTGTTGGTTGTTGTTCCCAGGTTCGAATAATCCCCTTGCAGCTGCAGAGGTTGTTTGCTCAGCTCCTGCTCTTGGACCAGCAGGCCGCGTCCACCACAGACCTCACTGAGAGCTTCGGCTGGAGCAGCCATGAGGTGCAGACCTGGGCTCCTGGCTCGGTGGAGGCTCCTTTTCTCCTTGGGGTTTGGCCTTTAGGATGCCCCTTGCGGTGCTTCAGGCTGTGGCGATGACCTTGAGCTGCTGTTGGGTGGTGGTGGCTCTCCCTGTGACCTCCCCGGGAGCAGCAGGGGATGAGAGTGCCCTTAGACCCAACTGCAGCAGCTTTGCCTGGGTTTTCACAGGAGGGTTTTTCCAAAAGTGCCCTCAAAGACTCACCCAAATTGGGCAGTGTCCCTTGTTTAGTCAAAACCTGGTGGCAGGGCAGGGGCGAGTGGCTTCCAGTTGGCACAGATGGGCTTTGTTGGGATGTGGGGAGGGAGGGTGGGCAGGGCCTGGCACAGGTTGCCCCGTGCCTGGAAGTGTCTGAGGCCAGCTTGGAGCACCCTGGGCTAGTGGGATGTGTCCTTGCCCATGGCAGGGGGTGGCACTGCATGCTCCTTAAGGCCCCTTCCAACCCAGGCCATTCTGGGCTTCTGTCCAAGGGGAAGTGTCTTGTGTGGGTCACAGAGCAGCCCTTGTGGCTGCTCAGGGGAACCAACTGGAGCAGAATGGTCAGTGTAGCAGTTTCCTCCTCGAGGCACCAGAGGAGCTTTGTGGCACCTGGGAAACGTTGGTTTGAAGGACTTGGCCAAGCCAGGGGCTGTGTCTGACTCCTGTCTGTGTGCCGTGGTTGTGCTGGGGCAGGAGATGAGGCAGCACGACGTGCAGGAGCTCAACAGGATCCTCTTCAGTGCTCTGGAGACCTCCCTGGTGGGGACCTCGGGCCACGACCTCATCAACCGGCTCTACCACGGCGTTGTCGTCAACCACATCGTGTGCAAGGAGTGCAAGAATGTCAGTGAGAGACAGGTACAGCTTCTGCTCAGTGTGCTGAGGCACCTCTGATGTTCTGGAAGTCCAACAGTGGTGTCTTTCTTGTGGCCTTGTGGAGACTCAAAGTCTTGGCTGCCTTTTCCAAACCATTGACATCAGAGGGCGAAAAGCACCCTCTGAGCCTTTGGTGGGTGCACTTAGAGAGCTGGAATAAACACTGGCAGTCTGTTGGGCTCCTTGTAGTTCCCCAAAATGTCTCTTTTGGGGATGTAAGGAGGGCTTCTCCCCACCAGCAAGGATCATTGTCATCTGCGGTGGTGGTGGGATGAGCATCTTCCTGGTGTGCCCTCAACACCACTCAGTATGCTGTTTCTTGGTGTCCTTTGTGCACAGGAAGATTTCTTGGACCTCACAGTGGCAGTGAAGGGTGTTGGTGGCCTGGAGGAGGCCCTGTGGAACATGTATGTGGAGGAGGAGTACTTTGAGAAGGACAACTTGTACCGCTGTGGAGCCTGCGATAAACTCGTTGAAGCTTCAAAGGTAACTCCTTGGTGACTCTCTGAGCTCCCTTGAGCAGCACTGGAAGGACATGGAGCTGCTGGAGTGAGTCCAGAGGAGGCTCCAGGATGGTCAGAGGGCTGGTGGGAGGAAGGGATGGGAGGGCTGGGATTGTTCAGCCTGGGAAGAGAAGCTTTGGGGTGACCTCATTGTGGCCTTGCAGGACCTGCAGGGAGCTGCAAGAAACATGGGGAGAGACTGGAGTGCCAGGACAAGGGGAATGGCTTCCCACTCACTGCCAGAGGGCAGGGAGAGATGGGATATTGGGAAGGAATTCCTGGCTGGGAGGGTGGGGAGGGGCTGAGATGGAATTCCCAGAGAAATCCCTGGGAGTGTCCAAGGCCAGGTTGGAGCAACCTGGGCTAGTGGAAGGTGTCCCTGCCCATGAGCTTGGAGGTCCCTTCCAACCCAAGCCATTCTGGGATTCTCTGAAACCTCAGCAACTCTTCCAAGGAGCACAAAGAAACCCCCCAGCTCCACGTCACGGAGAAAACCCTGGGAATTGTCTCCTGGAGAGCAGGAATGGGAGAGGGCACCAAGGGGCAGCTGCCACTCCCTGCAGGGCCATGGGGGGCGGGTTCAGGGCAGTGCAGGAGGGCAGAGCCTGCCTCCCAGGGGCTCAGCCCTGCCAGGAGCAGAGTGGGAAGCCTGGATTTTGGGAGCAAATCCCACAGCTGGCGTGTCAGGCTCAGCAGAGGGGCTGGCCTGGAAAAGGCTCAGCGTGGGGCAGGGATGGTGGAGCCCCTGGAGCTCCTGGGTTGTTGCTCTCCCTCCTTTGCCTTGTTGAGGAATGTCACATTCCAGAACTTCATCAGAGTTGGAGGGCACAGTGGTTTTCACTCTGAGCTCGGCAGAAGGTGGGATTTTGTTTCCAGGAGGGATGCAAAGGGGATGCCTCATTCAGGGCGTTTCCTGAGCCTCCTGTGTGTTCCTGGAGAGTTGGATGGAGACACTGGAAAGGCTCAGACACATGGCCATGGACTCAGACATGTATCCAGAGGTGCTTGGGTTTACATCTCACAGGGGTTCGTGGTGTGCCCACACAGCAAGTTACTCAGTGTGGAGTAAGATTCCTCCTTGGAGTGGATTCTCTTGGCCTGCCTGCCTGGCAGCTCCTCTCCTGGAGAAAGGAGGGAGGCTGGAATTGTTCTGTGGCTTTGCAGGTGGAATCACTGCCTGGAATTTCACCAGAGCCCTTGGTTTTCTGTAGCAGGACCAAGAGTGGGGCTGCTGATCTCCAGCCAAGGAGAATATGGGGGGGGAAACCTGATGCAGAGAAATAGAGGATTGGGAAAGACCTTTAGGAGAGCAGCTTCCCACCGTGGCCGTGTGTTTGGCTGCCCCTGGGGTGCCCTCAGCTCTGTTCCAATGCCCTTGCAGTCTGCCAAGCTCCGAAAGCTGCCTCCCTTCCTCACCATCTCCCTGCTGAGGTTCAACTTCGACTTGCAGAAGGGGGAGAGGTACAAGGAGACGAGCTGCTACACCTTCCCCACCCGCATCAACCTGAGGCCCTTCTGTGAGCAGGTTGGTGCTGGGCCACTGCTGGCTGCTCCCCGAGGTCCCACGGCTCCAGGGCAGGCCTTGCACGGGTCCTTCTCTGCCCCTCCCTCCAAGCTTTCGTCCCAAAAGGGGAAGGGTACAAGAGTCAGCCCAAAACTTCCAGCTTTTCCCCCCTGGAGATGGGAATTGGTGTTTCTGTGGCCATGCTCTGTGTATGTTTGATGTGCCTCCAGATATTCCCTTTTTCTTAGGAATCTGGGCTTGCCTTCCTAGGTGTGATTGTGATTAAAAGCTGAGCCATTCCACTGCCTCAGGAGAACTGTAGATCCTTAAAGAGCACCCTCAACAGAGGCGTTTTCCCCTGGTGAAATGTTGCAGTGCAAGCTTGGAAATTTCTCAGTGTTTGTGTCTGAGGAACCCTTTTTTTATTTCTCTGGCCATTTTTTAAGGGCAGCTTGTTTTGTGATCTTTAACCAGGAGCAGCCTGGTTGTGAACAAACAGGCTGAGCTGCTCTGCTTGCAGCAGTTCTTTGTTATTGCCCATGTCAGTGACAAGCAGAGGTTGTGGGATCCCCATCCCTGGGTTGCTCAGGGCTGGTGCAAGGGCTGGGAGATCCCTGGCAGCCCAGAGCATTCCGTGCTGGCTGCTTTATCCCTCATGCCAGTGCCTGGCGTGTCCCCAGCACTGCAGACACGCACTGAGAAATCTCTGAGGGTGTGAAGCTGGCCTTGTGGGCAACACTTACTGATCCCTGTCATTGTAATGTCACTATTTCTCTTTTTAAAGACTGAGATGGATGAGTCAGAGTACATGTATGAGCTCTTCTCTGTTATTGTACACAAAGGTGGCTGCTATGGAGGACACTATCATGTTTATATCAGAGATGTGGATGAATTAGGAAACTGGCAACTCCCAGTAAGTCCCAAAGGGTTGGTTTTTTTCCCTTCCTTGCTTTAGAGGTGTTCTCTTTCAGAACGAGGGTGGGGTGCAGCCAAGCTCACTGACACTGCAGTGAGGCTGTGGGTGAACTGCTCAGAGTTCCCTTCCCACTCCTGACGGGGTGGGGGGTGAGGGTGCTCTGTGGGACTGGGCTGCGTGTGAGGGAGCTGTGTGTGCTGGCCAGGAGGAAGAGGAGAGGCCGAGGGCAGGCGAGGCTCAGGGACCTGCTGAGGATGGGCCAGACACGGACACTCCCCTGCTGCTGCTGCAGGGGCTCCTGGCACAGGTATGGCCTGGCACAGCTGGGCATTGCTGGGCCTCGGGGGCACCTGGGGGGCAAGTGGGGCTGGAGCACAGAGAGCTGGGCCTCGGGGGCACCGGGGGGGCAAGTGGGGCTGGGGCACAGAGAGCTGGGCCTGCAGGGCTGGGGGGCTCCTCGTAGGGCTGGGGGGTCTCCTCGTAGGGCTGGGGGTCTCCTCGTAGGGT
>JAWWMO010000002.1:5323568-5340428 GCA_035047845.1 Dendrocincla fuliginosa
AGAGGGGAAGGAAATCCTTGGGGAGGAATCCAGAGGGTGGGAAATCCTTGTGGAGGAATCCATAGGGTGGGAAATCCTCGTGGAGGAATCCAGAGGGTGGGAAATCCTTGTGGAGGAATCCAGAGGGTGGGAAATCCTCGTGGAGGAATCCAGAGGGTAAGAAATGCTCCTGGAGGAATCCAGAGGGTGGGAAATCCTTGGGGAGGAATCCAGAGGGTGGGAAATCCTTGGGGAGGAATCCAGAGGGTAAGAAATGCTCCTGGAGGAATCCAGAGGGTGGGAAATCCTTGGGGAGGAATCCAGCTGGGAGAGCCTTTCCAAAGAATCCCAGGCCTTTTGATTTGGGATTTTTTTGTTCCTGGCTCTTTGCTCTCAAAGCCTTTTGTAGCAGGAGCTGTGGCCACGAGGAGTGGGATTCCAGAGGAGGCTGGGAATGAACCACAGGACAAAAGTGATCCAGGAGCTTTGGAAAGGCACAAAGGTCAGGAATGTTGCAATTCCAGTGGTATGGAAAATCCAGGGAGCAAAGCCCTGCCTTTCAATGGTTATGGATTTAAACCTGCTGTTCAAAAATGGACATTCCCTGAGAAAACAATTCCCTCTCTTCTCCTTTTCCTGCTCTTCTCCAAGTTTTCCCAAGGAAAATTCTCCTCCTCCATCCCTGAGGGATTTGTTCTCTCCCGGAATTCCCATCCCTTTTTTTGGGATGAATATTTGGGAGCCTCAGGGTTTTCATTTGCCAGAATTCCAGAAGGTAATTCCCCCTCTCTCCAGTTTTCCATCCCTCCAAGTCATTTGTGGCTCCCAAAAACCCACATGGATTGTGGAATCCTGGGGGAGCAAAATGTGGGATTGAAAGGGGAAAAAACCTGCATTTTTGGTTTTTTTTCCAGTTGGGGAAGTTGATCCCATGGGATTTAGGGGATATTTGGGATGATTTAAAGTGGTTTTCCCCTCTTCTCCTGGTCCTGGAAGTTGGGCTGGAATTCTTCCTGTGCTTCCTGCCTCTCCTGCTCAGATTATTATGGAAGAATTGATAAATTGAGCTGGAAAAATCAATATATTGGTTGTTTCCAGAGCCATTTGGCAGCAGCTCCACAGGGACAAAGGCCCATCAAACGTAATTCAAAACCTGCAATGAAAAAGAGGATTTTAATAAAGGAAGAAATACCTTTCCAATGGTTTTCCCCCTTTCTTTAAGGGATTTAGGAATATTTAAACCTTAACAAAACACAAGTGTGTTAATCCAAATAATTTCTGTTTCACCCAAACCCACCTATGGAAGTGTTTTGGGTTAAAACAGAATGGAAGAAATAGTTTATAGACACTTGGTGGGTTCTCCCTGGAAAACAAATACAGAATATTTACAAATATAATACAAAATAAAACCAGAAAGTGCCGGGTTTTCCCTGCTGGGAGTGTCAATATGTGACTTTTCCTGCTCCCTGTTGGGTTCGTGGCTCCCACTGGGATTAAATATCAAAGGAATGAATGAAATTAATATCAAATTAAATCCCTGCACCCTGCTGGGATTGCAGAGGAAAGCCCTCAGCCTCAAATCCCATGGAAAAATGGAGTGAGGGAAACCCACAGTGTTAAAAAACACACAAAAATCAAATAAAAAATCCCTTTTTCTGTGTCCCTTCTGAAGTGGGACTGGTTAAAATTCTGCCGTGAAACATGAAAATTAAAATTCTCTTCCTGACAGAGGCACTTTGGCCCGTGGGGTGTTCCCTAAACACAATCCAGGGCTGGTGCCCAGGAAATCCCAAATCCTGCCCCAAGGAAAAGCCCTTCTTCCTGCCAGCTCAGCCCTCACTTGGTGGTCTTTTGCCCCACAGGAGGAGACGTGGAGAAGGTGGGGTCTGAAGATGGGGAAGCACCTGCTGAGCCTCCACCCCCCCAGCCCAGCCAAAGGTGTGTTTATTCTTCACATCCCTAAAGGGGTTGTTATGGAATTTGATTAAATATTATGGAATTCTGTGGAATGAGGGGAGCATCCCATGATCCCAACATTCCATAGGGATGATGTTATGGATCCCCACCTGAGTTGGTTTATCCTTCACATCCCTAAAGGTTTTGTTATTAAATTTTATTAAATATTATGGAATTCTATGGAATGAGGGGAGCATTCCATCACCCCAACATTCCATAGGGATGGTGCTGTGGATCCCCACCTGAGTTGGTTTATCCTTCATTAATCCATAAAGGTTTTGTATTAAATTTTATTAAATATTATGGAATTCTATGGAATGAGGGGAGCATTCCATGACCCCAGCATTCCATAGGGATGGTGTTATGGATCCTCACCTGAGTTGGTTTATCCTTCACATCCCTAAAGGCTTTGTTATTAAATTTTATTAAATATTATGGAATTCTATGGAATGAGGGGAGCATTCCCTCACCCCAACATTCCATAGGGATGGTGCTGTGGATTCCCAGCTGAGCTGGTTTATCCTTCATTAATCCATAAAGGTTTTGTATTAAATTTTATTAAATATTATGGAATTCTATGGACTGAGGGGAGCATCCCATCACCCCAACATTCCATAGGGATGGTGCTGTGGATTCCCAACTGAGCTGGTTTATCCTTTGCTTCCCAAAGGTTTCTGATGGAATTTTCTGGAATGAGGGGAGCATTCCATGACCCCAACACTCCATAGGGATGATGTTATGGGTCCTCACCTGACTTCTTTTATCCTTTATAGCCATAAAGGTTTCTGATGGAGTTTTATGGAATGAGGGAGCATCCCATGACCCCAACATTCCCTAGGGATGATATTATGGGTTCCCAGCTGAGCTGGTTTATCCTTCGCATCCCTAAAAGTCTCTGATGGAATTTTCTGGAATGAGGGGAGCATTCCATCTTTCCTCCTTTCCATCCCTGAAGGGTTCTGATGGCCCCTGCTCAATGAGGGCAGCATTCCCTCCCCCCCGCATTCCCAGGGACAGTTCCATGGATGCCCCTGCGTTTCCCATTCCCATTCCCGGTGCCGTTGCAGGCGGATGCCCCGCCCGGGCAGCGCCAGGCCGGCCCCTCCCCGCGGGAGACGCCAGGACAGCGCGGAGCTCCTGCTCCCAGAGAGGTATGGAAGGGGGGCCCTCGGCTCCTCGGGGGGCCCTCAGCTCCTCGGGGGGCCCTCCCCACTGCTCCATGGCCTTGGAGAGCATTCCCAACCTCTGGATTCCCCTTTGCCTCGGGTTTCCCCCAGGAGCGGCAGCGCCAAGACCGTCCCGAACGTCATCCTGGAGCAGCAGGTGCCTGAGGAGGAGGAGGAGGACGAGCAGTTCCTGGTGGAGGCAGCAGAGCCACTGGCACACCTGAGAATGGTCTGCTCCTCTCACAAATCCCACAGCATTTTTCCGTGCTTTCTTGGGAATGTTCAGCCTGGGGGAGAACTCAGAGCTGCTTCCAGTGCCTGAAGGGACTCTGGGAGAGCTGGAGAGGGACTGGGGACAAGGCCTGGAGGGACAGGACACAGGGAATGGCTTCCCACTGCCAGAGGGATGGATGGGATGTCGAGAAGGAATCCTTCCCTGGGAGGGGCTGGGATAGAATTCCCAGGAAAACTGTCCCTGGGAGTGTCCAAGGCCAGCTTGGATGGGGCTTGGAGCACCCTGGGCTGGTGGAAGGTGACCCTGCCCTGGTGGGGGTGACACTGGATGGGCTTTGAGGCCCTTCCAACCCAACCCATTCCATGATTCCATGATTCCATACTTAAGGAGCCTCCAGCTGAGTCTTTTGGAACAGTTCCACATCTCAATCTCTTCCTGCCCTGTAGGAGCCTGAGGTGGAGCTGCTGGAGGATCAGAAGCACGGTAGGATATGTTTTATATCAATTTATATTGATTTCTGTAGACAAGGACTCAACCCCTGGCTGCAAACCAAAGGCTGAGCCCCAGAAATGCTGGATAAAGCAGGAAGGACTTCCTGGGAGAAGGAGTTTCTCCACCCTTGGGTGGTTTCATTGGACATCCCCTCTGGTGTCAGCAGTGCTTAAAATTGGGCACAAAACTCCTGAATGATCATTTTGGAAGTGTTGGGTGAGCCCTGAGCTCTGAGCTGGGCTTGGCTTTGGAGGAAAGTTCTGGAGCAGCTTTGGAGAAACAGATTTAAACAACAAACATGTTGGATTTCAGCCTTCCAAACCCTCTTTGGGCGGCCCTAAAAACTCTTTGCATGAAAATATCAAAGCCCTTGGGTTTGGTTTCAGTGTTTCAATGCAAAGCCAGTGCTGGGCAGTGCTGAGTATTAAATATCCATCTTTTCCACCAGGTGGGCTGGTCAAAAGAATCCTGGAGACCAAGAAGGACTACGAGGCAGCCCAGAAATCCTCCCAGACCACGGACAAGGTGAGGTGGGCACGGCCTTCAAGGAGTTGGGACAAGACATGTTGTCACCATGGCCTTTGTCTTTGCCTGAAGTGTGCTCTCCTCCATCCCTGACCATCCTCTGCCAGCTCTTCTCCTGCTGCTGGGATTGTTTTTCCACAGTCAGGAGTTGGGAAAGGGATGTGGATTTTGGGGTTGGGTTGTTGTGATCACTTGGAAAGGGTCTGGAAAGGACCTCCCCGTGGTCACAGAAGGTGGAACCCTCTGGAGAGCTCCTGCTTTTTCAGCCTTGCAAAGCTCCTGGTACAAGAAGCTTTGGTGGATTTTGTCACCCCATGGACCTCTGGGAAGCTCCCAAATCCAGCTGGATGTTCTGGGGAAGGTGGGAAGCTCCCAAATCCAGCTGGATGTGCTGGGGAAGGTGGGAAGCTCCCAAATCCAGTTGGATGTGCTGGGGAGGGTGGGAAGCTCCCAAATCCAGCTGGATGTGCTGGGGAGGAGACCCTGAGCTACAAAAATCCCCTCTAAAATTTACACAAGTGCATTTCAGGAGCTCTTTAAATCTTCCATTCCACATCTCCTCATTTCTTTTCATTCCATCCTGTAGGTTTTTATTCCCAACATTCCTTTTTTTGGGAATGATCTCTGGTGTTTTAGATGCTGCAGCTCCCACTCTGAGTCCTGCTTTTCCCACAGTGACTCCTGAATCCTTGACCATTCCCTGCCTCTTTGGGCTTTCCTTTCTTTCCCAGCAAGTGGAGAAACTTGGGATGGCAGATCCAAGTCTTGGGGGTTGGAACCCACCTGGCTGGATCACCCCCCATTCCCTGGGAATGTGCATCCTGGCTGGTGGGAAAACGGGCCTGGCTGGGGAAGTTGTGCCTTTGGAAAACTGGGAGGAGAAGGAGCATTCCCGGTGGCTTGAGCTGGCGCTGGAGAAGCCAAGCCGATGCTATTCCCGGAATTCCCAGCAGGTGGTGCTGTTGGACCATGGCGCGGGGAGCAGTCTTTGTCACCGATGCCACCGCAGCATCCACACATTCCCATGGAATTCCCGCTCCGCCGTTTCCAGAAGGGAAACCTTCTGGACTTTGGGTTTCAAAGTGGCCCATTGTGACCTCCGACAATGCCCAGGGGCTCCAATGCCCCATTCCAGCCTCTCCACCATTCCCTGTGTCCCTGCTTCTGTGCTGGGGCCCTCTGGAAGCTGTGGCAGCACAGGGGGAGCTCCAGAAATCCTGGGATGCTCCGGGAATGTCCAGGGATTGCCTTCCCAAGCAGCCACGGCAAAGCTTGAGGGGCTCGTGGTGATCCTTCCTGAGCTGCAGGACGTGGGGGCTGCTCCATCCCTGGAAATGCTCAAGATGGAGCAACCTGGATGGTCTTTAAGGGCCCTTCCAACAAAAACCATTCCATAGCCTGTGTTAATGGAATGAAGGAAGAATGGATGGTGTGTGAGGAGGGACAATGTCCCAGCTGAGCTCCAGGTGTTGGCAACATTCCCTCAGGAGCTGGAAATTCCAGTGTTTCTCCTTTAGGGAGACTCCAGTGTGTCCTCACACCACCTCAGTGCCACCAAAGACAGGTTTGAAGGACCCTTGTTGTTCCCAACCATTCCCACCCCTCTCTGGTCCCAGCCAGTCCAGCCAGTCCTTATCCCAGCAGGAGAATGCCATGGGAAACATTCCAAAGCTTGGCATTTGGGACCCTAACAGGAAGCATCTCCAGGTTTTCCCTCCCATAATGGCCTGGCTGAGCCTTGGCCCTTCCGACATCCTTGTGGTTGGCAGGAATTCCTTCTTTCTTGGCCCAGGCTGTGGATAAGGGATGTTTGGGAGGACAGTGGGTGGCTGTGGATAAGGGATGAGGGATAAGGGATGCTTGGGAAGACAGTGGTGGGGCTGTGGATCAGGGATGCTGGGGAGGACAGTGGGGGGCTGTGGATAAGGGATGTTTGGGAGGACAGTGGGGGGCTGTGGATAAGGGATGAGGGATAAGGGATGTTTGGGAGGACAGTGGGGGGGCTGTGGAGCACTTTGGGACAACGAGGGAATGGGACTTTCTCCTGGGGAGCTCTTGGAGCTGCCCCAACCCTGCCTTTCAAGCTGCCCCTTGCAGGGCTGAGCCCTTCCCTGTGGAAGCAGCACAGGGAGCAGGAGAACAGGGCTAGGGCAGGGAGAGAAGGGCTTTCATCCTCCCAAATCCTCGGGGCTGCAGCACCCACGGATGGCTCCGGGAACCACGGAATGCCGTGGTTTGTGCCCTGTGTGCAGTGAAACACCTGCTGCTGCTGGGAGGCAATCCAGGGAATGTTGCTTTTAGCAGCTCCCCCCTTCCTAAGGAAACGACTCCAACCTCAGCTCCTGATCCCAGCCTTTTTCCTGCTCTCCGTGGGTGGCCAAAGGTGGCCTGAGGAAAGCTGAGCCTTTGAGTGCTCCCCCAAGGGCTTTGCTAAACTCCACCTCCGGCTTGCCAAAGCCTCCAGGGGGCTGCCCACAGGGCCTTGGCAGGAGCTGCTGCTGCTTCCCAGAGCCCAGCTGAGCAAACACCACCACCCTGGCTCTCCAGGAAGTGAGGCTGGCTTGGGAAGAGGCAGGAGGGGCAGTGGGATGGATCCCGTGTCCCTGTCACCTCCCTTGGTCGCACAGGAATTGGCTGAAGGAGGAGAAAAAGGTCTCTGGTTTTCTGGCACACCTGAAATGGCTTTAAAGCTCAGTGGGGCTGGGTTTGGGAATCTTCCCCGTGGGAGTGTTGGGAGGAAAATAAACACAGGGTGTTTTGTCTCGGGGAGGGTGAAAGATCCCAGTGGGCTTTTCCTTCCCAGTGCTGGTTTTCCCTGGAATAATCCTCTTATGGTCTATGAGCAGTGTGGCCCCACTTTGCTCTCTTTTTATGGCATTCCTGGCCTTTTCCTGCCTTTGGCACCATAGGAAACTCGTGTTTAACTCCTGGTAACCTGAGAGGTTTCAGGAGCTGCAGCACCAGAGGCTCTGCTGGCTGCACGTGTGAGGGAAGGCGTAGGAATTCCTTGGGAGCTGGGAATGTGGGCATGGGCAGGGGAGGAAGGGAAGGGGTTTAGGGAACCAGGAGGAGGCTCTGCCTTCACGTCCCCTGGGGCTGTCCCTGGATCCCTGGGAGTGTCCAAGGCCAGCTTGGACAGGGCTTGGAGCACCCTGGGCTGGTGGAAGGTGGGATGGGATGAGCTTTGAGGTCACTTCCAAGCTGACTCTGTGGTTCCATGGTTGTTCTCTCCCATCTCATGCTGTCCTAAACTCTTCTCCAGCTCCTTCCCAGTCTCCAAACCCTTCTTCCTTCAGCGTGCAGCCCCCCTGTTCCCTCAGGTTGATACTTTCCTCACTGAACCTTTCCCTTAGGAGAAGCCAGTTGTTTTGGGAGCATCCAGGACGAGGGAGAGAGACTTGGTGGCCAAAGAAATCGAGAGGTCTCAGGTGTCCATCCAAACCCTGTGCCAGAACGCCTTAGCCCTTGGCAGGATCGTGGATTACATCCAGGAGGACATGGATGCCATGAAGAACGAGCTGGACATGTGGAGGCAGGAGAAGAGGCAGCACGAGGAGGCCCTGAGGAGGGAGCAGAGGTCAGTGCTCAGGAGATATTCCTGGGATTGGATCAGGAGACATTCCCAACGTGGATTTTGGCCCCAAATCCCAGCCTGCTCTTCCATGGATTCAGGGCAGCTGTGGGAGCAGAGTCCTTGGCCTTGCTTGTCCCACCTCTGTGCCTTCAAGGCTCCCTGAAGACAGCCCAGCCCTTCCAGCTGCGTGTCCTCTGCTCCCAGAGGAGAAGGAGCCATCAGTGTTTATTCCTGGAGTTGCAGTTCAGCATTCCAGAGGAGCAGCAGAGATAGGGAAGGGCCACTTTGGTTGGGTTACCCCCCTTCCCTTCTGGGGAATCCCTGTGTAGGATTATTAACTTCCCTCCTGGAATGGCTCAGGGTGCTCCAAGCCCCATCCTGGCCTGGAACCCTTCCAGGGAAGCTTCTCTGCTCCGTCTTTGAGGAGTTTGAGCAGGAAAACTCGGGGAGCCAAGAAGTGAATTTTTTCTCATGGCCATCTCTCCTGTACAGGATTCTCCACATTATTCCCTTGTCCACATTATTCCCTTTCTCTTTGTGCTTCTTCCCACCTTTCTCTCAGGCAAATGGAGAGCAGCACAAAGGCCGGGTTGGACAGGGCTTGGAGCCCGCTGGGCTGGGGGGAGGTGGGATGGAACGAGTCCCTCCCTACCCAAACCCCTGTGGGATTCCATGAAACCCTTTGGAATGGACCTTTTTGGAGGGTCCCACACAATGTTTGCAGCAACCCTCTGTGCTGTGTGTTCCAGTGTCACAGACAGTGCCTTGGAGCCCCTGAAAGCTGAGCTGGCCGAGCTGGAGCAGCTGATGAAGGAGCAGCAGGACAAAATCCGCGCCGTCAAAGCCAACATCTTCAAGAACGACGAGAGAATCCAGAGGATGGTGCTCAGCATCAACCTGGCTGCCAGGAAGTGAGGAGCAGGCAAAGGAGGAGCCTCCCAGAGCCTTGGCACTGACTCACTCCCTGACATTCCTACAGAAGGAAAACCCCCAAAATCCCAAAGAGCAGCTGCGCCTTGTTGGGATCTCAGAGTTTCGGGGTTGGAACCCCAAAAGGGCTCTTTGCAAATGTCGTGGCGTTGATTTTTAGGTGTGGAGATGGGGCAGGACAAGATGACACTCCCCAGGGTGCAGAGCTATTAAAGCACTTTGTTTGTTGAAATGGGAGCTGCTGTTTCTCCTTTCCCATGTCTCCAGAGCCCTCTTTCCCTCCCATCCTCGTCTCCACCGAGGGATGGCATAAAGGGCTATTAAACAACTCTTCCCCCACTTCCTGCAGGTCAGAAGGTTCCAGAACCCTGCCCAGAGCCACCAGGACTGTGATCAGGACCCGGGGAAAATGCAATTCCAGCCTCTCCACGTCAGGGAGCTGAAGCATTTTATCTGCACAGGTGTTAATTCCATTTTTATTGCATGTGTTCGTTTGGAAAGGATTAATTTAAGGACCTGTTTCCTCCCTGGTGCGTGTCCTGGTGACTTTTTCCATGGCTTTTTTTTTTCCCAGTGAGCTGCAGGTGGCTGGAATGTTTTCCTAAATGATCCCTGGGCTGTTGTGCCCAGGAGAGCCTGGCTTTAAGTGACTCCTAAAGCTGCCAAGAGTATTAGTGGGGACACAGCCTGGGCAGAGCTTTAGTCCCCTCCAAGGTTTTTCCTCCTCATTTTCCTGCTTTGAGTGGTGTTTCTATGGGGGGTTGTTTGGGGTTTTTCTTTCTCTCAAACCCCACCAAATGGATCATCATCATCATGTGAGTACTTGGGAGGTCAAAAGGGTGGGAGGTTTTGCTTGGAGGGTGTTTGGAGGGGCTGGAGAGGAATTTGGGGGCCTGTGAAGGGACAGGAGGAATGTTTTGTTCTCCCCAGCCTGTGACTTTTTTGGGGCTCCAGTTTTCCTGTTTCACTCCCCTGAAGGGAAAAGGGGGTCAGGATGTGCCCCACAACCCCCAGTGAAAGCTTTGGTGCCTCACTTTTCCCTTTAAATTCTTGGATTGCAAACTGCTGCATTGCTCAGGCTCCTGCCTGGCTGGGCTTTGTCCCCACGAGCCCCTGGGTCCCTTGGAGCTTCCCCTTTGGGGGCACAGAGGGATTTGTCACTGCCCCCAACCTTTGTCACCCCTGGAGGGTGCTGTGGGAGCAGTAACGGGCTGCTCTGGGTGTTCCCCAGGGATTTCAGCCCTACCCTGGCTTAAACAGCCCTGAAATCCCAACTTTTCCTTTCCCCCTCCTTATCCTGTCCCTGCCCTTCACCTGGTGACAAGAGCCACCCGTTGGAAGTGACTGTCCCTTCCCAGGGTGGAAAATTTGGGGATTGGAGGCACTGCTGTGGCTCCTGGGAGACCTTAGGAATGACTTCCTGCATCCTTATCCACCCTTTTTGGGCAGCTTTCTGCACCAAACACCAGAACTGTTCAGTGCTGAGGATTGGCATTGGGAATAGTTCCCTACCAGCCCCTCCCATCCAAAAATTCCCTTCCAGAAGTTGGAAGGTGGATCCTTCTCCAGGTGAGGAAAGGTGCTCTCCTGTCTCCTCACACCCAGTGGCCCAGGATGAAGCTGGAAGGTGAAACAAGAGGAGAGAGCCCCAAAAACCAGGAGTTTCGAGGAAAAAAAGTGACCCTGGGCTGGATTTTCCAGTGCTGTTGCTTCCTAAGGTAAGGAAAGAACTGCTGAGGCCCCTCCTGGAGGATCCATTTCCCGGGAACTCTCCCTTGGATGGCTGTGAAATCCACACAATTTTCCCTCTTCCAGCTGGGAAACCCCAGCCAAGCTCCTGTGGGGCTGCCCTGGGTTAAACAAACGCTGGTAAAAATAATCCCCAACACTTCCAGAGCCACGTAAATCCACACCTGGAGGGGTGTCAGGGAGAATTTTCCATGGGGAAAATCCAGTGGAGAGGGAGAAGGCAAGGCACAGCTCCCAAATCCCTAAGGAATGCCATTCCAGAGGGGGAGAGCAGGGCTGCCAGCAGCTGGAAGTGTGGGGAGCTGCGAGTTAAACTAAGCAGATTTCCTGGAGGAAGCACACACTGCTCCTAAAGGGCCTTTCCTAGAGGTTCTCCCCTCCCAAAATATTCCTCCCTGGAAAATTAAAGTCATGGGATACCATCAGGACAGGAACAGGCCCCCTTGGAGGGCTTTGCCACCAAGGGAAGCACTGAAAGGCAGCTTTGCTGGGGTTTCTTCAGGGCAATCTGCACTGATTGAGAAATGAGGGTGTCCCAACAGCCTGGGTGGCAAAGGGCATGAAAGATCCAGATAATCCTTGGCTGGATTATTTATATATATTTATAAATATATATATATATATATATGTATTTACCAGCCTGGGCTGGTAAAGGGAATCACATTCCATAGCCTTGGATTCTGGCAGCTGGTGGCTGCATTATTTTTATTTGTATTTTTTATATATTTGTATTTTTTTTATATTTGTATTCTTTTATATTTGTATTTTTTAATAGTTATTTGGTTTTTTTGCTTCTGCTCCCAGGATTTGGGTTGTATCTGTCCTTTCAGGGATTTCAGGAGTTCCTCCTTTCCTTCCCCCAGCTGATCCATGCAGGAGCTGGACTGGATGGTCCTTGTGGGTCCCTTCCAGCTTGGGCCATTCCCCAGTTCCATGAGCTGTGTTTATCCTGCTGGAACTGTGATCCTACAGCAGAATCCACACTCCACATTCCCATGGCCGGGACCCAAGGACCAAATTCCAGCAATCTTGCCCTTTTTTTCCCCCTCAACCCCCTCCTTTTCAGGCCCATTTGCAGCATCATTAACTCCCAGGCCTCCCAGGAACCCTCCTGCTGCCCCCCTTGTGATTCCAGCCCTAAGGATGGATGCTGGCATGGATTCTCCTCCCATCCCTCAGCCCTTTTGCCCAAATGCCCCAGGAAAACAGGGAGCTGTGCTAAAACTGGGGGGGCTGCTGAGGGATCTCCCCCTGCCTCTCCTCCTGCAGGTGAATTTCTCCCCAGGGCACCTTCCCTTCAGAGGTCACCCCAAACTCCAAAGCCTTGGCTTGGATCCAGGCAGGGAGAAGTTTTATGGACTGAGCTAAGTGTGAATTGCATTTCTGCTCCTGGCTTTTTTTTTTTTCATTCCCACCCCCCTTTCCTTTCTTCCCTCCTTTCCCTCGACTGGGACCACCCTGTGGCACAGCTTTTTCCTGCTGCCTGGTGGGTCTGGGAGGGGTTTGGAGGGATTTGGAAGGTGTGGTGCCCCTGGAAAAGGGCGTTGGAGGTGGTTGTGGTGGCGGCACTGACCGCGGCTTCAACGCCAGGTATGAATAATTGTCCTTTCCAGTCCCTTGGAATGTGACACCCTCCCAAAATGCCCTTTTTATCCAGGAAGCAGAGACACAGAGAGGGGAGTGCGTTTTCCCCTCAGTCTGGCACTAAATGCAACACCACTGGCTCAAATTCAAGCGGTGGATTAGCAGGAATTCACTCCTCAGCCACAGCCAGGCGTGGCAGAGCTTCTCCCATGGCACGGGATATGGGAAGGATCATGGAATGCTCTGGAACCAGGAGCAGGGTGGTGGGGACATGCCCGTGTCCCCTGGGAAAGGGACTCTCCAGGTCCTTCCTGGGCTGGTGGGGGATCCAGCACCCCGTTTGCAGGAGTGGGATGGGGCAATCCGTGTTTTCTTTGGAAAATCAGGAGCAGGAGAAGGGTGGAGGTGGGAGGACGTGCCTGCTCAGGAAGGGCAGTGAGGGATGTTAGGGAATGTGCAGGGCTCCTCTGGAGCACTGGGAGGAGTTTGCTTTGCTTAATTAATTAATTGATCGATTCGTTTGAGGGTGTTCTTGTCGCTTCAGGGTTTGGGGCTGGAGGAAAGGTCCTGCCCAAGGAGCGAGGTGGCTGTGTTGGAAAATTGGCTATTTTTAGCCACTGGGAGCCTCCTCCTCCTCCTCCTGGAGGCTCCAATTTCCATGTGGATTGGTTTCCAGGCGGGCTGGGAGCAGCCCTAAAGGCCACCCATGGATAACACACCACTGGCCACGCAGGGAAAGGGGACAACCCCTCCTGCCCTGGCCCTTTGCCCTTCCTGGGGGTGGCACGGCCAGGGAAGGGGGCTGGCAGTGTTGTCCTCCAGGCCAGGGAGCCAGCAGGACACAGCTCCTCTGGATCCACTGCTTGATGCCACTGGGACACCTCAAACAAGCCTTTGGGAGCAGTCCATGGAGCAGTGGCCCAGCTCCAGGGAGCATTGGCCGGGTGGTGGTGTTAGGATGGGATAATTCAGGCCAAAAGGGACCTCAGGAGGTCTTGTGGTCCAACCTTCTGCCCCCAGCTGGTCAGAGATGGGGCTGGTAGGAACAGGCCGGTGTGCTGGACTAAATGATTCCTCCACACCTGGAAGAGGCTCTTTCAAGGTGTTGGCCAAAGGTTGACCTGTTTGCAAACCTCTGCCTTCCCACCTCAGGCACCTGGAGGGGGAGAGAGTGACAGTTCAGCATGTTTTTTAGTGGGGTTTCTCCTAAACTCCTGTGGATTTCCAGAGCTGGAGGCTGAGATGACACTCCCCTTCCACCTCCCCAGCAGGAGAACTCCTTAGGACAACTTGGGATGGGCTGGGTTTTGTGTGAATTTAAGGGGGGGAAAAAGAGAGGGGTAAAAGCCTGATCCAGGACATAAACTGCTGGAAAACACAGTGGGGTAGGGCAGGCAAGAACCTTCTGCCTTCACATTCTGTAAGAGCATAAATACCCATAAAAATGGCATGACACAGGGGTTAAAAGGAGGCATTTGAGGAGAGCTGAAGGAACCTCGAACCACGAGTGATTCCAGCTTTGTTCTCCCTCTTTATCCATCACTTTATTCCTCTGCTTTGTCCCCGTACCAGAAACACACACTGCTGCATCCCCTGCTCCCCTTTCCCCCTGTCCACTCTTTCCCTGTGGGAGAAGGGCCAGCCCCGACTAAAACCAAAGCCCATGGACAAAGAGGCTTTTCCCCCCTTTGCAGTGGAATTATCGCCTCATTCCCATGAAACCCGGAAGGGAAGCAGGAGCTGCAAGGCTGTCCCCAGGGAATGCGGTGAGTGGGGCTGCTTGTGCTGCCTCCGAGGGGGGGACATTTGGGATGAGAAACACAGGAAGGAATTCCTGGCCTCAGCTTGAAATTCCCATCCATCCCAATGCCCTTTGGATGTGCCAGCAATTCCCATCCATCCCAATGCCCTTTGGATGTGCCGGGGGGCAAAGGGGTCGAGTTCGATTTGTGGATGGTCCTCCGTGTTGCCCAAATGATAACTGATAAATGATAACTAACTGATAAATGATAACTGATAACTGATAAATGATAACTGATATAAATAACTGGTAAATGATAAGTGATAAGTGATAACTGATAACTGATATAAATAACTGGTAAATGATAATTGATAACTGATATAAATAACTGATAAATGATAACTGATAAATGATAAATGATAACCGATATAAATAACTGATAGATAATAACTTATAACTGATATAAATAACTGATAACTGGTAAATGATAAATGATAACTGATAAATGATAACTGATAACTGATAAATGGTAAATGATAACTGATAAATGATAACTGATAAATGATAACTGATGATAACTGATAACTGATAAATGATAACTGATAACTGATAAATGATAAATGATAACTTATAACTGATAACTGATAAATGATAACTGATGATAAATGATAACTGATGATAACTGATAACTGATAAAAGCGTGTTGGCAGCAGAGCGACATTCCTGCCCCAGGGCACAGGGGGGAGCGGGATGCACCCCCAGCACCCAGGGACAATCTGCGGGGAGAACCCAGGGACAACCGGGAGGGCACAATCCCAGTGCCCAGGGAAAAGCCGGGAACACGCCGCAGGAGCGGCAGGATGGGATGCTCGGCTGGAGAAGGGAAGCGGGAGCGGCTGGAGAAGCTCCTTCCCCCGCAGGATGATGCTCCGGGGAGAGATGCTGGAAGAGAAGGAGCCGCAATTCCCGCAGGGTGCTCCGGCTGGAACAGCAGCAGGAGGAGGAAGAGGAGGAGGAGGAAGGAGGGACCGCAGCGCTGCTTCCCGCAGGGAACAATCCACCTTAACGGCGCGGCAGGAAGCGGCCGGGCACCAATGAGGCCGGGAAGGGAGGGCCGGAGGGCCGGCCAGAGGGACACCCGGAGCGGGCAGGGCGAGCGGAGATGGCGCAGGGCGGGGACCCCCCGGCCGCCCCGGGCAGGTACCGTGGGCAGGGGGGCTCTGCGGGGCACGGCACCCCCGCGCGGGGCACAGCCTCATGCCAGCCTCTCCCTGTGCCCGCGGCCGTCCCTTCCAGCGCAGGTCGCGACCTGAAGGAGTGGCTGCGGGAGCAGTTCTGCGACCAGCCCCTGGAGCGCTGCGAGGACACCCGGCTGCACGACGCGGCGTTCGCCGGGGACCTGGCCACGCTGCGCAGCCTGCTCCAGGACGAGAGCTTCCAGAGGTGGGGACACCCCCGGGGGCGGCGGGCATCCCGGGGGGGAGCGCGCATTCCAAGGGGGAAACGCGCGTTCCAAGGGGAAAGCGCATCCCAGAGGGTACCACGGCAGGGATGCTCTTCGGGGACCACCCCGAGCGCATCCCGGAGCTCGCAGAGGAGGAGGGACCTTAAGGAACAGCCAGTCCCACCCCCGTGGGCAGGGACACCTCCCACTATGACCGGGTGGCTCCAGGCTGGCCTTGGGACGCTTCCAGGGATAAGGGGTTTTATGGGAGAGGTGGGAGAGCGGGAAGATGCTCCACTCGCCATCCCCAAAACTCTTTTTGAGGACTCCCCATCCCACCCCATTTTTTGGGAGAGGTTTCTCCTGGGATGCTCCACTCACCATCCCCACAGCTTGTGCCTTTTGGGGACCCCCATCCCACCTCATTTTTGGGAGAGGTGTCTCCTGGGATGCTGTTCCCACACCCTGCTCCTTTAGGAACCCTTAATCCCACCCCATTTTTGGGAGAGGTGTCTCCTGAGATGCTGTTCCCACAGCCTGCTCCTTTAGGGACCCCCCTGTCACCCCATTTTTGGGAGAGATGTTTCCTGGGATGCTGTTCCCACAGCCTGCTCCTTTAAGGACGATCTCACCCTGCTTTTCATGGAGTGGGTTGGGTTGGGAGGGACCTCAAAGTTCATTCCATTCCACCCCCGTGGGCAGGGACACCTCCCACTGTCCCAGGTTGCTCCAGGCTGGCCTTGGGACACTTCCAGGGATAAAGGGTTTTTGTGGGAGAGGTGGGAGGGTGGGAAGATGCTCCATTCCCCTCCCTGGTGTCCCAGGACACAGATGTCACAGCAGCTCTGAGCCTGTGGGGGCCGTACACAAACCCTTTTCAGCTCAGGGCAGGAATGTGATCCCATAAAAACAGGAGCCTGTGGATAATGGGAAAAACCTACAAAAGGGATGACAATCCACTCTAAACCTGAAAGAGCCCGTGGCACAAAACATGCCCAGTGCTAACCTGGGCACTCTGGGGACAGTTAATTCAGTTTTCTGCTTAGAGGGCTCAAAAAAAGGGTCCTTTCAGCTAAAAAGGACAATAAACCAAACCCTCTTTCTGCCCCCTGGGTCTCTCTGGACCCTTGGCTGGGATTTTTTGGGCAGGAGAAAGCTGAGCTGGGCAGGAAGGGCAGGGCTGGACCCACAGCACCACCCCACAGGCACTGGGGGCAGCAGAGGAGTGATGGTTTGGAACCTGGGGTAGATCTGGAGCTCCCCAAATCCCCAAGGATAAAGGGAGCACCTTAAAGCCCATCCTGTTCCATGGGCAGGGACACCTCCCACTGTCCCAGGTTGAGCCAGAGCTGTCCCTGTCCCCTCCCAGGAGCAGCCATGGCAATGTGGGACATCCCCCTGGAAAAAGGGGGTAGTGGAGTGTTTTATTGATTTTATTGGGGGGTTTTGACTGTTTTGGGGCAGGGTTTGTGTAGCTCCTTTCAG
>JAWWMO010000002.1:5342098-5352938 GCA_035047845.1 Dendrocincla fuliginosa
GGTCTGAAGGGTCCCTTAAGGTCTGGAGGGTTCCTGGAGGGTCTGGAGGGTCGTGGGGGGTTCTGGAGGGTCACGGGGGGGTCTGAAGTGTCCCTTCTGGGGGGTCTGGAGGGTCCTTGGGCGTTTGGGGTGGGTCCTGACCCCGCTGTCCCCGCAGCAAACCCACCGTGGCGGTGAAGAAGGAGGAGGAGAAGAAGCCCCACATCAAGAAGCCGCTCAACGCCTTCATGCTCTACATGAAGGAGATGAGGGCCAAGGTGGTGGCCGAGTGCACGCTGAAGGAGAGCGCCGCCATCAACCAGATCCTGGGCCGGCGGGTACGGCACTGAGCCCCCCCGTAAGGGACCCTCTGGACCCCCAGGGACCCTCCAGAACCCCCCCAGGACCCTCCAGAGCCCCCAGGGACCCTCCGGAATGCCCTGGGACACTCCAGACCCCCCACAGACCCTCCAGAACCCCCAGGAACCTCCAGACCCTCCAGGGACTGTCCAGACCCCCCTTAAGGGACCCTCTGGACCCCCCTGGAACCCTCCAGAACCCCCCCAGGACCCTCCAGGACCCTCCAGAGCCCCCAGGGACCCTCCAGAATGCCCTGGGACACTCCAGACCCCCCACAGACCCTCCAGACTTCCAGGGATCTTCCAGACACCCCAGGGTACTCCAGACCCCCTTAAGGGACCCTCCAGACCCTCCAGGGAGCCTCCAGAGCCCCCAGGACCCTCCAGAACCCCCTTAAGGGATCCTCCAGACCCCCTTAAGGGACCCTCCAGACCCCCCCCAGGGACCCGCCAGACCCCCCAGGAACCCTCCAGACCCCCCAGGTCCACTTTTCCCCATGGATCATCCCTGGATCTGAGGCTCTGCCATCCCCAGCCTGGCTTTGGGGTTTCCAGCCTGGCTTTGGGGATTCCAGCCTGGCTTTGGGGATTCCAGCCTGGCTTTGGGGATTTCAGACTGGCTTTGGGGTTTCCAGCCTGGCTCTGAGGTCTCCAACGTGACTCTGAGGTTTCCAGCACAGTTCTGGGCTTCCTGGCATGTATTTGGGGTCTCTGGTGTGACTTTGAGGTTTCAAATGTGGCTCTGGGGTCTCCAGTGGGGATTTGGGGTTTCTAGCATAGCTCTGATGGCCCCAATGTGACTCTGGGGGTCTCCAGCATAGCCCTGGTGTCCCCAGCATAGCCCTGGTGTCCCCAGCATGGCCCTGGGGGTCTCCAGCATGGCCCTGGTGTCCCCAGCATGGCCCTGGGGGTCTCCAGCATGGCCCTGGTGTCCCCAGCATGGCCCTGGGGGTCTCCAGCGTGGCCCTGGTGTCTCCAGCATGGCCCTGGGGGTCTCCAACATGGCTCTGGTGTCTCCAGCATGGCCCTGGTGTCCCCAGCGTGGCCCGGGGGTCCCCAGCATGGCCCTGGGGTCCCCAGCGTGGCCCTGGGGGTCTCCAGCGTGGCCCTGGTGTCCCCAGCATGGCCCTGGTGTCCCCAGCGTGGCCCGGGGGTCTCCATGCCAGCCTCTCCCCGCAGTGGCACTCCCTGTCGCGGGAGGAACAGGCCAAGTACTACGAGCTGGCGCGGAAGGAGCGGCAGCTGCACTCGCAGCTCTACCCGACCTGGTCGGCGCGGGACAACTACGTACGTGTGTCCCCCCTCCCTGTGACCCCTGTCCCCTGTCCCGTGGGTTTGGGCAGGGCTGGCCGTGCCCCAGGGCATCATCATCATCATCATCATCATCATCCCATCCTGGCACCACCTGAGCCCCCTCTTTTGCAGGGCAAGAAGAAGAAGCGGAAGCGTGAGAAGCTGGCACAGCAGCAGCAGCAGCAGCAGCAGAGCCACGACGGCGACAGTGAGTGCCCACCCCGTCCCGTCCCGTCCCATCCCATCCCATCCCATCCCACCCCACCCTATCCCATCCCATCCCATCCCACCCTGTCCTGTCCCATCCCATTCCATCCCATCCCATCCCATCCCATCCCATCCCATCCCACCCCATCCCACCTCATCCCATCCCATCCCATCCCATCCCATCCTGAAATATATTTATATGTCTAAGATAGATAAGAACACGAGATATCCCATCCTTGTGGAATATCTCTGCCTGGCAAGGCAGGACTTGCACAGCATCCAGACTTTCTCCCTTTTTCCTTTTTCCACAGGTCCATGGCTGAGTGCTGAAGTGCCACCCTCTGACATGATGCCAACACAAGGAAATCCTGGAAAAGAGGAGGGAAAATCCAGGAGTTTCCCTCTTTCCTGACCTCATGGCACCTCCTTAACCTGTTTAACCTCTTTCCCCGCCTTGCTCTGGCTGGCACACAGAGGGCAGCTCCTCACAGCGAGATGGAAGGTTGGAAACCCAGAAATTCCATAGTCAGGGTTGTTTCTTTGGGAGCAGAAGACAGGAATGGCCAAAGAGCATCCCGAGGGATTCTCCGGGCACCGCTGGAGTGGACGGTTCAACACTCGCCCCTCCAAAGCACCTTCTCTCCTCCCAAAAACCCTCCAGCAAAGCCCTTCCCGGATTTCCCATGTCATCCCAGCCTGCCAAGGGGTTGTGCAATCCACGCTGGGAGAGCAGGGGGTGCAAAGGGGGTGGAACCCAACGCTCCGTGTTCCTTTCGGCAACACGAATCCAACTCAAACCTTCCCTCTCCTCTCCTCTCCCACCACAGGACCTGCACGAGATGTTTTTAATATAACCCACCCCCTTTTTTTTTTTTTTATTATTTCTTTTTATTCTTTTTTTTTAATGCACATACATATCAAAGTGCAAATAAATCTCTGCCATAATCCGAAGAATGCGGAGAGCCGTAAAAGTTCCGAAGGGGCACCATAAAGAGCAGTTTGATGTGCCGGGGTTTATGGGGGCACAAAGCCCAGCTCTTCTGCTCTCACATTGGCTGTTAATGTTGTAATGATGTTTAACTGCTGGCAAATGAATCACAGGTGGGGAGAGCGTTGCCCTCTCCAGGCAAGGCCCGTTTAAGGAGAAAAATCTGTCGCTTTTATTCGCTTTGCTTGGGGTTTTTTGGTTTGTTTGGTTTCGTTTCGCCCCCCCAATGTTTCTTTTTTAATCCCCCTCCCCGCCCCGAGCAAACAGATTGAGGAACATCCCAGCCAGTGGAGTGATGTGTGTTTGTGAAAAGCCCACATGTCTTTGGTGGGTCTGTTGTGAGGAGAGAGGAGGGCCACGGGTTTTCTTTCACTTCTCTTTCGCTTCTCTTTTAGGGTTTTTTTCATTTTATTTTTTTTTTTTTTGCCACTAATTATGGAATTTCTCATTAAAATAACAAGGAGCACGTCTGGCCGGGCCTTCCAGCACATGTTTTCACTTTTGGAACCCGATGGGAACCTTATGCTTTCCTCCTTCCCCCGTGGCCCGTGGCAGTGGCGGGGTCAGCGGCAGCATCCGCGCCCCAATCCAGGTGTGGGAATGTGGGGACAAACCCCCAAGCCCCAAACCCAACCCACCTCTCACCTGGCCAAGGGGGAGGGATGGTGTTAATTCGAAACCTTTCAAATTCATGCCATTTCCCCCCGGTTTTGGATTTGGGAGCTGGAGGGGGGCGAAGGGGGGGTTTCTTCTTCTCCCTCCTCGCTCCGTGGTGTTTTTCCTCACAGCGAATCCACAGACCTGAAAAGAAGGGGGGGGAATATTTATAAAGTCCCCATCCCAAAGCCAAAGTGTCAGGAACAATCATTCCCCTCCGCTTTACAGGAACATTCAAAGCGCTCCGAAACATATTTTCGACATAACTCACCACTTTGAAGATGGGTCCAAGCTTTTGTTCCTGTTTATTGACAGGAAGTTGTTTTCCATGGCTCCCATCGCGAGGGGGACGAAGGCAAAGCCTTGCCAAGTGGTTTGTTGTACCCTGCAAAACCCGAGCCTGCCTTCCTGCCTTCCCCAGCCACCCCTGCCAAGGGGGGGAAAACATCCCGGGAGATTCCAAAGGGTGGAATTAGAGCAAGGAGAGCTGTGGAATGGCAGGAGGGGAGGAGAAACCCTTGCTGGGGAAGGAGAGGGTGCTTTGTGGGGCACTCCTTGGCACAAGCGCCCCGTTTCTCCTGGAGGGAGGATGTGCTGGGAAGGGGCCAGGACGGTGGGATCGTCCCCTTTCCCAGAGGGGTGGATTAGGGGAAATCATGACTCACGGGAAAGGGGGAGCTGGCTGAATCACCCCCTGGGCTGGGGCCCTCCATGCCCAGCTCTGGGGGCTCCCAGAGGGGCTGGGGGGCTGCTCTCCATGGAAGGGACCATTTGAGGATGGGAGTCCCTCCAGGCTGGGGAGGGAACTGGGAGAACTGGGAGAGCAGCGACACAAGTGCTGCATGTCAGGAAAAGGGACATGTGGTGGGATTGGACCCCGTGGCCCTGGTGGGTCCCTTCTGAAGGTGAAGTTCCTGGTTGCCACCTCAAATCCCGGGGGCAAAACCTCTGCTGGCTCCAACCGTGCTGAACCCCGTGGAAGAGCAGACTCCTCTCCTGAAGGGGCATCATCCATGGGCTGGTCCTGGTGGAGGATGCAGGACCAGCCCCTGGGGTGCCCAGGGAAGTGGCAGCAGAACCCAAGGGGAGCATCTCAGCCAGCCAAGGGGTGATGGCACCACCAATTACCTCCAACCCCTCCTCTCCTCACCTGGGGGCTCATCCCAGAGCGCTCAGCACAAACCCTCTGTTTAATGGGGCAAAGGGAGGTTGGAAACCAGGTCCTGGTGAGGTTTTTATATGGGCAATGGGACTGGCTGTTCCAGGCTCCGGGCCCGAGGTGCTTCCCGCAGCACCGGGGGCAGCTCCTGCCTCCACTTGCTCCCCAGAATTATTGCTGCTTGGCTTGTTGCTACACTCTATAGTGCAATGTTATTGCTTGGAATGGGATGTTAACTTGCTTTTTACTGAGACCATGTGTTGCCCCTGCTTTTATCCCCGGAGCGTGGCAAGGGCTGTTTCCCTAAGGATGGGCAAGGGAATATGACTCGAATATTACTGGGGATGATATAAAAACTTTTATAGACACTCTTGCACGTTTGAACTGGGAGCCCGGAATTCAAACCACAGAGGGCCTTAATCAGGCCTTGGAATTGCAGCTTTGCAAGGCTCGGGATTGGCCAGGGAGGTGGAAAAGGCACTTGCTGCATTTCAGGGAACAGCCACTCTGGAAAAAGGGGATGTGAGACCCGGACTGAACAAAAAACCTCTGAAAGTTTGGTTTAAAATAAGCGATTTCAGGCATCTTTTGGCTCCCAGAAGGAGGAATTGAAGAGTCCTGGAAAACACACAAGGACCCCCCGAGCGCTGTGTTGTTCCCCTGAGTGGAGCCATGAAAGTGTGGCTGTTCATGGGACAGTCCCCTGTCTTTGGTGGCAGAGCTGGGACAGCTCTGGGTGCCCCCACACCCACAAAAGCTGATGACAAGGGACCTTTGATTCTCTCCGGCTTGGCAACAAATGCTGCTGGAAAAGTGGGACAGGAGGGATGGAGAGGGAGAGGCGTGTGGGAGATGAGTCCCTGCTGGGTCAGTCAGAGCTTGGAACAGCCCCGTGGTGTTCCCAGACAAGGGGAACACCCTGGAGAAGGAGATCCAGGGATGGGAGCAGGGCTGGGGGAGGGAGAGCAGGGCAGAGCTGACCTGCTGGACCTTCCCCCAGGGATCAGAGGGCAAGGACTTGTTCCTCTGCTTTCTCTGCCTCCCACCAGGCTGTCTCAGAGCCTTCTCTTCTGCATTCCGTGGTGTGTCCCCCAGCTCAGCCCCCGTGTTTGGGGGGGAGCTCTGGAGGCAGGCAGAGCTTTCCCACCCCGCCGAGCTTTTACGAGCACTCCCCCCGTAATGGCATTTCCAACACTCGGGGCTGCAGGGACAGTTGACACCTCGTACATCACGACCTGCTTGCTGCTGGAAAAAACCACCTCTGGGTTTATTCCCTGCAGGCCATCGCCTTCGAGAAGGGGCCTGGAAATTCCAACACTCTGCTCTTGGCAGCAGGAGGGGCTTCCACTGTCTCACCCCGTGTCCCTCACCGGGGCCTCTGCAGGTCAGGCACTGCCCTGGAATGGAATAGAAGGGTCTGGGTTGGAAGGGATCCTGAACAGCACCCAGTGCCACCCCTGCCATGGGCAGGGACACCTCCCACTACTCCAGGGGGCTCCAACCTGGCCTTGGATGCTTCCAGGGATCCAGGGGCAGCCCCAGCTTCTCTGGGAATTCCATCCCAGTCCCACCCCACAGCCAGCAATTCCTTCCCAATATCCCATCCATCCCTGCCCTCTGGCACTGGGAAGCCATTCCCTGTGTCCTGTCCCTCCATGCCTTGTCCCCAAAGCAAAGAGTTGCCTCCATGGTCTTGGGGGGTCCCTTCCGACTCAGGTTTCGATCCAAATGAGCTGGAATTGTCCTGCGGGCTGGGGTGGGGCTTCTCCTTCCCATGCCTTGGGGTGGCCTTACAGAGGAATCACCATGGAAAAAGAGGCTCCCTCAGCTTTCCGTGGCAACAAAGCTCCACCAGGTGATGGAGAGTCCATCTGGAATCCATCTGGAGATGGTCTAAAGGGTCCTTCAGCAGCATGAGCTGCAGAGGAACCACAGACAGGGGCACCCCTGTTGGCACAGCTCCCTTCCACAGGACATCTTGGGATGGTGACCCTCTCCACACCGTCATTCCTGCTGGGAATTCTCCCAAAGGACCATCCCTTGGCCCACTGGGAGCCCCATTCACCTCCTCCAAGGTGTCACTTCCTTCCCAACGCTCCCCTGAATCCCCCCCTGGGAATTCCTTGCTCGCAGCTCCTGCTCCTGCCTCCCCTCTGGCACCACCAGGGACGCGGGATGGGCTGGGAATGCTTTGCTAATGAGTCACTGGCTCCTTAATGAGGGAACAGGCAACGAGGAAGGGCTTTGGAGACCAAAAGGCCTGACCTGGAAAGCATCAGCATTGCTCCAGCATGAGGAGGCTTTTGTGTTTTGCCTTTGAGGGGGCTGACGTGCGAACTCGGGAGGCTGGGATGGGAATGGCACGCTGCTGAAGGCTTGGGACATCTTTGAGGGATCAAACTCATCTCCAGGCCCTCCAGAGATGAGGAATGAGGCCAAATGTTTGGGGGTTTTGGATTGTTTTTTTTGGGGGGGGCGGGGAATCACAGCATGCTGTGGAACTGGGTGTTTAAAGCATAAATTGGGGGGTGGGGTTTTTAGGGGCAGTTATGGGGTGGGGGGACACCCCCATATTGATCTGGAAAACCCATCATGCAAGCCCAAGCTGCTCCAGCAAAGAGGGAGATGAAGGAAACCACATTAAAAAGCTGATGAAAGTTGCCTCGAGGCTCCTTCTCTCACACTTGGGCTTTGGGCACTTGGGTTTTTTTTTTTTTTTATTCCTCCCCTTTTTCTTCCTTTAATAAACCCAAACCCAGCACTTTGGTGTCGAAGGGCAGGAAGAGCCCCTTGCCTTGTCCCCCCCCCAGGGGTGGAAGCCAAGGCTCCATGGAGAGCTCACAGGCCAGAGGGATTTGGGTTCCTTGGCTCCCCCTGGGAATTCTTGAGGCCTTTCAGCAGCTGACCTGCCTCTTTGGGTGGAGGAAAAGCCATTTTAATCCTAAATAAACACGGGGTTTAGGCCAAACTGGACAATTCCTGTCGACACCAGGATGTCTTGGTCCCTGTGGATGCTCCAAGGGGTTCAAGCAACAGGGAGGAAAGGGACCCTCATGATGCTGGACAGGGCAGAGAAAGAGGCAACTTCCCCCAAAAAAATAGCAAATAATAAATCAATAAACCCCACACATGGTTTATTTTTGGGTCCTGCCCCCCTCCCCTCCCCAACAGGGCTGTCGATTCACCAAACCCTCGGAGCTCTGCACTCCCCTCCTGCTCCTTCCATCACACAGGTGGAAAAAAAGGGGAAAAAAATGAAAAAGAGGGAGAGGGAGGAAGGAACCAGCAAACCAGGGGGGCTGCAGATGCAAACATCTGCTTTGTGACTAACGTGGCACCCCCGGATGGGTCCCTTTTTATTGCCAACATTCCTTCGGAGTTAGAAACACTTCTTTTCCTTTTCTTTTTCTTGTTTTGCCTTTTACCACCCCCTCCCCTTCCCCTCCAACCTTCAGATGTCCCAGAGGAATGTTTAAATTATTCTGCAATCCCAGAGGAGTTTGTTGCTTCCCTTTTTAATGTGTTCCATGTTCCCTCACTGGGGTTTTTAAAGCTGTGCCCAGTCTTACTCCTTCCTAAAATCAAGCCCAAGGGGGCTCCTTGTTCCTGCTCTGGCACTGGATCCCTTAGGATTTTCCTCCCCAAATCCCTGTGGCTTTATGGCCTGGCTGGAGGAATTGACCTGATGCTGAAGTTTGTGATTACCTGCTGTGATTTCTGAGCTTCTCTTTCAACACTATTTAAATATGCTGGGTTAAACCCATCCAAAAAGGTTTTTTTCGCTGGGCTGGCACAGGGGAGCTGCAATCCTGGGCTCTGGGATCCCTTTTTCTGGAGGAAAATCCTCTCCTGGCCCTTCTGGTGGATCCTTTGCAAGAGCTGCTTCCAAAGCAAAGGCACAAAAGCCTCAGTGCCAGGAGAGCCACAGGGTGACTGCTCTGGGAAATTAATTCCTTTTCTGAATGTGGCACAAAGAAAGGGAAAAAAAGAGGTGTCTGAAGAGTTAAAAAGGGAGGCACATCTTGAAATATTAATTAGGAGAAGGTAAGCAAATGCTGACCCCTGATTGCACCATTGAACACAGTAATTCATCAGGATTTCAGTGAATATTTTGTCAACTCCAGCGGTGGTTTTGGGAGAACCATCTCCCATCCTTTGAGTATCCCTGCAGGAGGTTTCCATGTCCCCCAGGAGCCTTTTTGGGAATGCCCATGTGGGGAACACCAACCTGTCTCTGGGGGGGTGTCACTGATGGATCCAGGAAAGCTCCTGTTCCCAGTAAAACGGGGAAAGAGCTGGAAAAACCTGCAAGGAGGTCACCAAACTCATCCACATCTCAGAAGGCATCTGGGGGAGTTGATCTCACGGAGCTCGTGCTTGGCAGGGCATTCCTGACTGGAAAAGAGGGTTCCCAGTGCCTTTAGGTCACTTTTCCACTTGTGTAGGACTTGGCCCACTGGGGGACAAAGCCTTAAGGTGCTCCCTGAACCCACGGGGTGCCCCAACACCTGACCCAGCTGGTTTCTTCTCTGGTGTGCCCAGAAATCTCCTCAGGGAACTCCCCAAAATTCCCTGAAAGGCTTCAGGGAACACCAAACATGTGACCCCATCCAGTCATTCCTCGGGCACCTCCAGGGGTGGGGGCTCCACCACCTCCATGGGCAAACCTGTTTTTTGGGAAGCTTCAAAGAGGCTTCCTCAAACCCAGCTCTTCCCTGAGGTCTGGCAGCTTTTAATCCAGGGGGAAAAGCAGGAGATTCCCTGGGAAAACTTGTGCCCTTGGCTGGGTGTCCGTGTTGGTTCTCTGGGGCTTCAGACAGGGCTGGTGCACCAGAATTCCTTGGATATCTGTGGTGTCCTTACCGTGGGATTATTTAGGGAAATTACTGCTGTTTAAAGAGAGAGATTTCTGCCCTGATAATGACGTTTAGTCTTAATTCCTGAACTCCAGAAAGTGCCTAATCCCCTTTTCAATCAGTTCAGCTCCTTCAGTTTCGCTAAAACCAGGGGGATGTTGATGGTTTGGGGGGTCTTTGGTCCCTTAGTTTTTTCCCTAATCCCACCCTAATTCCCACGTGGCTGCTTGGGGACACTCCGTTTGGTGGCGCCCACCAACCCCAGGTGAAATTTGGGGATGGGAAATCCTCAGGGAACGGTGCCTGGGGAGGGGGAATGAATTGGGAGCCTGGCGGCCCCTCCCATTTCCACGTGTGCTGTCCAGGCTGTTCCAAATGGGTTATTGATGGGAACCAGACCCGGCGCTGCTTTAGGGCTTAGATAACCAAATGTGCGCCTGCAAGTGCCATCGATCACCCGAGTGGAGAGCCGTGTCACTCCCCAAGTCCCCCGGGAAGGAGGAAACCACAGCCCTTTCAAGGCTTGCCAGTGGCTTTACAAGTTAAGCCTGTCAGTTTTAGCACTAAATCTCAGCCTGGAAATGCTGAAATGAAAAGAGAAAAGGGGAAGAAAAAATCAAAACCAACCAACCAAAAGAAAAAAAAAAAAAAGGGTGATGGTTTTGAAAAAGCAGCCTCGGGTTTGTCCGTGTTTGGGGCTGGGGGTGGTGATGGATTCATGGCCCGGGGGGCTCTGGGTGTTGACAGCTCCAGGAATGAGCGCTTCCCTCCCCTCGGTGCAGCCAGATCCTCAGCTGGAGCCAGCCCTTCGCTGCAGGAGGGTTGGACCAAAGCAAGTCCAGCACTGGAAGTGCCCGGGGCAGTGGGGGAATGGTTATCCCTGGAAGTGTTCACAGAACGCCTGGATGAGGATCCACACGTGGATGAGGATGAGGATCAAGCCATGGAAAGGAGAAGGAGGGAAAGCAGCTTGTTTTGCCCTCCTTCCCCACCCTGGGACGGTTTTCGTGGGCATGGCAGGTTCCAAACCTTTGGGTTTGTTTTGGGGGTTGCTGGAGAGCAGAGAAGTCCATTTGTCACCCACGGCACAGCAAAGCCCTGCTGAGTGGGGGGAAACAACGGGTTAAATAAGAACTGGGAAAGGAAGAGGGAGAGGAGGAGGAGGAGGAGGAAAAGGACAAGGAAACTGAAAAGGAAAAAAAATGGAAATGGAAAAGGGAGGAAGAGGAAAACTAAGAGAAAGAGGAAAGGAAAACAGAAAAGGAGAGGAAAAGAAAAGGAAAAAGAAAAGGGAAAGGGAGAGGGAAAGGGAAAGGGAAAGGGAAAGGGAAAGGGAAAGGGA
>JAWWMO010000002.1:5353038-5364735 GCA_035047845.1 Dendrocincla fuliginosa
GAATTAATTAATACATGAGCCATGGTGTCCACTCATGAATTAATTAATACATGAGCCATGGTGTCCACTCATGAATTGATTAATTAATACATGAGCCATGGTGTCCACTCATGAATTAATTAATACATGAGCCATGGTGTCCACTCATGAATTAATTAATACATGAGCCATGGTGTCCACTCATGAATTGATTAATTAATACATGAGCCATGGTGTCCACTCATGAATTAATAAATCAACCTGTGAGCTGTGGTGTCCACTCATGAATTAATTAATTAATTAACCCGGGTCTTCCCTGGTGGGAACTCTGGCACCTCAGCACAACATCAGCTCGGCCATGCATCTCCTGGAAGGACTCGGTGGCTTTTTGGGAGCTCCATCCTGGAAATCCAGGAAGGTGGGATGAAACCTTCTTCTGGGTCACTCACGTTCCTCAGGTCAAAGAGGGAGCGAGGCTTTTGGTGCCACCAAAGTGGCTTTGGCTGGCACATCTGCCCCAGATGTTCCTCCACCTCTGGAGCCTCCCCGTGCCACTGTCCCTGTGCAGGGGAGGGTGGCACAGCCCCGGCTGGGAGGGGTGGCTGTGGTGGCATCCAGCAGCCGGGATGCTCTGCTGAGCCCTTCTCCATCCCTCAGCCCTGCAAGGCCGTGCTGGGAAGATCAGGAGCAGATTCCTGGCACTGCTCCTTCCCACCACGGCCGGCAACTCCAGGAGAAATGACTCTCTCCTCTGTTTTGGCACTTCCAGCGCTGGCAGGAGGGAGGATGGAAGAAAACAAACCTGAGGCTCCCAGAAACTCCGCAAACAAACAAAGATTCCTTTGTCCATGTGGCCCTGCAGGGAGCCAGAGGGCTGGGCAGCTGGAGGAGCAGGATTTCAGCCCCAGCACTGGGCAGGGTTGCTTCCAAACACGGGGCAGAACGGAGCCTGCACCTCCCACCGTCCCCTCAGCCAGAGGAGACGGCGAGACGGTCCAGCTCTGAGGGACAGACCCCTCGGGGAGGGCATGGAATGGGTTTGCTTGGTGGTCTGCCCTCCTCGAGGGCGTTGGGGAGCCCTGGAAGCCTGAGGAGATGTTCTGCTCCAGCCACAAGAATGTCCTGAGCTGGAAGGGACCCACAAGGACCATCCAGTCCAGCCCCTGGGCCTGCACAAACACCCCAACAACCCCACCCTGTCCCTGTCCCGTTGTCCCAACCCTCCTGGAGCTCTGGCAGCCTCGGGGCTGTGCCCACTGCCCTGGGCAGCCTGGGCAGTGGTGCAATGAGGTCTCTCCTCAATCTCCTCTTCTCCTGGACACCTCAAGTGTCCTTGTGAGAGCTCCAGTGCCTGTGGGAGGCAGCTTTGCCCAGCTGGAAGCTCCACACAGACGGTCAGGAGGAAAGATTCCTCCTTTTCTTCTTCCTGAGAGCTGCTGGGATGGTTGGTGCTCTCAGAGTCCTCTCCAGCCTCCTGTCCCTCCACAGCCACCCTCCCAGCTGGCTTTTTGAGGGGTCACACCTTGATTTTGTCCAGGCTTGAGCTCCTTGGGCATTCAAATCCAGTTTTACTCACGGATTCATTCACATCAGAGCTCTGTGACTTTTGTGATCTGTACTCATGAGCAGCTGCTGGTCCTAACCCTGTCCTAACCCTGGTCCTAACCCTGGTCCTAACCCTGGTCCTAACCGTAATCCTGGCCCAGCTGGTTTTCTTACAAACCCAAATGTCACACACCACCCAAGGAAGTGTTTCTGGATGTCTTGGATAGACCTGATTTCTTTTCTCCCCTCTGGAAAGTGGTCACACCTGATAGAAGCAGCCCTTCCAACCCAGTTAGTTCAGGATGGGGATTTAAGCCGGAGTAAGGTCAGGCAGCCACAAACCCTCTGGTTTAGCAAAGCTCTGGCTCTGGCCAGAGGGGCTGTTTGGCTGGGGAGGCACCGCTGGACAGATGTGCTCTGAAACAGAGCCAGGGGGTCAGAGAAGAGGAGCTCAGCTCTGAATCCCATCATTAATGAGCAATAAGTCACAAATGAGTCACTTCTACCTCTCTGCCTTAGTTTCCTGACTAATAAAAATCCATAACCTTTGCTTTTTTGCTGCTTTTTTCCCCCAATTTATCTCCTCTGAGGTGTTTTTTTTGGGGGGGGAAAAAAGGGTAAAGGATGCTGGGCTTGGGGACAGCCCTCAGGAGATGCTGCTGCAGAAGTGCCTCTCATGTCAGGGCTGATCCAGCACAGAGCCAGCTGACTGCCCTGCCACACCATGGCTGGTCTGCTGGGTCCTGCTCCTTCATCTTCCCTTTCTGGACCCATCTGACCAAAAAAACCTTCAGCCACGCCATGACAAGGGGATTTACCAAAACTAACCCTGCCAGTGCCGATTCCCCCCTGGAAATGCTGGCAAAACCCAACGCCCAAGGGGCTGCTCTGGGTTTTTTTTTGGGATGCCTTTCCCAGGAGATGTTCAGACACTCTCTGGAGCACTGGCTTCCCTCTGCTTCCACTCCAGGCACGACTTGGAAGGACTTCAGACAGCAGCAAGATGGGAACCCGGGGAACTTCCAGGGGAGCGTCGCACGCCCGGCGGTGGGAAGGGACAGCACACATGTCCCCAAGCCTGCTGAGGGTTCTGGGCAGGGTGTTCCGAGCCCCAGGCCAGGGTCCTGCTGCCAATTAACATCCTCCATCCCCAGATGTTTGTTGCGACACCTCTTACCTACTTTTCAGAGCTGACCTCGCGCCGGGCTCGGGACCGTTCACGAGTTTTTTAGTCATTGTTAAGAGCAAGGGAAAAGAAACAAACATCTGGTCAGCAGAGCTGCCAAGAGCGCATTCCTTCCTTGTTTTTCAACCTTCCAATCCCTTTGTTTGCAGCCTGGAATTGCAGCTGATAAATGCACGGAGAGCCACAGGGCACTGATGGGATGTGACTCGAGTCCTGACCCGTGGCACCAGAGGAATCACCACTGACATCCACAGAGCCCAGAACAAGAGCAAGGCCATGGTGGAACCATCCCAGCCACGTATGAGGGGCTGATCCTACTCCCAGCAGGATCACTGGGAGCTTTGCCACCACCTTCAGTGGGGTCAGGATGGGGCTTTGGTGCTGTTGCTGCAGTGAGATGGTGCTCCAGCCCACCCGTGGCCTTCACAGTTTCTACAGCTCTCCTGCTTGGGGTTTTTTAATTCAATTGGAACCCACAACTTCACTGAATCTCAGCCTGTCCAGACCACGTGGGGTTGGTCCAACTGAGGCTCACAAAGGAGAGGCCACAGGACCACAGGTTCACCTTCTGGACCTTGGTTGAAGGAGGTTCAGGGTCCTGCATCCCCACACAGGTGTGTCCCCCTGGAGCACACCTGCTGAGCCCTGCAGGAAGGGGCCCTTCCTCCCCAGCTTGAGTTAGGAGAAGCTTCAGAGCTGAGAAGCAGCAAGAGAAGCTGCCTTAGGTTTCATCTGTCCATGGAAAGAGAGCCCTCCTGGGGGCTGGAGGAGACCTTGGGGAGGCTGTGCCACCCTCCAGAGCCACCTGTCCTCTGAAGAGCCCTGCTAAAGCACGGCTGAACTTCCATCTGAACCCAGGATCAAGGGCTGGGTGGGAGGAGGAGGAGTTTGGATGCCTTTGGGGAGATCTCCTGGGCAAAAGGTAGGGCGCCAAAGGCCCGCTGTGTTCTCCCTCCACCGGGATGTCTTCCCAAGGCTCTTGCCGGGCATACCAAGAGTCTGAGTCTTTAAACAGCCTCCCTCTGGTTTTTATTTACGTGTGAGCGGGTCTGTGTGCCTGAGAACCAGATTGGGAGCTCGTTCATCTGGGACCAGAACGCGCCAGACTTCCAGAATGCTGTCCCTCCCAGTTGTCTCCCACCCCAACCTACGCAACCGCTGACGCTGCCGAGCGGGATCGTTCCGGCCTCCAGAGCTTCTCCTTTCCATGGGAGATGCCAAATCTGTGGCTCCATGATCCCAGTTGACACCAGCCATGAGAACAATCCCCTTTCCTCCCCGCCGGCCACTCCCAGGAATGCCAAGTTTTGGGCAACGCAATGTTCGGCATCTCCAGCAAACCGCTCGCGACGGGCTCGTTTGCGCTGCCAGATTTATTTTCTTTTTTTTTCTTCCTTTCTTTTTTTTTTTCTTCCTTTCCTTTCAGCCATACATTTTAGATTAAAAAATAATAATCATGCAATCTCGCAGGAAATTGGGCTTTCAAAATGGGGGATTGCAAGGGAAGTGTGGTCCGGTGGAGATTTGATCAGGCAGCCTTTACAACCCTCCGGCTTCTTGGATCCCCTTCTTTCATTAAGATTAGTTTCAGTTTCTGGCCCCTGCTCTCCCATCAAGAATCAGCTTTTCCAGGGGACCTACAAACTCAACAGTCAGTTATTAATTTTGCCCGTGATTGTAAAGCCCTCATCGAGCCTCGGCTCTGATTTAAAGCGCTTTCTGAGTGAGGATATTACAGCCCAAAGGAGAGCCCTTGCCTGCCCAGTTCCCGCACGCAGGAGGTCTCGGTGTTATCAGAGAGCTTTCCATCTCCTGGCTCAGAAGGAAACACTCTCAGGCACTCTTGTGAAGGGCAAAGGGTTGGACTCGATGATCCTGGTGGGTTCCTTCCAGCTCGGGATATTCCAGGAAAGAGGGTTTGGGGTGAGCCTGAGAATAGGAGCACAGAGGGCACTGGCATAGTGGGTCTGCCCTTAACAAAGCCACTCACACCCGGAAATGATGCAATATTTGTGTCCAGAAACTTGGACAAATCTGGTGGGAGCTACTGGGAAGTTCAGCTTTGGGGGAAGAAAAGTGTTCCAACTTTCCTGAGCTCCCTATCAGTCCCACCTATCGGGTCCTACCAAGTAACAGCCCCTGCGAAGCAGCAAAAAGCACCCGTAAAATCCTTAATAAAGGAAACATTTTGGAAAGCTTGACCAGGCCTTCTCCACACCGAGGGACTGCGCTCAAGCTTTGGAACTTCATCCTCTGTGCTCTGCACGTGCCCTCTGCCTGACCCAGAACTCTCCTCGAGGGGAAGAGAGGAATCCCTGCTAAAATGATCGGCTTTCACAAAGAGGATTTGCTCTGAGGGCAAGGCCAGCACACGTGCTTCCCTTTCTCAGAGGACTTCCACCACCACAGCACAAACTTTGTGCTCCTGCAGCTCCAAGAGCCCTTTTTTCCCCCCACACCAAACACATTTTGGTGCCTTGGAGAGCTCTCATGGGCTGCATCTTCCATGGAGAGCTCAGCATATCAACCCCGTGCTGTATATCTGGATTTGGGGGGCCCACTTCTCTCAGAGTGCTTTTGCTCTGCAAGATTCGAGTCCGTGGGGGCAAAGCAGAGACTCTCTGATGGGCAGCAAAGATCACAGAGGAACCCACAGGATGGGTTCAGTTAGGAAGGACCCACAAAAGGTCATCCAGTCAACCCTCAGCAAAGCAAAGGACCATCCCCAAAGGATCATCCCAACCCTCCTGGAGTTCTGGCAGCCTTGGGGCTGTGCCCACTGCCCTGGGGACCCTGGTCAGTGCCCACCACCCTCTGGGGGAAGGACTTTCTCCTGAGATCCACCAAACCCTGCCCTGGCACAGCCCCAGCCATTCCCTGGGTGCTGTCCCTGTCACCACAGAGCAGAGATCAGAGCCTGCCCCTCCTCTGCAATGAGCTCTCCCCTCAGTCTCCTCTTTTCCTGGACACCCCAAGTGCCCTCACCCATCCCCGTGTCCCTCCTTTGGACCCTCTCCAGTGGCTCAATCCCTCCCTTCCAGTGTGTCCCCCCAACCTGCCCCACTATTACAGGTGAGGCCACCCCAGTGCAGAGCAGAGTGGGACAATCCCCTCCCTCCCTGATGTCCCCCAGGACAGGGATGTCCCTCCTGGCTCCAGGGCACTGCTGACTCCCATCCAACACATCCAAGAGCTTCCACTCCCTTTTCCAGCTGCCTGCCCACCCCCTAAAGAAGTGTCATCAGCGGGGACTTTTAAGCCTGAAATGCAGCCCAGGACCATTACTGGAACCATCCGCCCCAGCCTCTGAGCCAACATCTGCCCTCGCCTTTGGAGGTGAAACCCAAACCAGAAGGGGCTTGTGCAACACGTAATGAAACCCAGTTGTTCCCCAAGGCGAGGGGGGAGATGTTCGTGCCATCCCCTGAGCACCCACCCCAACCTCTGCGTCCCCACACTCCACCCAGGATGATCCCACTCAGCTTCTCGGTCCTATTTTCACATGTTGTAGCTGAAGGAGGTTCCCCCTCCTGGAGGTTTGCTGACCCTCAGGGTTGCAAAGAGAGCAGGAATATTAAAAGGAGTTGACAGAAGAGCTCTGGGGGGATCTGGAGGCTCCTGGCTTACCACGCCATGGACGGGCCCTCAGGATCACGTACATCATCTTATTGTTCTAATTATTAGTATTTTCATTAAAGGAGAACAGAGCAGAGCTCCAGGAGGGGAGGAGAGCCTGAAATCATGCATACCTTTTTTATGGGAGCCAGTCCAAGCCCTCAGACAGCCCACCCCACCAAAGCCAGCAGCAGGAGCAGCAAGAAGAGGCCTCCAAGATGGGCTGGGATGGGATGGGCTTCAAGGTCCCTCCAACCCAGCCCACCTGTGATCTCAGGCCATGGTCAGCTTGTTGTTCAGGGCACCCAGAGGTGCTCTCCAAGCTCACAACACGTTAGGTTTCCTTTTTGATCAAGACTGGATCAACCCCTCCCTCATCTCTTCATTCCCTCCCAGCGAGGAGGAGATCCAAGGAATTCTTTTGCCATGCTTTGCCCCAGGACCTCAGTGCCTTCAGATATCCCACCCCAAGAGTGGGCACTTCTGTAGCTGGTGCACCTAGAGCACTAAACAAACCCCTCAGCTGCCAAAGAATGCCCAAAGTGTGACAAATCTTCTCTGCTCTGCTCCCCCAGCTGGATTTGGCAGGGAAAGGGGTGTGGGATCAGTGGCTCCTGTCTTCTGCAGGGATGGGATCCTTGGCAAGAGGAGTGAGGGTTGGCAGAGTCCACATCTGCTCGTGGTTGGAGAGGCACAGCAGAACCATAACCTGCTGGACTACGAGGAACACCCACATCCCTCAGGCTGCTTCCACAGCCATTCCCACGGGTGCTGTTTAGGTCTCCCACATCCCCAGCCAACACAGGACAAAGTGTTCCTCTGTCCTGGTAGAGCCACATGGAAGCTGAGATGATCCATCTGTCGAGTTGCCCCTTCCCACCAGACTCCAGCATAAACCACAGGTTCTCCAGATGGGAGGATGTTCTTTCACACGGCCTGTCATCTCAGGCATTGCAAATCCACAGAGACCCAGAGTGGTTTGGGTTGGAAGGGGCCTTCAAAATCATCTCCTTCCACCTCCACCATGAGCGGGGACACCTTCCATAAACAGACTGTGGAGTCACGGATACCACCAGAAACAAGGGGGAAGTCCCTTTGAAGAGCAGGACATGGCTTTATGAGCAAGGATGGGACAGCAGCTGGAGGCTGCAGTCACTGGAGCCTCCAAGAACAGCCAAGACACATCTGTTGGGACTGGGAAGGTGCCACTGGTCACGTTCTAGGAGAAGAAGAGGGGTCATCTTCTAAAATAAGCATCATTTCTTCCCGTTCTGCTCCCCAAATCTTCCATGCTTCAGCTTCCCACCTGTGGCCTCTGCACACACCCCCTTTGGCAGGAAATACCATCCTCAAGGTCGAAGAAGTTGGAGAAATCTAAAGCCTTGCCCATGGAGGAGACAGTTGTTCCATGTTCCTCTCAGGACTCCTCCATCACCCGGTTTTGGGTGATGTGAGTGGAAGGGGGTAAAAACCCCTGGCCACGAGGTTCCTGCAGCTTCCCTTCCATGGCTGAGGATAACCAAGAAGAACTCGTGCTTGGATGAACCCAGGGCAAGAGGAGGGCTGGGATTTTCCTCTCTGTGTGGACACAGGGAAATTTATTCTCCTCATTTGTGGGTTGCACCAGCATTTCCACCAGAAAAGACAACATTTTGGAGCTGGAGGTTGGGGAATGTTCCTTAAGAACCGGGAGGGATTCCAGGAGGCAATTTTATTCTCAGGACAAATAAAACATGACATGTCCTCCCACAGCACATCCAGAAGGAATTGCAGGTCTCTTTTAAGACTCCAGAGCCGCTTGAGCCCAGTGCAGGCTCTGGAACACCATCTACAAAGCCTGGTTAAAGGCATGAAGTGTTTAAATTCCCTTTTTGTTCCCAAGGAATGGCTTTCCTTTGTCTTGCCTCACTCCTTCCCAGCGAGCTGAGCAGACTCAGTTGCGGCACCACGAGCAAGAGCTGAGTTACGCTCACGGACATGAGGGAAAAATGAATTCCATTTCCCCACATACCTGAGGAATAAAAGCACTTGTGGAGGGGGATCTGTCCCGCAGGGAGCCCTCGTGGACTTTGCAGTAGTGTTTTATTAAGAGCTGCAGAGTTCAAGGGTCTCACAAATGTACGTTTTCAATTAGCTTTCCATTGTGGCCCGAACAGGCTCGAAAGACTCAGCTAAACTTTAATCCAATCACTTGATTTGACTCCAAGCATGATTTATCTTTGAATCATCATCTGCTCAGTGAGGGAGAACAGAAAGCAAGCTCGTTCTTGGCCCAGCCTGCCTCACTCAGGATTTTACTGCCATCCCACTTGTGTTGGCCTCTTGGCTGATGTCTTGGCAACCACAAGCCTTGGCTTTGGCTCTCTCGGTGGGGCTGAGCTCTCCTGCTCCTCCTCTCCCCACCTCCCAAAGTGCTGCACTGCACTCCGTGGTTTAAACCTTTAAACCTTTTCCCACCCAGCCTGGAGGGGGGGTTTTTATGATGTATGTTTTGTAATCTCTCCACGTCGCCTTCGTGAGAAGGTTCTGCTGCTTGACCTGAGCCCAAAGCACCAATCCTGCCTTAAAAAGGGGCTCAACAAACGGCATTTTCCTGGAAGGACGTGGCACTCGGACACACAGACCAGCCAGGACCTTCTGGGTGCTCACCAGGAGCTCAGCCCTGCAGATGGAGCACTGGTGTGTCCTCAGGGAGGTTCAATCCTTCCTCCACACGCTCTCCACCCATGCTGTGCCTCAGTTTCTCTGCCTGAAAACGAGATTTTTATGCAGCACATCCAGGTTTCTCCAGAGGTTTCCCATTCTGGTCTCCCATGTTACTGCTGGAAATTCCCAAGTCCTGAAAGGCTGACTCAGATGTCACTGCAAGACTCAGAGTTTTTGAGAGTTCCCTCCAAGTGCCAAGTCTTGGAAGTTGGAGATTTCATGAAAAATCTCAGGTTTCTTCTATTTTCCCTCCTTTTTTTTTTTTTTTGGTGGGAAAACCAGGATATGTAACCCCTTCCAGCCAAACAGCCTCCCCCAAAAGCTCTCAGATGGGAAAGAGAGGAAGTTTTCTGGAGTTAAATCAGCACCTCATCAACCAGTTCTACTCAGCATTAAAAGATACTCGTCCTGGAGTTTCACAGGAGCATTCCTGCTGTGCATTCCCAGGAATCCACGCTCTCCCACCACTGGATGCTCATGGAAAGAGCCCTGGATTCTGCCCATGCTCCAAATTTCCCTCAGCTTCCATCAACCCATGCAGGGACTTCTGGAGCTGTGGCTGGGTCATGCTGAGGTTGCAACCACTGGTGGTGGCGAGGTGGGGGTTGGCCCTTTCTCCCAGGATATCGTGATAGGACAAGGAAGGATCCCTTCAGGATGCACCTGGAGGAGCTCAGGTTGGATGTGAGGAAAAGTTTCAGCCCTCAAAGAGGGGAACAGGTGCCTGGGGAAGTGGTGGAGTCACCACCCCTGGAAGAGTTCAAATAGTGACTAGAGGTGGTATGTTGTGATATGGTCTAGGGGACACGATCCATTCAGTCAAAGGTTGGACTTGACGATCTTGGAGGTCTTTTCCAACCCTAATGATTCCATGATTCCATTTGGAATGCCATGTGGGACCAGGGTGCAGCCTGGGTATCACGGGGCTGCCAACATCTGCAGACCCTTTGGTGGTCCATCCCTGAGAGACTTTGAGTCAAGACTGGATGTGTCTTTTTAAAACAATATCCAACTAGAGCAAGAAGATCCCCCACTGGGCTTGGGGCCAAAGTTGCTGGGGAAGAACCCAAGGCGTGTGTTATCACAGCCATCACACCAGAGGGCCTTAATGATTCCCTTCTGGCTTCAAATCCTAGGAAAACTTGCTTCTTGTGGATGCTGAACTCGTAGGGCAGGAATTCATGTGGGCCCTCACCCAAGACGACTGGCAGAGTCCACAGTGGATCCAGCACTCTCTTTTTATGGTGGGACACTCTGCTGGTCCTGCTGGGAAGGGCTCTCAGGGCTTTGCTTTGATGCTGGAGAGAGGAGGGAGTGCTGGAAAGCAGAGTGGGATCATCCCCAGCTGAGCATTGCTGGAAGGGGCTCAGGATGCTCTTCCCAAACTTCCCGGGCAGGGCTTGCTGGAATGTGGCTCCACTCCAGAGCTGTGTCCTCCCCAACCATGCTCAGCAAACAGCCCATCCAGGTGCTCCAACCCTGCTTTAAGCTCACCCTTTTCAGCTCTCCATGAGGACCAGGTTTGGTGCTGCTCCGTCCTGCCACAGAGCCCACGGAGCCAACCGAGGCCAGGAGGAGCTGGATCCCATCCAAGGCACAGCCAAGGTGCTTGGAAGAACCACCTGGAGGATTTCACAGCCAGGGGGAACTTTTCCCGAGCTGTTCTTCCCAGGAACACGTGCTGGCTCCCCATAAAGCAGGAACAGCCGTCAGTCAAGCACAAGGAAGTCTGGAAACCTGCCTGGGTGACTCTGGTTTCAACTCCGAGGTCTCCAGGCAGGTTTATGAGGTGCCACCTGCGGGTTTAACAAGTCCCAGGGATGGCTGTGCAGGTGCAGGGAGCAGGGATGGGGGGAGCTGGGAAGTGGGTCCCTGCTCTGGCCGCAGTGCCAGCCCCAGACTCCAAAATCCCACACATTAATGGGAAAACCCATGAGATTCCTGGCAGAGGGGCAAGGTGGAGCTGCACAAGCACAGGTGTCCTCTCTGTCCCATCCTCTGGGCCACATCTCCTCATCCTCTCTTTCCAGAGGGAAAGCACAAAGAAAAAAACCTGGGATGGGCACGGGTTGGTTTTAATCCTGGTTTGGGTTGTTTGGGGTTTTTTTCCCCCTTAGATCTTGATTACAAGCAGATATTCAGGATTTCCAGAATTTCCTTTCCAGAGAAAGGGCCCCTGTGGCTTCATGAGAAAAAAAACCACCTCTTGAAAAACTGCTCATGAGCCTTGCAGGAAACGTGTTTCCTACCTTGGCTATGCCAAACCAACCCCAGCCTTTCCCATTTTCCCCAAAAAGGAAGGCTCAGAAGGATTCTCCCAGCTCCTGATGGCCAAGTCACCGTGCCATGACCTGGGGCAAGGTGGCCAAATCACCTCTCTGAGATATCCAACTAAACCCTCCCACAGCAGCAGGAGATGTCACCTGAACTAGGGCTCTCCCTCTCCCTAGAGATGCTTCTCCTTGGAAATGGGAATTGTCCCTGGATGCAGCATCATGTCAGCCTTGCCAGGGGTACCTTCCATACTCCACTACCTCATTCCAGGTGGTTCAGGTGGAATTATGGAATGGTTTGGGTTTGGAGGTGCCATAAAGCCCATCCCATCCCATCCCATCCCATCCCATCCCATCCCATCCCATCCCATCCCATCCCATCCCATCCCATCC
>JAWWMO010000002.1:5370453-5382477 GCA_035047845.1 Dendrocincla fuliginosa
CCCTGTGTCACCCCGCTGACCTTCACAGTCCCATCTCTGCCACCAGAGCCACTGAAAATACTCCCTGAGGTTGGACCTGTCCCCTGTGTCACCCCACTGACTGACCTTCACAGTCCCATCTCTGCCACCAGAGCCACTGAAAACACACCTGAGATTGGACTTGTCCCCTGTGTCACCCCGCTGAAAGCACTAACTGCGCCGATAATTAGCGAGTCCTCGGGCAGGTATGTTAATGACCCTGCTCGAGGTGCACAGTGCTGTCTCTAGGATCGCTTCCAGATGCAAAGCTGCTGGAGGATTATTTTCCTCAATGATCTGCATTCCATTTCCTCCTAATCAGGCTCTCTGCGATGTTTTGATTGGGATGAAAGGAGATCCTCCAGCGCAAAGAGACCCGCTCCTCTCGTTAACCCCTTCACCTAAAGCCATTTCAAAGGTTGCAGCCCCAAGGAGGGGAGAATCAAATCTGAGCAGCCTGCCGAGTGTCACTGCGGAATGAAACCTGTGCCCGGGGAGAGCACCAGCCATGAAATGTGCTGAAAGGAGATGGATTCACAAGACACCACCAAGCTGCAGCTCCTTGGAGGAAGCCACTGCAGAACAGGCAGCCGTCTGGGCTCGGTCCCAAGAGCCAGGCTGCCAGAGACTGGGACTGGCACTGCCCAGACTGGTGTCCTCCTGCCTGCTGGCAGCAGCACCGCCTGTCCCACAGCCTGCCCGTGGCACCGACAGATGTCCCGGGCAGCAAAATCCTTGCCCAGAGCTCTGAGCCTGTGTTTCAGCTCCTCCGGTGCAAGCTCTGCTGCTGGGAGACAGGGGGAAGGCACGCTTAAAAAATAAAATAATAAAAAAAGGGGTAAAAATATATGGCTTTGTCCTCTTTTTTAAGGATGCCACGGACTCATACAAGAAGATAAAAATTCATTTGGGGGCAAAAATAACCCTGGAGGTTGCTGAAGACAGCCAGGCTGGCCGCTTGGCAGCTCTAGGGGTGTTCTTGCATCGAGCCCAGCTCTGTCCCAGCTCTTCACTGAAGGCACACCATTTACAGTGGGACTTGATGAATTTAAAGGTCTTTTCCAGCCTGAGATTCCACGACTTACAGCAGCATCTACCACACCCCCTCCCAAAACGAGCTGAGACACAGACACTATTTCAGCAGCCTGTTAATGCCATGAAGGATTCACTCCTTGGGGCTGCAGGAGGTCAGCCCTGAGACCCTCTGTGGCTGCCCACATTTGGTGTGAGAAGGGACAGCAACGGGCAAAGCTGCTGCTGTGTGGCTGGAGAGCAGCAAGTGACGCCCACTGCCACCTGCCACTGCCCCCGAGGTGGCACTGCTGCAAACACGGAGCTTCCAGAGCTTCTCCACGGGCACACCCCACACCCACGAGTGGCCTGCTGGATGGCAGAGCCCCCTGCCTGGCACAGCAAACCCTCTGCCACCCCACGTGTCACACAAGGGCTAAATGCTGGCAAAGGGGATGGCAGAGGATGCCAGCGTTGCCACTGTGACACTCCCAGCCTGTCACTGACGGCTGCCCAAGGATGGAGGGGCAGAGAGGTTCTTTTCCTCCACTTTTTCCCTGGCACACAGAGAACATTCAGCTTTTCACCCCTGAGAGCAGAGGAAAGTTCAAACACGCGTCTCAGCTCATTTCTTCCTCCACTTTCTGAGCCATGGGGAGAATTTTAGTGCCTGCTCCAGTCCTGCTCAGGGTCAGGAGCCAGGAACCCTTCCTGGCTGTGCAAGGGGAGCCAGGGATGTGGACAGCCTTGGGCTGTCACTTTTCCACGCTGTCTTGGCCTCAAGGTTGGTCACAAAGCTAATTTAGGCAGCCACCAGAGCTCCACCAGCCCTCTCCCTCTGCCTCTTCCATGCACGGGTCTCGCTCTCTAACAGGTTTCTTGTTCAACAAGCTGCTATTCCGTTCCACCTGAATAATTTAAAACCAGGGAGCACAAACAGCAGCAAACGCTCCCATGGAAGACAGGAGACACGTTTCGAGCTCCTCTGATTCAGCAAGGGCTTTGTGAGCGTGCAGAAAGATCAGAGGGGGGAGATGTTAATGAAACACTCCCCTCACTTCAACCTCCCTGTGCCTCCCAGCCCTGCTCCCGGAGCTGCTCAGGATCCAGGGCATCCTCACACCCCACATTAATTCCAGCATCTCATTAGCTCGCTCCTCTCTGCTTTTCAGTGGGATGCCAGCCAGAGAGAACGCTCACATTTACATTGGCATGACTAAAGGCTGTGACTAAAGGGTGTTCTTAGCTTGTTCTCCTTCCCCACATTCCCCCAGCCGCTGCTTTAACCTTCCCTTGCCTCCCTCTGCCCTGGCTCTCCCAACTCCAGGAGCACCCAGGGGCACTGCCAGCTCCCAGCAGCTCTTACCACCCTCCTGACACATCAGCAGGGAGGATTTTCCTGCACAATCCTAAGAAATCTCCTTCAGCACAGCTGGAAGTGTCAGTTCTCCACGTGGCTCAAACCTGCAGAGCATCAAATCCAATATTGGTTCACGAATCGACTGAAGGGCCTCCAAAAATAGGAGGAACAGTTTTCAAAGGGATCTCAGAAAGATTTTACAAAGGTGGGAAAACTGCAAATGATGGTTTTTTTCTGCCTGGACACCTGGTTCTTCCTAGAAATAAGCCAGGGACTAGAAGAGTTTAAGGAATCCACCTTACAAGAGGAAAGAACCTGGATATTCACGTGGATAGACAGAGTAAAAATGTTTACTGTGGATTTTATAAGATATGAGGTTGACACCTCACCAGCTTAGTAAGAGAGAACAGAGACAAGATCAGGACCAGCTAGCCAGGGGGCTGAGGAAGAAGTTCTCCTTTAAGAATTAGCAGCTGGCTTAAAAATGCCATTGCAGGATGGCTAAAGATGAGAAAATCTCTATAAACAGGAGCTCACCATCCACCTCCCCATCCGAGAGCAGGCAGAAAGCACCTGGAATGCTGTGAGACAGGGGCACTCCTGCACCAGCCTTTGGAATTCAGCTCTGGAGCCGTGGGTACCCTGCAAATCTTTTGGGGAAGGGACCTCAGCCGGGTCTGAGTGGCATGGGCAAAAAATTCCTTCCAACCCAAAAGCAGGGTGACATTCCAACACATTGCAGGCTGGGTTCTTAAAACACCTTCCCCTGAGGGAATGGGATGGCTCATGGGGGGAAGGCAGCACTGGGAGGAGGGTGGGCAGGTCCTTTACTCCAGAGACCCAGCTGCTTCCAGGGGTTTGGGGGTTTGCTCGCCTTGGTACGATGGGACAGTGGGGCATTTCAGAGGGAGGATGGGTTGGGCCCAGGTTCCTCAGTCCTGGGAGAAGATCTCAGCTGCCTGGGCTGAAGCAGCAGCTGCTGGAGTAGCTGCCAGAGAAGAGGAGAAGTGGGAGGGCCCCAGACTTCAGAAGCACCAGGCTGGCTCAGTGAGAAGCTGCCTATTTTGATCAGAACGTTCCTGCCCATCCCACAGAAGATGAACCCTCGTGGTGTGCCCCCAACGCTGCCTCCTGCTGCTGGCTGGGCCAAGGAGCTCCAGCTTCTGTGGTGGCTTCGAGTGAAGGGCCAAAACCCTGGGTGCAGTTATGCAAATGCTGGAATAACACAAACGCCGAGTGACAAGCTATTGAGAGGGTTTAATTCTCAGGGTTGGACAGGATTTATGAAACATCCCTCTGCAAGGCCAGAAAACCCAGAGGAGTGGGGATTTTAAAGACCTTGGCGATGTCGTGACACCCTCAAATAGGACAGGCATCAATCGAACCCCAAATACTCCACCAGAGAAAGTCCAGGTCGTTTCCTGCACTGGACTTGGAAAGGCAAGCCCGAAGGATAAATCCACTTGGATGTCTCAGCCCAGGTTTTCCTCCACTGGAGCTGCTTGGGGGGGCTTTTCCCCAGGGAAATCAGGAGGAGGAAGGACCAGCACAAAGGAGCTGCCATGGGCTGGTCACAACCATTCCCAGGCCCCCAGGGGACAGGGATGGAGAGCTGGCAATGAGGGAGTGGAGCTGTGCTTGGGAAAAGTGGGGTGAAGAGAAGGCATTGCTTTAATTTTTGGCTAAATTATGTGGGTTGGAAGGGACTGGTACGACCCGACCCACAGGGCAGAAGTAACTTGTGTTCTTTGCTAATAAATCCCTTGGGGTGAATGAAAGTACATTGATGCTGGATGATCAGTGTTTATGGAGATATTTTTATATATATGGTTTATTTTAGAACAATTTGCTGGCAAAGCAAACCAGGTACGTAGCCATTTGGGTTGTTCTTATCTATAGTAATGTGGCAATAGGAAAGCATAAAGATATCACCCAAAAAAATGTGTAAGGGACCCACAAGGACCATCCAGTCCAAGCCCTGGCCCTGCCCAGACACCCCAAGAACCCCACCCTGTCCCTGTCCCATTGTCCCAACCCTCCTGCAGCTCTGGCAGCCTCGGGGCTGTGCCCACTGCCCTGGGGAGCCTGGGCAGTGCCCACCACCCTCTGGGGAAGGATCTTTCCCTGAGATCCATCCCAAACCCACTCTGGCACAGCCCCAGCCTTTCCCTGGGTCCCATCAGGGCGATGCTTTGGGCTCCCAGTGGAAGAGCATCAAAGTGGTTTGGAGCCCCCACTTGTCACATCCAGGTGGCTCTGACAACAGAGGAATCATGTTCAGAAAAGAGGAGCTCAGGAAATTCACAATCAAAAACACAATAATTCAACCTTTCCTTGGAGCTTTCTATTGAGAAAGATTTTTTTCTTTCAAAATTAACACCCCCCAACCAATTTAGTAAACTCATGGGAAAGGCTCCTTTTACAAACAAGATTTTTGCTGTCAGAATATATTTTTAGACCTTTCCCCCCCCAGTTCTGTGCCAAATTGTGGTTTTATGATACAAACTGCTGGAGCCTGGAGAGATTCTCTTTGTTCCCTTCCCAAGTTTTCTTCAGCTTGTGCTCGACTCAAAGAAACACCTGGCTGTGAGCACAGCATTTTGTTTCTAAAAATGCCCATATTGTGGTCACCACGAGTTGAGCTTTAACACGTGAACACAGAGCGTTCCCACTTTGGGTCCTCTCCAAACTGTGCGAGGGTGAACACCTATTTGCAATTTATACCCTTCCATAAATGTTTTAAAGCCAAGGGCTGTTATTCCGTTCTTTTTAATTCGGGCTGTCCTCCATCCTGCCTGGGGTGGGATGAATTCAATCCTTTGGGATCCAGGTTAGGTTGTTTCCTCGGGATTTGAAGGTGGGAAGTGTCACCAAGTGCCCACAGCGGGGTTTGTGCCCCCCAGAGCAGGGAGGAGCAGAGCGGGGTTCCAGCAGCTCCTGGCACTTTGCATCATTAATTAATTCATTAATCCCTTTTCTGCCTCTGTCCCCTTGGATTTTGGTACCTCTGGGAACCCTCGGAGCCTTCCCAAAGTGCAGCACAAACAGAGAGAAGCCGCTGATGAAAACACTCCCCTCTCATTTCACAGGGGGCAGAACCTGCAGGGGAAAGCAATAATTCCCTTGAAAAGGACACTTCGTGGAGTGTTTCCCCCTTTCCTCCCCATTTCCATCAGCTGCGTGGCTGGCAAAGCCACTCCTGCTGCAGCCCTGACCACAGTTCTCTTGCCTACTGAGAATATTTGTGTTTTCTTGTCTAATTCCCCCCAATTTTAACAAACAAATCAATATCTCAGCCCCCTTTGCCAGGCTCTTGGTTAACTAATATTCCTGAAGAGCCCCACTTGGGAAGATCTTTTGGAGGGGCAGAATAATTGACTTGTTCAATGCTAATTGCAAGGGGGTTCAAATGTTCCCTGTGTTTTCCTCTCTCCCCCTCTCTCCCTGAGCAGATCTCACAGCCCGCCTGTCCTGGGTCAAGTGGGATTGATGGGCCCCAAAACAAAGCCCGTGGAAGGAAGGTTGGACTGGAGAACCTGAGGAGGAACCAGCTGGCCCAGATCCCTCGCTCACCTCCCATTCATCACCCACAGCCCCTTTTGGTGTCAATTCATCCTTTTTTAGGTCCTTCTGCTCCTCTTTCTTCTGCTTTCTCACACCCTCCCCTTGCATGGAAATATTAAAAGGTTCCAAAGCAGTGTCAGCACGATCCCAGCAACATCATCTTCTCTTCTGCTGGGTGACAATGACACCCAGATCCCATTTCCAACACGCCCCCCCTGATCCCGAAGGAAAACTCAGCAGCTCCGGGGCCAAGGTGACAGTCCAGGAGAGGAGAGGTGGCCCTTTCCGTGTCCTCTCCCAAAATGTCACCCGTCTCCAGGGTGGGTGGGGTTGGGAGGGACCTTAAAGATCACCCAGTTCCAACCCCAGGGACCTTCTCATCTCAGGGAGACAATTTTGGGAGGTCGGAGTAAGAGGTTTTGGTAGGACAAGGTCAGTGGCCAGTCCTCACTTGGGCACCATCTCCTTCACTCCCCGGAGAGGAGAAACTGTTTCCCAGAGGGGGAAACTGCGAAGAACCTTTTTCCCTTTCCCATTTTTCTGTGCAAGCAAAAAGGGGGAATTTCCTGTGAGGTGCAGCAATGTGTTTGAGTCAGTTCACAACAAAAGATTTCACCTCAAACTCCTTTTTCACCCACCTAAGACCAGCTGGGTGAGTTTTTATGGGAAACAGAAGCTGAAGAGATGAAAAATCTTTTTAAAAAATTCCATTTTTGTGTTTTTACCTACTTCTCTACTCCTTTGGCTTTTAAAATAGAAACAATCCCAAAAACCTTCCCGTGAAAACACCCATTGGATTTTACACAAGTGAATAATAAAAACCCTTTAAAATCTGCAAAATATGGAATTACTGGGTCTTCCAAATCCCCTGTGCTGGCCCAGACGTGGCTGGACAAGCAGGACACAGGGCTGGGCTCATCTCTAGTCTGAGCTTAGCAAGGCTCAGCAGGGAAGGTGAGGAGCACCTTAAACACTGGATCCCAGAGGGTGCCACTCGTTCATTCCCCCCTGGCTCTGGGAATGCCACCCCTCCGTGTCCCTGCTGTCCCAGCCATGCACAAATGGGTGCTCAGGGGTGTCCTGCTGCTTGGGCATGACACCCTCCAGCCCTTCCTCCCTCAGCTCTGCTGGGAGCAGCCGTCACGTTGTCACCTTCCCGGTGACATTAAGGCTCAGTGCCATCAGGGGGATCACTGGGGAGGGTCCAGGTAGACCCAGCAGGGCTGTCCATGGGTGTTGTCACTGCTGGGGGTGGTGGCCTGTCCCCAGGGGGGCTCCACAGGGCTCTGTGCTCCTCAGCATCTTCAGCAGTGCCTGGGATGCAGGACTGGAAGGGACACTGAGCAGCTTTGCAGATGGCCCCGAACTGGGAGGAGCTGCTGAGAGGTCCTGCAGAGAGACCAGACAGGGCAGGAGGGTTGGGAATCACCAACCATGGGAAGTTCAACCAGGGGAAGTGCCAGATTCTGCCCCTGGGATGGGGCAACCCTGGATGGACGGACAGACTGGGAATGAGAGGCTGGAGAGCAGTGCCAGGAAAGGGCCAGTTGGGCACAGGTCAGGAGTGCCCTGGAGCCAGGAGGGACATCCCTGTCCTGGGGAACATCAGGGAGGGAGGGGATTGTCCCGCTCTGCTCTGCACTGGGGTGGCCTCACCTGCAATGGTGGGGCAGGTTGGGGGGACACACTGGAAGGGAGGGATTGAGCCATTGGAGTATCCAAAGGAGGGACACGGGGATGGGTGAGGACACTGAGGACACTTGGGGTGTCCAGGAGAAGAGGAGACTGAGGGGAGAGCCCATTGCAGGGACAGCTCCCCGGGGAGGGGCAGAGGAGGGGCAGGCTCTGATCTCTGCTCTGTGGGGACCAGGGACAGCACCCAGGGAATGGCTGGGGCTGTGCCAGGGCAGGGTTTGGTGGACCTCAGGGCAAGGTCCTTCCCCCAGAGGGTGGTGGGCACTGCCCAGGCTCCCCAGGGCACTCCCACCCACCCACCCATCCCTGCTGCTCTCCAGGAATCCCTGCACAAGGCACGACTTTGAGGAACAAGATGCTGGAATTCCACGAGGACTCTAAGCTTGGAAAAGCTGTGGCCAATAAATCCCGCAGCAGGATACGCAGGGATTGGGGTTTGGGTTCAAGTCAAAAGTGGGAATAAAAATGCTCCTTTGGGCAGTTCAGCCTCTAATCTGGGGCTCTGGAGCCAGGGATTAGGAGTCAATGCATTTATTGCCACCACAGCACCGGGGAAGCTGTTTCTGCTCTGCTTTGACACCATTCCAGCCCTTTCAGTGGATTTCTCCTGATTTCTCCTGGCTGGAAGGGACTGTCCCCCTTGGCCTGCCCTGCCCGGGCTCCATGGGGTCTGACAGCCCTTACAGCTGATGCTGCAGCCACAGGTGCTCACCCAAAGGATGCTTTTTGGGGGGATGTGTCCCTAAATCATCCAGGGAAGGTGTCACAGCCTCAGGTCAGCCTCTGATGATCCCTTTAATTTCACAGCAATAAATAAAAATAAAGAGGTATCAGCTCTCTCTGAAGGAAGCCAAGCCAGTGGCTCTTTTCCTTCCAGAAGCAAGCTGACCCCTCAGGGATTTTTCCCAGGAAAGCTGTTGCCGAACAGCTCCGGGGCTGGGCACATTTGTCCTCAAACAATCCTGCCTTTTCCTGACACAACCTCAGCTCCTGGAAGGCAGGAAGGGCCAGGGGCAATGATTTCTGTGCAGGACATTCACCCTCCACACTCCAGGGTCACCCACCCTCCCTCCTGCCAGCCCTGGCTCATTCCCAGCCATGTCCAGCTTGGTGGGATCCTCTCAGGGAATCACTCCTGCTATTCCCCCTCAGTTCTCTGTTTCTTCATCTCATCCCCCGAGCCCTGAAATTTTATTCCAGCTATAGAGTCTCCATAAATTACCCAAATTCCACTACACCCCCCTCTCCCACCTGAGTGTGCAGCAGCCCAGCCCACAGCAAGGCTTCAAGATGATTTACAAAGACCTATCCAAGGCTCCTTGGTCCATCAGCACATTCCCAAAGAGGGAATCCCGAGGACCAGCCTGCTTTGAGAGCCAAGCTCCACCTTCCTGCTCTTTTCAGCTCTTCTTCCCTTGCAGCCCAGCCCAGCCCAGCTCTGCTTTTTCTTTGTTGTCCAACAAAGCAGCGGGATCCTCTCGGCAGGAATTCCAGTGGAAGGATGCCAGGAGGTGCTGGAGAATGGGACCCTCACAGCCAACCTCTGGGGAGCAGCTCAGGGGCCCATCAACAGCAGGAGAACTGTTCACTTCAAACACAGGCTGCATTTCCAGCTCGCCACGGGCCCTGCCAAGAAAAGTGAGAATTATTTGTTACACCTTCCTCCTTTCCAAAGCTAAACTCCTGCCCCTCTCAGAAACAATCCCCTGTGCTTCTCCAGCAGCCTGGAAACCCTGGAACAAAAGGAATCCCAGCCCCGCTGTGAGCTGCTGCTTTGAGGAGGCACGGGGAGGGTTTGTTCCAAGGACGGAGTTGGTGTGAAGGGATAATTTGGTTTTCTATTTGTTTTTTGGCCACAAACGCAGAGTGTTTTCCTTTCTGAGCCCCTCTGGTCTTGTGGGAGGTGTCCCTGCCCGTGGAATGGGATGAGCTTTAAGGTGCTTTTCACAGAATCACGGAATCAGCCAGGTTGGAAAGACCTCTGAAGTCATCACGTCCAACCCCTCAGACCACTCTGGGATTCTACAGTTCCCAAAAATGGACTTTCCTGTTGCACCAGAAACAAGACTGGCCAAGCTGGACAACCCCACGTTGCTCCTGAAGTGTCACCAGGGCTTGGCCACTGAAGGGATGTGTTCACAAGCTGGCTGAGCTGTGGTGCCCAAGACCTGAAAGGCAAATCAGGATGGACTTTGAGGCAGAGCTGCCTTCCAGACCTCTCCCAGGGATGTCCATCTTCTCTGGGCAACCCGTGCCAGGGCCTCCCACCCTTGCAGGGAAGGGATGCCATGGGAATAATTAGTTCCTTGGGAACTAAAGAAAGGTGTTCCTTTCTTCACTGCCTTCCTGGCTCAGGGAAGAATAAAGTCTCCATGCACCTCTCATGCCCCAAACCCCTCTGCTTGAGGGTTCTCTGCCCATCTGCAGGGGGCATGGCAGACAGAGCTGGTGGCTTGTGGTGGGTGCTGGTGGCTCCCACAGCTCTTGAAGTCTCTGCTGTGAATCTCAGGCCACATGAGAGCCCCTGGAGAAGCAGCAAATCTGCTGTCAGCAATTTGTGTTTCATATCTGGCTTCACATTCACCTTCCTGGCCCGAGGGCTGCAGGCACTTCTTCACAACCTCAAGCATCTTCACCCATGGTCATTTTGGGCAGGATTTCCAGGGCTGTGTTCTCCTGGTGCTGGGCTATGACCCAGGAGACTTGCCCAGGGAGGACATAGAACAGCCTGAGGGTTGGGTTGAGGGACTCTTGTCCTGTGGGACCTTGGGGTCTGTGGCAGGGCGTTTGCTCCCGGGCCAGGCTTTGGGATGGACCTGTTCCCTGAATGGACCTCGGACTCTTCCCATGGACACTCCTTGGAGCAGGACAGTCTCTTTGGGTGGTTTCAAGAGGCCCCTGAGCATCCCAAATGCCTTTTGGGAGCCCCCTTCCAACAATGCAGCACCTTGCTGCCCTTCCCCAAGCGTGTGTCCCCGACAAATCCACAGGACATTCCCAGCCCTGACCTCGGGAAGAGCCTCCCAAGCCACATCAGCTCCTTTGGTGGGAACAAAACGCAATTACCACCCTAATATGTGTCATTTTAGACGACTCCCACCCAGGCTGTTTGCCCAGCTCCGAGACCATCGGGACGGGGAAACTCCAGCGCCAGAGCCATTCCCTTCCCAAAATCCATCCTCGCCGGGGATGAAAGCAGGGAACGCTGGTTTGGATTGACCAGCGGGAGGGTGTGGGAGCAGAGGGAAATGCAGCTGCAGGCACTGCCCTCTCGTGGCTCGGGATTCGAAGACTCGAACCTCGCCGCTCCAGGAGGATGGATGATCCCTGCGAGCATCCCTGCCCGGGGGCACGGGGGGCAGAATACAAAAAATGCCTTCCAAATGCAAGCACAGCCGCGTGTCTCTGCAATTCGAACACGTTTGGTGCCTCTCCCTCCCCCAAAATCCTCCTGGCTTCCCTTTCTGAAGCCGCTTTTGCGTCCTGAGAGGTGCAGGGGATGTTGCTGAGCCTCTCAGCATTCCCATGTGCAGCTCTGGAATCTCGGGGGAGCCAAAATTCCATGGGCTGGCAAGTGGGACCCCCTCAGAGGAGCAGCCAGGGATCCCAAAACCCTTTGGGAAGCAGCACAGCATTCCCTCGGCACCCTGCCCTCCTCCAGGAGAGCCTTCCAAAAATAATCAGGCTGAGGCAGACACCGAGCATGGAAAATGTGAGCCCGAGCCCTTCCCGTCGGAGGGGAGCGGAGCCACGGGAAGGGCAGCCCCGGGGCTGGCTCTTTGGAGCGCTCCTCTGCCTGCCTGGCCCCTGGAAAAGTGGGAGAGGGAATAATCCCACGGCTGGGATCCCCAGAGAGGCACTTGGGCTTAATGACAGCAAAGCTCCTCAGAGGGGAACCCCATCCTGACATTCCCAAGGCTGAGCTTTCCAAACAGGAATATTTTCCCAAGCAGGAATATTTTCCCAAGCAGGAGAGCTTTCCCAAGCAGCAGAGCTTTCCCAAGCAGGGATATTTTCCCAAGCAGGATAATTTTCCCAAGCAGCAGAGCTTTCCCAAGCAGGGATATTTTCCCAAGCTGGATAATTTTCCCAAGCAGCAGAGCTTTCCCAAGCAGGGATATTTTCCCAAGCAGGAATATTTTCCCAAGCAGCAGAGCTTTCCCAAGCAGGAATATTTTCCCAAGCAGCAGAGCTTTCCCAAGCAGGAATATTTTTCCAAGCAGGATAATTTTCCCAAGCAGCAGAGTTTTCCCAAACTCCCAATCCCGCTGTTCTCCAGAGGACACCAAAGTTCTCCGAGCTGGAACAACTAATATTGGGTGTCACAGCACCAGGCCCAGCCAGGGAGTTAATCCCAGCCCTGGTTTTCAAAAAAC
>JAWWMO010000002.1:5382577-5399819 GCA_035047845.1 Dendrocincla fuliginosa
GCTGGAACAACTAATATTGGGTGTCACAGCACCAGGCCCAGCCAGGGAGTTAATCCCAGCCCTGGTTTTCAAAAAACACCCTCGTTATCCAGGTGCCTCCCTGTCAGATCCAGGATTCCCAAGGTTTTCCTGCCTAAAACACACTGGATATTTTTATCCCCTCCCTCACTTCCCCCATCCCGCATTTTCCTCCCCACCGTGTTTCGGTGCCTTGGGTGGTACAAGCTCCCTGCAGGAAGGCAGAGTTTTCCCCTTTTCCCGGGATTTTGCCCACTGACCAGGCTGTTTCCACTCTTTAATCCCACTTCCCCAGCCCAGGGAAGGACAAAGCCCCTGTTTAAACATAAGCCAGGTTTATATCCAACTGAGGCTGAGATTAGCACCGAGGATTATCTCCAATGTTGGGATGGATCGACACCTCCCGGCCTGGAGCTTCCCAGTTTTCCTTGGAAATCAGCTTTTTCCAGGCATTTCTGCCTCATCCCCACAGGAATTTCAGGCTCAGAGACATTCCCAGAGCCCCGGCAGGAGGAGGGATGAGAAATCCCTGAGCCAAACGAAAAACCTGGGGAAAAGAAGGGCTTTCAATAACTTGTTTTTTTTTCCTTTTCCACCTTCTATTTCCCTTCAGTTTCCCTGTGAAAACCTCCAGCAGCCAAACTCTTCTCCTGGGAGGGAAAAACCTCGGGAAAACAGGGAATTCTGAGCCAGAGCTGAAACCCAAGCGCTCTGCAAAGCGAAAGCAATTCCGCTCTCGGCGCCTTCGTGGGGATTAATAAGGTTAAAAATCGATAACTACTGGATAATCCCATCAAATTAATTGTGTGGAAGGAGCTGGGAAAGCCTTTCAGGAAAAATTATTGGAAATGATGGGTTTTTGAGGTGTCTGAAATAATAAGGGAGGGTGGGGGGATTGCACCCTACCAAAATAATTTGTAGTGATCTTAGCCTTGGTTGTTTGGAGGTTTAAAAAGTGCTGCCTTTGTCTTTTGGGGGGGTTCCTAAAATTCAATATAAGCCAGGGAAGGGCTGAGCAGCCTCCCCTTCTGAAGGGGGTTAACCCCAACACAGAGATCAAATTCACAATAATAGAAATGCTGTTCTTTTCCAAGCTGCAAAAAAAAATAAAAGCAGGTTAAAAAAGAAAAAGCAGGCAGGGAATTCCTTTTAAGCCCTCGCTAACATGAAATGCTTTTAAAAAATACTCCTGAAAATAAATGTAAGGCCCAGCAATGGAAGGGATTTTTTTCCCTTATTTGAGGGGGTTTTTGGCACCTTTTTTTTCTGTTACCTTGCTACTGACTGCTGGCTGCAGGGAGGGCTTTGTGAGCAGCTCAGCTCGGATCCAGAGGGAAATTCCATGGCTGGGGCTCTATCCCAACCTCCAGAGCTGAGGAAAAACCTGCCTGAATTCCCTGTAGTGCATTTGAATCTCCAGCTGAAAAGAAAATCCAACCAAAAAAAAACCCAAAAAAAAACCCAAAAAACAAAACCCCTCCAAATTTCATAAAATCAACCAGATGCCCCAAAAGGGCAAATCTCTGGTTCCTCTTTAATTAAAAGGTACAGCAAATAAAAACCTGGCTTTAATTAAACAGCAGGGCTAGGAGATGTTATCTCCCCAAACCGCTGCATTAACTCCTGCCAGCAGCGTTTCTCCTCCACGGACCCCCCTCCCGACCCAAACCCCGCACACCAAAGGACAATCTCCCTGCCAGGGCAATATTTCTGGGCTCCAAAATTCAGGATAAACCCACGGGCCAGGGGTTTAGTCTAAGACCAAGTCCTGGAGAGGGGGATGATGTTGACCGGCGTACGTGGGATGTAATTAATTTAATTGGGGTATCTAATCGATTCCCAATTTCCAACCAAGACCTGCTGTGGTTTTTCCAGGATTCTCCTCCATGCCACAACTCCTGAAATACTGGGGAAAAAACCCCTTTGGATGAAGGCATCCCCAAGCAGGGTTAAGTCCAGGCTTTTCCATGCCAAAGCTGCTTGTAAAATCCTGCAGGTGTGTTTATTGCAATCAGCTCTGACTAAAAAGAACCAGGTCCAGGGTGGGGGGGGTTTAAATAGAATTAGCGTGAGCTCCACGCCTGCCTTTAATCACTGCCTTGCTGGTTAAGATAATCAAGGAGGCAAACAAACAAGGATTAGCCCCCTTAGATTGCAAAAATCTATATATTTGGCGGGGATTTTGTTGGGTTCCGTTTGTGTTTGGAACACAAAAAACACTTGTCTGGGACAAGACCTTTCCAGAAAGAAAAGAGCTGGGATCAGACACCCTTTTCCCTTCTTTCCTACCCAAAGCTGACCTCTCACCCTCCGAAACACCCTTCCAGAGGTTTAATCCTGCCCCAAATTAAAGCTGGAGCTGGAGGGACACACCTGCTGCTCCCAGAATTCAGCCAGGATGGGGTTTCCATCCCAAGGATCGATGTTCCCGAATATTCAGCTCGGGGAAACGCCTGAATGTGGAAGTGGCTTTTGCCTGTGAGGACACAGGACGGGATCTTTTGCTTTCTCGTGGCCTGGGAATTGTTTCCCAGCAAAACCAGCCCTTATTTCCCAAGGAAAGCTCCGTTTAAACACAGGAAACCCTCTTATCAGCACAGAGAGAGGCGTGAGGCTTTAACACACTGCTCCTGGAGGGTCACACTGGCAAGGAATAGCCTGGAAAAATCCAGGCCCTTGGGCATCAACCCATTGGGATGTGCTCATATTGGGCACCTCCTTGCAGGGACAACAAACAGCCCAAAGTGTCTCCCTGCCTTTCCCTCCCCTCGGGCTCTTCCGTGGGGGTCTCACACGAGCCCTCCAGCGTTCCTGGAGAAGGGGGAGCCGGTTCTGCTGGAATCTTTATTGATCCAGGATGTGCAGTACCTGCCTGGGAGGCTCTTCCCTGGAATAAAGAGCGGATATTCTGGAATGCGAAGCGCCGGAGCCGAGAGGAAAACGGGAGCTCGGGGGACGGTCCCTCTGAGAGCCCCACCAGCACAATTTGAAATATTTGGGAATGCTTTTACTGATTTAACTTCATCCCAAAAAGCACCTGGAGAGGGAAAAAAAAAGGGGGGAAGAGAAAACACGCGTTGACCTTCCCGGTGAGAAAGTCCGAGGAGGAAAACACGGGAAGGGAATTTCCCTTCCCAAATCCCGCATTTCAGAGTCCAAGCAGGTTACAAAGGTGCTCGGTGGGGGCTGAGGCCACGGGCCTGGAAAGGATTAGAGCTTTAGGACTGAGCTTTGCTTCCATTACTGCTGAGCCCAGCTCTGCAGAGGTTTAGTTAAGCGGGGCCCAAAATAAAGCCGGGCTCAAGGATGAAGTTCCAGCTCGGGGAGTGCCCCGACCTGCTTGGAAACTGCAGCTTTGGCAGGGGAAAAGGCAAGGGCCTCCTGTTCTGAGGGTTGCCTAATTACTGCTAAGCCTAATTAGGATTCTAGGCCTAATTAGAATTCTAAGTCCAAGAATTGCATTCTATGTCCAAGCCTAATCAGAATTTTAAGTCTGATTAGAATTGTTATTCTAAGTGGAGGTATAATCAGAATTCTGTGTCCCAGTCTGATCAGAATTCTCAGTCTAATCAGAATTCTAAGTATAATTATAATTCTATGTCCAAATCTAATCAGAGATCTAAGTCCAATTAGAATTCTAATTCTATGTCCAGGTATAATTATAATTCTGAGTACAAATCTAATCAGAGTTCTAAGTCCAATTAGAATTCTAATTCTATGTCCAGGTGCAATTGCAATTCTATGCCCAAATTTAATCAAAATTCTAAGTCTAATTAGAATTGTAATTCAGAGTCCAAGTGCAATTGTAATTCTATGTCCAAATTTAATCAAAATTCTAAGTCCAATTAGAATTCTAATTCTAAGTCCAGGTGCAATCGTAATTCTATGTCCAAATTTAATCAAAATTCTAAGTCTAATTCTAATTGTAATTCTGAGTCCAGTTACAATTGTAATTCTATATCCAAGTCTAATCAGAATTCTAAGTGTAATTAGTATTCTAAGTCCAAGTAGAATTATAATTCTATTTCCTAGTCTGAATTCTAAGCCTAATCAGAATTCTAATTAGCATTCTAAGTCCAAGTAGAATTATAATTCTATTTCCAAGTGTAGTCAGAGTTCTAAGTCTAATTAGAATTCTACTTAGAATTCTAAGTGCCATTATAATTCTGTGTCCACATCTAACCAGAATTCTAAGTAGAATTCCAGGTCTAATTCTGAGTCTAATTAGATTCTAATTCTGGTTCTGAAAACGGACATCGGATGTACCTGCCCCAAAACCAAACCTTACCCTCCCCAGCCTCGGCATTTCCAGGAGCCCGGCCCTGATTTGACACCACCCTCTCATAAAACCCGAGTTTACTTTCGTTTACAACCACCGGTGTTTTCGGATTTCACGGCCCTAAATTTGCGCTGAAAACACAGGGGGGGTTAAAACCCCCAAAACCACACTTTTTTTCCATGGCAAATTTAGATTTGTTGGGAAAAAAAAAAAGATCTTTAAAATGATGATTTCTAAGAGCAGAACGAGACACAAAGGCAGGTCCCGTTGCAGCCTGTCCTCTCCTTCCCTGGCTGTGGAAGTGGAACCTGGAGCTCCTCAGCTCACACAAAGGTCCTTTTCCCCACATCTCTCCAAAAGGAGGATCTTCCAGAGGAAATCCTGGATTTCTCCTCCTAAACACGCCAAGAGACTCAAGGCAAGGACAAGGCACAACCAAGCTCTGCTTGGGGTATTTTTTTTTAATTAAAAAGCTGCTCAAAAATCCAAGTGATACTCAAATCATGGGCTGATGGCTGGGAAGGGATTCCAGCTCTGCCCTTGGGAAAGGGTTGGGAGGTGTTGATGAGCTGAAACCTCCTGTTGCCGAGGGTTGCTCCTTCCTGGGGTTCTTTGGAGCGGGAATGGAGGGTCAGAGCTGCTGGACTTGTGTCCATCCCCATGGGACGTGCCACCCACCACTGATCTCCTTCAGTGTGGCCTCAAGGGGGTCTTCTCCGCTCCTTTTTGGGACTTGGAACCAACGTGGGGTTTTTCCAAGGCAAAGATTCCAACGGGAGCAGAGACTGCAGAACATTTGCAAACTCCTGCTGTCCTGACACCTGGCAGAGCTCAGGGTTTGCCACCACGCCCAGCAGGGACTTCCAGACCCCCCTAAAACAGGGGATGGGATTCTCCATAAAACTAAACCCAACGCCTTGTTGACCCTTCTTTACATCTTGAGTCTCAGGAGCTAAGTGTGAATATTCCCTTTCCCACAGCTCCCTGGAACATCCCATAATGCTTCCCAAAGGTCTGATCATGCCCTGGAAGCCACGAGCCATCCACAACGTGTCATGGATGATGGCAAGACCAAGAAATACGGCTGGGGGATGTTCCAGCAAGGGAAGTTTGGGTTGGAAATTGGGATCACAGGGCTCCTGATGATGATGGGAACCAAAATGTCCTTTGAAACGTCAGGATTGTTCCCCAGCTCCAACCTGGCAAGGAGCTGGAATCAGTGGGAGAATGTGGTAATTAACACTAATTTCTGGGGTGCTGAGAATTCAGATCAATAAAGATCAGGTAAGAGTGAGTTTTATGATCGTGTCCTCTCCGTGTCCAGGAGAGCATCGTTAGCAAGAACACCCCCATAAAGCAGCACTGAGAACTTGGACCCATCCCTGCCCAGGCTGAAATAACCCATGACTATTTTTCCCTGCCCATTCCAGAAAACATTAACTTTTGAAAACATTTTTCCAGTAATTTTAGAAAGGATTTTTCTATTGTTCCTAATCGGATGGGTCACCCCCACCTGGGCCCCAAAGCCCAAGACCAAAGAGTGAATGAAAAGGAGAGTTAAATAAACCGAAAGAAAAAGGAATTAAAGGAATGGATCAAAATTCTGACTTTTGAAAGCTGGGTTGTGGCAAAGGAAAATGCGGTTTAGTTTGGCAGAGGGGAAAACATGGAGTCAACAAAGTTCTCCCGTGCTCTTGTAGGTGCTTCAGCAAGAGCTTTGGGGCTTGGGGGTTCACCCAACCTCTTCCTTCCCAAGAGAAATTCCAGGGAATCATAAATATTGCTTGAGTCAACTCGAGCTTCTCTTTTTTTTTCCTTTATTCCTTAAGCCAGAAAACAGTCGGAAAGGAACAGTCGGGATCAAACACGGCATTTCATTGTATCTGAAACAAAACCTTCCAGCTTTGGCCCTGGGGTGAATTTTGCACTATTTAAAAACACAACATTTGACCAAATTCCGCCTCGTAATATCCTGTTGAAATCCAAATATTTCCCTTCTGAAGCTTCAGAAATAACCCGGTTTTAATTGGGGGCGACCCCACCCTTTTCAGTTGGATTTCGCTTCCGTTCAGCACCAGCTCACGAGTCCTTCTGCTCAAGCCCAAAAACACCCAATTTGGGCACTTGGACCCAAGGTCTTCTGAGCTCTGGGGCATTTTGGGTGCTGTGGGAGGACACTGAGAAAAACACAATTATCCCTTTTATTATTAATATTAATATTATTGTGCTGGTTTGGACGAAACATTCCCCGCTTGTCTCTTTTGGTCTTCCCTTCGGTGTCCTCGTTCCCTGCTCTCTCTGCACCTCCTGAGCTCTCCCAGGGATCCCTAAATGCACCAGAAAGGGATGATGATTCCCCCTGGGATCAGGATATCTGCCTGGGCTCTGGAAACGTGCAGGAAGGCAGCTTGGGGCCATGGAAAATAATATGAAACACTCCCCGAGCGGCGTGGAGCGTAGAAAACGTCGCAACCCGCCGTAGCCGTCGACTCCCAGATGGTCAAATGAACAACATGTTTCTATTCCTGTAGTTAATTAAATCTTAATTATGCCACCAACGGGGTTCAAACCAGCGTTATGAAACAGCTCGCCTGGCTCCCGAGCTGCGATTGGCTGGGGGCACTTTGAACTCGGGTAATTATCTGCCCAAAAAAGCGCTCCGGTGGGGCCGGAAAGCCTCTTTGCCAGGCAGCCCAGAGCCCGCTCGCAGATGGAAAGTGGCTTCGTGGCCAAGGGACTCAAGACACGGAGCTGATAAACCCAGATGGCAAATTACCAGTGAGACCAGTCGGGCCCCACCGCCCCCAGTGGAGGCTCTGCCTCTCACCTTGGTGGGGCTGGAGATGAAGCGGCCCCAGAAGAAACCCAGCTCGAATGGAACTCTTCCACCAGCCGATCACGGGAGTTGATTAAAAGCAGCTGCCTGAAATATTCCTTTGAATTGTCTTTCTTTTTTTCTTTTTCCTTGGGCTGTTGTTGTTGACAGAAGGAATATTTGGGAGGCTCTTTCTCTTTCGTTTTTACCATGGCAGCCCAAAAGCCCCTCTTGGGAGGACGCTGTGCAATGTCTTGCAGCGATTCCCTGCGAAGGGTCGGGAAAAACCCATCCTAAATTCACCTCCCAGGCTCTTCTCCCACCTTTTAATGCCATTTCAGGTTCCTCACACCTTGGAGCTCACCTGCTCCTTTGCCAACTCACATCTCAGAACATCTCCAAGGTCCACCACCCTCAAGCCACAGGCCCAAGAAGCACCAAGGGCATTAAAAATAAACCCCCACCAGATTCAACTTCCATAAAAGTTTTCCTGCTTTGGTAATATTTTCTTTGGTGGACACTCCCAACACTCATCCAACCAGCCTTGGTCTGAAGAGGCACGGGGCAGAAGAAGGAAGATAAATTCTTTAATTGTGTCTAAAATTTTCTCCTTTGAGGTATTAAAATTTAGGCCATTCCATTAAAAGCCATTTGAAAAAAAGGGATGAAAATCAGCCCATGCCTGGCTACAGGAACTCTCTGTTTTTCCATGGGAGTGGTCAGAGCAAATATTTGGATTTATAATTTAAAATTAAAAAGAAATTTAAAAAAACAGCTAAGAAAAAATAGAAAATATAAAAAAAATAGAGAGGAAGAGAAAGAAAACAAAACAAAACAAAAGCCTCCAGTCCAAATTTTCTGCCCCAAACCCACCATTTGTTGAGAGTTGAATTTTCAGTGGAAATTCTAAACTTGCAAAGGAAGGTTTTAAATTTGAAAACCTTTTCCCTGCTCCCCCCCCCCACACACACCTTTGGAGGTATTTTCCAAGCTGATCTCAGATTCCTAAGGAAAGCAGACCCTTTCCAGGACAAAAATCCCCTTTAACAATGCAAAAAGAGCCAGTTGGGTGAAGGGAATTAAATTCACTCGAAAACCTAAACCTGCCACTGGGCTGGGTCGGCGTCCAGGAAAACCCTCAGCTGAAAATACAAATGTTCTTCAGGAAAACTTGGAATGGGAACCCCCTGAATGGGGGAAATCCTGGCTGGGGACCCCTTCGTGGTGGAGGAGACCCCAGAAGATGCCTGGGTGCTCCCAGGAATCTCCACTTGGAATGTCATCCCAGGGATGTCACAGCCTCTCTAAAGGTGACAAAAATCCCGGGGAAAGTGGCCCTGGAAGCTCCAGCTCCCAGAACATTCACTTTGCCACGAGCTCTGATGATATTTTGAACCGAAACACCAGCGGGGATCCTCTGGGAATGAAACCCCCCACGCTCCCACTTCCTAGAAAATCCCACGGGATGTGCCGGGGCAAGGACACCTTTCCCCACTCCCCACTGTCCCTTTTTTCTGCTCAGCCTCCTTTTTTTCTGCCTCATCCCCAAAAGGAGAGCGGAGTTTCTCTGGGCCTTTCCCTTTTCTCCCCGGTGAGGCCTCCCTGAAATCCCCAAAAATCGCTGACACAGTGCGCTCCTCCAGGAATCCCGAGCCTTTCCCACTGCGTTACAAGCTGCCAAGGAGCTGATTTTATAACAAAAGAGGGGGTTTGAATCCTCCTGGAGGCAGAGCGCTGCGAAAACGACCATGAAACGTGCATGATCTGCACGGGCTTTGTTGATGCCTGGAATCCACTTATTTAGGAAATTTCCAGCTGATCCGTAAACACGCCACGGAGCAGGACGGAGACAACAGGCACTGTCTGAACCCTCTTGGCCCAAGTCCTGGGGCTGAATATCTTAGGAACTTGTCCTTCTGAGTCACCGCAGGGAAGGAGCCAGGGTTGCTCCTGTCACGTTGGGTGAGTGGCCCGAAACGCAGGATGGGGCTGGGTGAGACATCCCCCACCTCCACAGGGACCTGGAAGAGGGGTATGGTCTCAAAATGATGAGGAAAAACCACCCAGGGGGAGGAAAAAATGGGTGGAGCTGAAGAGGAAAGAGGGAAGAAGGCGGTGAGGAGTGAGGAATGTCAGGGAAATTCTGGTGGACTCAACACGGGTGTTTGGCCAAGCCTGCCGTGAACAGGTCAAAGCCATCACAGGGCCCTTTCTGGCATTAAATCCGTGATTAAATGCCTGGCTCCCAGAGGCCAGCCTGGATTTTCCCTGGATTGGGTCAATCCTTTATTCCCTCAGGCGCTGGACGAAGAAGAGCCCACACATTCTGCCCCTTGGTGCTTTCTGCACCACCAGGAACCTGTGGAATGAAAGGCGAGTTGGCAGAGCCAAGAGGACACCAAAAGATGAGGCTGAGCAGCCTGGCTCATCAACCCAGAGCTAAAAATCAGCTTGATGATGGTTTGGATCTCCATAAATGTTCTGGATCACCAGAACAGACAGAGCTACAGTCCAAGCTCTGCCACACAGACCCACTCCATCCACTCCCCTGCCCTGGTTTCCCTGCGCAGAAGTCGAGGAGAAAAGAAGGAAAAACTCCGGGAAACAGCAGATCTTCACCTCTCTGAACTCCAGCTCTGACCACACAGGTCCCAATGGCACCAGCAAAGGGATTTCTCCAGGGAAAACCTGTTTTACACCCGGATTTTGAGGGAAAACCCAAAGCCTGTGAGCGACTCTGCAGCCAGCAAAGCATCTTATGAGTCATCCTGACCCAGGGCTCTGCCAGCTCCAGCAGCATTCCCAGCTTTCCGGCTCTTGGAGCTGCTGGCTCTGCGAGAGGGAGCTCCATCCCCCCCTCCCCAGCTCCCATCTTCCCAGGACACGTTATCCCGAATCCTCCCGCCGAGGCCGATTCCTGGCACGGATGTGGGAACAGGAAGGAGCCCTGCGAGATCTTCGGGTCGCAGCCCACGTCTTGCAGAGAAACCCCAGGGCTGCCCACACAAGGGAGCTGAGTTTTCCCACCCCAAAAAGTTCCCTTTCATTTCCAGCTCATCATGAACTCCTTCTGCCTGCCAAGAGGGGAAAGGACCTGTCATGCACCACCCCTCTCTCAGGATCATTCATCCTTCTTTTTCCCGAAGAAAAAATAAGGGAAAGAGTCAGGAATTGCTTGATAATGTAATTAAAATATATTTATCCTCCACTCCCTGATTTTCTCTGTTTCCTGATGACAAGGCGGCCCTCCCAAAGGAAAAGCAGAAAGGAGCAAAGGAAAGGAGGGAATGAACTTGCCCCTAGAAACCTTTCTCTGGTTTTCCCCTAAATGTAGGAAATATTTCAAAGCTTTGCAGGGGTTCCCTTCTTTGGGAAAAGCGAGAAAGAAAAATGCCAGAAGTCAGATTTCTCCTATAGAAAAAAAAAAGAAAAGTGAGGAATCTGAAAGGATTTTGCATGAATTCCCAAATTAAAAGTCCGAGGGGGAAAACAGGGAAAACTGCAACTTGCAAAAACCCATGATCCCGATTTTGGGCCGAGAACCCTTTCCCAGCAAAAACAACCACAAAATTAAAAAAAAAAAATAGTAATAATAAAAAAAGAAATCTTATCAGTGCCATTTTTCAGCCCCTGCTCTCCAACATTCTCCTGATTTCTGACCCCAGAGATTTGTATCTGGGTCAAGAGTCCGCCCTCCTCCTCCTCCTCCCCCCGATAGGCAAAGCTCCTCAGGTTGGGAATGCCTTTTGCACAGCTCTCCTTGGGTCTGAGCTCGAGAACAATTAGGCTGAGCTCGAGAACGATTCATATCCCACCCGAACCGCCTGGGCCAGGCCTGGTGACACCAGCCAGGAGATCAAATACACGCCCAGTGATATTTAAAACATCTGGCCCCGGCGTTTCCAGCGCTTCACGTGTGCGTGTCACCGAGACGCTGGGCTCTGCAAGGAAAACATCAGGACACGTTGGATCTCCTCCCCTTCCCCCTTCCCCGCGCCTGGAAGGATTTCATCATGTGTCTGCTCGGCTCGGAGTCCGCTCTTTATCTCTGCCGAGTGCCTGACAGATGTTGGCTTGAGATTCTTCCCCGGCGGCCTCGCAGGGAGCTGCTTCTCCCCCGTTGCCTGTGGGGAGCAGTGCTCCTGGGAATGGGGATGGGAATGGGGATGGGAACACACCCTGGGAGGGGAAAACCCGTCCCAGCTCACTCCTGTATGGTCTGCCACGCAGAGATGTGCCCGAGGTCTGGGGGTGTCGGGGTCCAGCATCCACACCCCGAGCACTGAGTTGGTCAGCTGGCCCAAAATTGCCATGAACAAGCCCATTTTCCTGCTGGCAGTTCCATGGCAGCACAAGAAACCCATCTCCTCACACAGCCCTCAACTGCACATCACGTGGGGATGCCCCTTTGCCAAGGCAACCCCAGCCTTGAAAGGGTTTCAGATCTAAACCTCCCTCAGTCCTGGGAATGGAGGTGGCAACACACTCTGGGAGGGAAAATCCCATCCTGAGGGTTCCTGAGTGGCCCTTCATCATCTGAGCACACCTGAGTTGGTCACTTGACCCAAAATTGCCATGAACAAGCCCATTTTCCCTCTGGCAGTTCCATGGCATCACATGAAAACCATCTCCTCACACGTCCCTCAGCTGCCCGTTGTGTTCTGATGCCCCTTTGCCAAGGCAACCCCAGCCTGGCAAGGGTTCCAAAGGGTTCCAAACCTCCCTCAGTCCTCGTCCCCAGGAGTGATTCAAAACTGCTGTCAGCGGGCTCAGGCTGCAGACTGATCTTCTGTAAGCAAGAAGTGCACCACCAAACCTCTGCTTTCCCCCAAATCCAACTCTTCCCACGCGTGAAAACTTCCTTGAGGAGGTTCCCAACTTCCTTGGGCACAAGTGGTCTGTTTGCAACCAGTTATCCCTCTTTGAGTCAGGTTTTTGCAGCGCTGAAAAAAAACCCCAGTGAAAAATAAACCAAGGCAGAACACCCCAAGCAAATTACAAAATCTCTGGTTGCACAACATGCCGTGAGACGCTGACGCTTCTGGCGTTTAATTTGGGCTCTGCCTCGTAAGCGAGAAGGTATTTGTCCCACCAGGGTCTGGAAAGAGCCCTTTGTGCTGGGGAACTGGAGACCTTGGCTCTTCAGCAGCCCCCCAGATCTCCCAGGTCCCAAGGTGAGGCCATGGAAGGGACACCCCCTGCCCAGGGCTGCTCGGCATCTGCTTTAGTTTTGGTGCAACCAAAGTTCTCCCTGTTGCTCTCCTTGCTCTGGGAGACCTTCCCAGGGGAGGACGTGCTCTGATGGAGGTGAGCTCTGAGGAGCTGGTGGTTCACGTGCCTGTGGGTAGCTTGGTGCTGGAGAAGGGCTTGGCATGGTTTTATTGGACTTGAGCAGAAATGTCCCACCTGCCTCCTGGAAAGGCCCCAGAAAAGTGTTCTCCCAGTCCCACTGTGGGTTTCACTGTTCCCAGGATGTGCCTGCTGAGCAGCTCTTTTAGGTGAGCAGGATGCAAAGGGACCTTGTGAACGCTGGATCCCTGAGGGACTCCCGTTTTCCACCTCCTCCTCCATCCTTCCAGGAGCTAAGGGGTCGTGTGTCCTCCTGCCTGGATGTGAGTTTCCACCCAGAATGGGTTGCATCTCCCACTTCATCTTCTACCATCCTCAAGCAAGTGGTTTCTCCCGCTGCTTTCCCCTTCCCTTTCCACCAGCCACGGACCACAGAACCATTTAGGCTGGAGAAGACCCCCAGGACCACCAGGTCCAACATCCCCCTTATCCCAACCCCAAGATATCTGTCTCCCAACCTCAGACACACCAATTTTTAGAGCTTCCAGTGGCTTTTCCTCCTTGGTGCTTCCACTGCTAATTCCCTGCAAACGAAAGGCTGCCCAGCAGCATCCCCAAAAACGGAGCCTTTGAAGCCACCTCGCATCTCCCAGAGCTGTTATTTCTTTTTCAGGCTGTCTCAGAATTGCACAGATGGTCTTTCAGGGTCTTCTCCCCCCAAAAAAAACCCTAAGCCAGCTCATACAAAGGATCTTCCAGCTCCATTTCCTCCATGTGTTGTTTTTATGCATCTTCCAGGGGAACGCGACTGGAGAATTTGAATTTAATAAGTGCGGGATCTCGAGGCTTCAAAAGCACCACCGAGCCCCAGCGATGGATCAAAGGGCTGCAGGAAAACCACTGTGCAGAATTATTGGCCCTTCAGGAGACCGAGACACCACGAGACACCTACTGGATCCACACTCCAGCCCCCTTGGGAGGGCAGAGTTATTAAAGGTCAGTCACAGAGCCTGCTGAGAGCTACAGAAAGTTCTCTGCTGACTCAAGGAGTTGTGGCTCAGACCTCGAGTCACCTGACAGAGAGGGCTCAGTGGAACCCGCAGCAAACTCCATGCGAGGGGGAGGAAATGAAACATCCCAGGGGCAGAGGGGAAAGAAGGAATGGCAAAGCTCTGCTGACAAAGAAGGAGCTGGGGGACAGGGATGGTTTGGAGCTGGACGGGATGGTGGAGGCCACTTGTCCCCCTTCAGCAGCTAAAGGAGAGTTTGGAGCTGAGTCACACAAAACTGAGAGGCTCAGCAGGTTGGGGTGCTCGGCCCCCCAGGCAGGGATTTGGGTTAAGTTCAGGGGTGGGTGTTGTGCTCCCCCACAGAGGTCCAAACCCACCCTGGGGGTGAGCCCACCTTTGGGGAGGGTTTCTCTACTCAGGGATGCTGCAGGCTGGGCACAGCTGGCATGGGAATTAGAGCCTGGGTTCTCGTGGCACTGCAGGAATTCTGCTTCCCACCATCCCATCCCACCAACACAGCAAGGCTCAGGATAGCTGAGGGGTAAGAAAGGTGGAGAGGGGCTTGGACAAGACACAGGGAATGGCTTCCCACTGCCAGAGGGCAGGGTTAGGTGGGATTTTGGGAAGGAATTCCTGGCTGGGAGGGTGGGGAGGGCCTGGAATGGATTTTTCCAGAGAAGCTGTGGCTGCCCCTGGATCCCTGGAAGTGTCCAAGGTCAGGTTGGACGGGGCTTGGCACACCCTGGGCTGGTGGAAGTTGTCCCTGCCCATGGCAGGGGGTGGGATCTTCAATGTTTTGACCAAACAAACCACCCTGTGATTCTGGGATAACACTGAGCAGGTCACCCTTGCCCGGGCAGGAACCCCAGGGATGCTCCAGAGCATGGAATCAGCAGAAGGGACACCCAGAGCCAGCAGGCTGGGGAGGTTCATCCACACCCGCCTCTTCCCTGATGCTACACACGCAGAGCCACAGATGGTTTGCAGGAATTCTCTTCCTGTGCCTTTGAGGGGTGCAGCTGCTTCCCTGACAGTCTCATTTCCATGCTCCAGCCACCACGCACACATGTTCCTTTGTGGCACTCGGGTGTCTGTGCATCCACAAGGACATGCAGAAGGTCACCCAGAAGGTTGGTGGTTCAGGCTGCCCAACAGACAGTCCAACACAGGTTGTTGTTCTCCAGGAAACAACCAGTTCGCCCCCTGTTTCTGGAATTTATGATTTATTTTGGTTTTATGGTTGTTTCTTTTAAATCCAAGCAACCTCAAGTTCTGAGCGTTTGTTTGTTTGGTTTGGGGCTTTTTCACCTGATTGTTTCTGAAAGCCTTTCCTGATGGGCCTTTCCTGCTCTCTCTCCCCAGACCTCACCAGGAATGTCAAGCCTGCCTTCCCTCGGATTTGCTGAGGGTCCCAGAAGTGGAACTCGATCTTTTGGGGGTCCAGTTGAGCCTTTAACAAAACTATCTTTTCTCCTCAACGTTTATTCAGGTGCTCGCCTTAAACAGGTGTTGGTAAAGACAAAGAGAAAACCAGAAGTTTTAATTAGTCTAAGACAAATAATTTCCTCTCTCAGCTGGGCAGGTTTGGCTCTCTCTCAGCAGCTCTGATGCTGTGTGTGTGCAGCTACTCAGCAATTAATCCTTTTCCCCTTAAGTGGAAGATTTCAACCTTTCAGCATCGAATTAAATGGCAAAGAGAAACCAAATCACAGGACATTTGACCACAAGAAGGTACCAGCCCCTTGGGACTCCCAGCTGGGCTGCCAAAAGAATTCATGTTTTCCAAGGAATGTTGGCATGTTCCATAAGTGTTGGTCTGTTTAGAAAACAAACATTTCCCCCCTCAAGAACTAATTCTGTTGGGTTTCAGGAAACAGGATGTGCAATGCCTGGGATATCTGGGCAGAGGAGGGCTGCAGGGCTGGCAGACTCTGAGGAGCTCAGGGAGCAGCCAAAGCCAAGGTGAAGTTCTGAGCTGGACAAAGAGCCTACCAGGGGTCTCCTTGAACTGACCCCATCCTTCTCTCCTGGGAAATTCAGCTTTTCTCACTTCAGAATCCGCAACAAAACTCCCCTTGTTTTATCCTCTCATTCAAAATTGAGATTCTTTTTCCCAGTGGGCTCCACCACGGCTCTTCTGGTGCCACCAGCAGATGCACCCAACTCCTTCTACCATCGTTCTCCATGTCCCAGTTCATTTTGGCTTCCCTCTACCCAACACCTGAACTGCCAAAGGTGAAATTCTGCAGTTGACACTTCAAATTCCATGCCCAGGAGTTAAAACTTGGCTTTGAGAAAGACTCTAATGTGGATTTCTGGGGGAAAACCATTTGTTTCAACAGCAGTAAAATTGTTGTGGGGCTTTAATTTGCAGTGCTTTGTTGGTCTCTTTTATTAATGAACTACAAGGCTGATTTACCTCCAAGGTCCTGACTGATCTTCCAAAGAAGTGCAGGAATAGAAGACACAGAACTTTGGGCTTTCTCTCAGTGGGTTTTCCAGCAACTGAGGGTTTCAAGAGGTGTAAAGGAGGATCTGAACCACAGCCCACTGTGCTCACCCCTCCAAAAAGGGACGTGGGCAGAGGACTGTGGGGTTTGGAAAGGCAGCTTGTGCCAGGGTCTCCCCCCACTCACAGCCCAGAATTCCACCCCAATATCCAATCTGGATCTACCTCCTGCCGTGGGAAGCCATCCCCCCTTGTCCTGGCACTCCAGACCCTTGGCCAAGGTGCCTCTCCAGATCTCTTGGAGCCTCTTTAGGCCCTGGAAAGGGCTCTGAGGTCTCCCCAGGCTGAACAACAAGGTGGCCCTTGAAATGCACACCTTGCCTGGTCAAAGCTTGGATGGGGCTGTCACCTTCCTACAGGAGATGTACCTTCCTACCAGGGGCATGTGGGGCTCTCTCAGGAGGAAGGGACATCCACTGGCAAAATCCTAAAGTCACTTCCCAGCTGGGAGGGACCCACTTGTGGCCCACGCAGGGATCCAACCCACAACCTTCCTTCCCTCCCTGCTCTTTTTTGTTGCCACTCTCCTTTAAAACCTTGCCGACAATCCCCAGCCTCCCCAAGCGCCAAGCTGAGGGAGAGAAGCCACCTCTCTCCTCACATTGTCCTTGTCCTTGGCTGCTTTTCTGGCCAGGGTTATCCCTCGGCAGGAATTGCTGCCCTGGCTCAGCCTCTCCCCCTCCCAGCTCCAGGGCTGGGGAGCAGAGGAAGCAGAAAGGGAGAGCGGGCACATCAGCTGGTAACAGTTCAGAACCAGATGTACATTCCTGCACAAAACTCCGACCTTCCCGGATCCAATTACTTGGGAAGAGCGCTCCGCTCCAACCTTCTTATCCCTAAAGCCTCTCCCTCCCTCCCTCCCTCCCTCCTTCCCTCTTATCTCTGCTGCTCCTTTGCTTTTGATTATAAACTTGTCACTGCAGGGCGAGCGCCTTGGGAATATCCGGAGCGACAGGCGGGATGAGGGAACAAAGCCCCCCGAGGGGAACAGGCGTGCACACCCCACCAGACCACTGAGGAACTGTCCCCTCAAAAGGGGACGGCGGGGGAATTAATTAGCTTAATTAGAGCTCTCTGCGGGTTCAGTGCGTGATGAGGTTTGGAACTGGGGTGTCTGGGAAAGGGGAAAGGATATTTTCCTCTCCAGCAGGTAAGAAGCAGGAGCAAGGCAGCACCTCTTTGCCTTCCACTTTGCTCCCGAAATTCCTGGCAGCTTCTTCCAGCAGAGGGGAGCTGGGGGAGCTCCAAATTCCCATTTTTGTCAGGACACCCAGCTTTCCCACTCTTCCCACGGGGAAGGGTGGCAGGAGGCAGCATCCAAA
>JAWWMO010000002.1:5403424-5414629 GCA_035047845.1 Dendrocincla fuliginosa
CCACCAGAAACGCGGAGTTTCTGGGAATCTGTTTGCTGGGAAAACCAGCCTCCTTGCAGCTGGAAAGCCGAGGTGCCGCTCCGGCCCCGCTGAGGGCTTGGAAAAGATCCCACGGGCTAAGGAGACCCCTAAAAAACGCCAGGCACAAAGCAAAGACCCCTCACTCCCAAGGGGTGGTGTCTGCCTTGGGGGTCGGGGGGCTGGTGGGCACCACCCCAGCCCAGCTGCACTCACAGAACTCCAGGTCGCCCCCCTCACCCATCCAAACGCCCTGAAAACAGGGATTTAGGGTGGGAGCGGGAATGACACCCGTCCTGCCTGCCCCACAGGGACCCTAAATTGGATTAGGGGTGGCTGTGCCGTCCCTGAGAGCCTTTGCTTTGGAAAGCAAAGCCAGCCCGGCCCCGGGGAAGGCTTTCCACTCCAAACATTACCTACCAGGAGCGCCGGGCAAGCCGACAATTCCTCCTTCTCCTACCGAGGAACACTTTCCAAGCAAACCAGGCATTATTTTTTCCATTAATGAGTGTTGATACCTACTGGAAAACTCGGCAGAGAAACCCACTCCAAGTTAATTCTTCTGATAGAGCAGCTCCCCTTTACGAGCTCCTTTTGTCTTGTTCCTTTATTATTATTATTATTATTATTATTATTATTATTATTGGGTTCTTTTATTTCCCTGCTCCGGATTGCAAACATGAGCTTTGCTGCTCAGGAATGTGTCTGTTCCTGCAATTTGGAGCTGGAATCAGAGGTCCAAATCCCCTTTTGCTCTGCATTAATTCCATGGAAGCAAGAGGAGTTTTCCCACTTTTTGTCCCCACGGGGAGGGAAAACAGACCCGTCGCCCTCCTTTCGGTGGATCAAAATCCCTGCCAGCTCAATTTTTATGCTCTAGGGTGTCAGAAATTCAACAGCAGGATAACCTGGAGTTCAAAAACTGCCCTCCCGCCCTGAGTCCCTAAAATTCCCTGCTTGGGATTTAATGGAAGGGGGGAAAGTGGGGAGAAAAGGGAATGGGGTGCAGGGCCAGCGTCGCCTCTCCAGGGAACTTTCCAAGGGGTTTTCCAGAAGCTGATCCATATTTCGGGCCGTGTCAGCCCAGGAGGGTCTTTCCATGCCCCCACCAAGGAGAGGTTTGAAGGGGTTTTGCCCTCCTGCCCCCAAACCTCCACCCTTTGCACATCTCTGAGAGTGTGTCCATGGGGATTTCTGTCCCTCCGAGGTCACCCTGTGGTGACATACCCCAGGACAGGGGATTTGTAAGACCTCTACAGCACCCAGGGATGAAAAATAGGGCACCTAGGGGTGCAGAATTCCCCATTCTGTACAAACGGGGCTCACTCGTGCCCGCTGTGCCCCCAGATTTGGGCAAGGAGCCGCTGCAGCCCAGCCCCGGATTTGGGAAGGGCAGCCTTGGCAGCACAGGAGGCAGAGCAGCACCCCAAAAAGCCCTGGGGTTTGGGGGTCACCCTCGAGGGGTCCCGTCAATTCGGCCTCTCCGGGGCGGGGGGGGGCGGCTCCCTTTTATTCGAGGTGCATTCCCGAGATTTTCGGAAAGTGTAACATAAAACTGTGAAAGTTTAGCAGGGGAAAAGCCTTCCTCCCACCGAGCCGGGCGGCCAATCAGGACGGGGCCCCGCACCTCCCTCACTTCTGACAACTATTTAGCAACCGAGCTCAGCTAAAGTTTCCAAAAAGTTAGAATAACTTCCTCTCTCCAAGACCTCAGTTTTTTTGCACACAACCCCGGCCCTTGAAATAAGAGCCTTTCGAGCAACCTGGAAAACGTTTGGTCAGCACAAAAAAAAAAAAAAAAAAAAAAAAAAAAAAAGGAAAAAAACAAAAAGAAAAAAAAAAAAAAGAAAGAAAGAAAGAAAAAAAGAGCCCTCCCGTTTTTTCCAAAAGGATCTGTCTCAGGAATTTAAAGCACATTTAAGACACACACACACTCACATAACACAAGGAGGGGGGGAAAGGCTCTTCCCCTCCCCTTCGTGCAGAAAGCATGGAAGAAAGCTCCAGTTCTCCTGTTTCCCCTGTGGATAGCTTGGGGACCAGCGAAGAGGAGCTCGAGAGGCAGCCAAAGCGATTTGGCAGGAAGAGAAGATACAGTAAGAAGTCCAGCGAAGATGGCAGCCCCAACCCAGGCAAGAGGGGGAAGAAATCCAGCCCCAGCTCGCAATCTTATGAAGAACTGCAGAGCCAGAGGATCCTGGCCAACGTCAGGGAGAGGCAGAGGACTCAGTCGCTCAACGAAGCGTTCGCCGCCTTGAGGAAAATCATCCCCACGTTGCCCTCGGACAAACTGAGTAAAATCCAGACCCTCAAGCTGGCAGCGAGGTACATAGACTTCCTCTACCAGGTGCTGCAGAGCGATGAGATGGACAGTAAGATGACGAGCTGCAGTTACGTGGCTCACGAGAGGCTCAGTTATGCCTTCTCCGTGTGGAGGATGGAGGGAGCGTGGTCCATGTCGGCCTCCCACTAGCCACCGCCCAAGCAGGGTGAGTACCCCTTCTCTCTTCTCCTGGGGGCTGCTCTGTGGCCCTCTGTCCCTCGCTCTGTGTCCCCGTGTCCCTTGCCCCGGGGAGAGGTGGCAGGGATGGTGTGGCCCGGGGATGCCCTCGGGGCTGGAGTTGCGTGCGGTCCCTCCCGCTGAAGGGAATTGAAGCAAATTAAACCTCCCCGCGGGCGAAAAGGAGAGATGCATCTTTTTGTGGGGGTGGGATTAAGTGGAAATCGGGGGGTTTTTTGCTCTGTGGGGCTGGGGCGGTGAGAGGGGACCTGGCGTGGAGGGTTGGTTGATGAAGGACGGAGGGGGAAAGCATCGCCGTGTGAGATTTGCCAAAAAGCGCTGCCTCGGGGAAGGGCCTGGAGGGGAGAAAGGGATCCCTGCAAGGGGCTGGGGTGGGGAGGGATGTGAAACGTCCCAGGGGTGCCTGCGCCCCCCAAAAAAACCCCATCCTCTCGCGGCCGGGGGCACCGTGACCCACGCCGTGGGTTGGCCCCAGGTCGCGTTTGCCTTAAAAGAAAGGAGCAGCCGATGTGGCTCTGCCCCTGTCCCCTCAGCCTGCGAGGAGCAGCCGGGCAGAGGGGACAGACCTCGCTCCGTTCTCAGCTCTGCCCAGTTTCCCTTCCCCAAAAACGCCGGCGAGTTTCTTATTTACTCTCCCGGCTAAATTCGGCCTCGTGGCTTTCCATGAGCTGAGAGCGACTTCCTCTTCAGCTGCCTTTGTAATAGTCGGGCAGGGAGGAAGAAACAGCGAGAAAGGGAGTGGAAAAGGCTTTTAATAACCCCCTCATCTCCAGCTAATTAAGCAGAGCAGCTCTGCCTTGTGTCAGCCGGGGGTTGCTGTCGGGGCTCCGAACATAAACCAGAGCCCACCGAGCAAAGGGAAACTTTCCCCGCCACCCCGGTGAGGGAAAAATGAAATAATTTCATCCTGGGGGAGAAGCGAGGACGGAAAGTTTATCAGGGCTTTTTTTTGAAGGGGCAAAATCCATCTGGGTTGGAGCAGCCCGTTGAAATAAGTCACAAATAAACCCGGGCGAAAAACTTGATGCTACTTCTTTAAAAAGGCTAAAAAAGCGGCCAGCCAGGACTTTGTGGTGTAAAACAGCCTTCAAAGCACTCGAGGAACCACTTCAAGTAAACGTTTCGCTCACATCCTGGAATGGCTTGGAATTTGCTGGGTTAAGGTGTCCCCACACTCGTCTGGGGAGCCCTCAGAGTGCTGGCGTGTCTCAAAATGAGTTTTCCCACCCATTGCATGAGCTGGCTGCTCTTCGATTTGCTTTAAAAAGGCAACTCTGCTGCCCTGGGCTTTATGGTTGGTGCTGGTGCCTCTATTTCTTCCACGCCGTGCCCTAATTTCGACTGCAAAAAGCCCAACCCCGGTGGGTTTTAACAAAGCTGAGCCTGGTTTATAAACCACAGCGCCTTTTCCCAGGCTAATCCGGCCGAAAAAAACCTGCAGCAAACACATTAAAAACAGAAAAGAAAAAAAAAAAAACCCACACGCAAAAACCCAGGGCTTCTTGTCAAAAGCAGATGTAAAATGTCCCAAACACATATTTCTGGAGCGGTTTAGATTGGCTGAGCAGCAAAGTGCTGGGCTGGAACAATGCTCTGATTCTGTTGTTCCCCAAACGACATCGTGTTGCCATTAGCCAAGGATGCCTTGAGATGTGTTATCTAACGCCCAGCCCCTCCTGTCACGCAGGGCGAAGCTTTTGGGGACCACATCTTAAATCCAGCCCGCGTTAAATCACTGCCCTGGCGAGGCAGGGTTTAGGTGTGGGTCCTCAGCTTGGCCCTGCGTTCAAAATTCGGGAGCAAAGCTGTGGATTGAGTGAAAAAAAAAAAAGGTGAATTCTGAGCGAAACCTTGAGCGGTTTGGGATGAGCCATGACCTGATTTCCATCACGGTGCTCTGAGGTGGTTTGGGCTCCATCCATGGGGTCACTTCCCAAAGCTCGGGATAATCCGTGACCCACCTTCCAGCTCCGTGACCTGAGGTGGTTTGGGCTCCACAGGTCGCTTCCCAAAGCTCGGGATGAGCCATGGGTCGCTTCCCAAAGCTCAGGATGATCTATGACCCACCTTCCAGCACGGTGCTCCGAGGGGGTTTGGGTTCCACGGGTCATTCCCAAAGCTCGGGATGATCCATGACCCACCTTCCAGCACGGTGCTCCGAGGGGGTTTGGGCTCCACGGGTCATTCCCAAAGCTCGGGATGATCTATGACCCACCTTCCAGCATGGTGCTCCGAGGTGGTTTGGGCTCCACGGGTCGCTTCCCAAATCCCCCAAGGTTTTCCCCCTTTCCCCGTGCCTGGGAAGGCGTGTGCGGTTGGGCTGTTGAAAACGCTGTTGACAAATGGCCTGGTGCGGAGCGGTGTCAAATTCGAGCCCCGCTGCCAGCAGAGGGGAAAAGAAAACCCTCCAAGACCCTCCAGGAATGGGGGAAATCCGTAGGGTGGCGGGATGTGGGGTTTGACACGGGGTCTGCGTCGCTTCGAGGAGTTTCTATGGATAACTCGGGAGCAAACGTGGGCTCGATGGGGAAAAATCCCTGCGTGGTTTTGGGATCAGCTCCCACCTTTGGTAGGGAGAGGGGAGCGGGAAGGAGCGCCGGTCGAGCCTCTCCCTTCCCTCGGTTTTGGGGTCACAGGAAAAGCCAGGAGAGGTTTTCTCCTTGGAAAAAAAAAAAGCCTTGTGCAAAAGCCAGGGAGAGGAAAAGCAGAGGAGCTTCTTGATGAGAAAATCAGAGCCTTGGGAACTGGGAAAATGCCACCTGGCCCCCGCCAGCGCCAGCAGGTCGCTCCTCTGGCCACGGGGAGCTTTTCCTGTTCTGCTCCACGGAATTCCAGACAGCTCGCTGCCGGAGTTTCGGGAGAAACAGGCGCAGCTTCGCGCTCCCAGGGCTGCCAGGGGGTGTTTCAGCTGAGCCTTCCTCCCCCCCAGACCCTCCTCATCCTCCTCGCTGGCACCTGCACCCCTGCCCCTTGCAGCCGCTTTGCTCTTTGGCTTCCAAGGTGCTCTAAACTGAGTTTAAAGAAAGAAAAAACAGGGAAAAAAACCCCACGTTTGCTGGGATGGCAGGACCGTGAGCAAAGTGGCAAGGACAGCGCAGGCCTAACCCTGCACCAGTAACACCAGTTTGTGGGCACTGCCCTTGTTCCCATTCCCTTCGGCTCGCCTTGGCACTGGCATTCACAGTGCCTTTCCCACCTTTCCCGTGCCGGAGATGCCACATGCAGTGCTTGATCCACAGCCCCGTCAGACTCCCGGGGCTGCTCGAAGCATCCATCTCCAGCCCCCCAGTCGGTTCCCTCCTGAAAGAAGCAAACAGATGTTATCTCTGCCTGCCCTGGGCACAAACCCCAATCCCAGAGCCTGTGAGAGCAGCCCAAAGAACCGGGGGTGTAGCCACACTGGGACTAAGCCCTTTTCGTCCCCAAAGCCCTATTATTTTATTTTATTTTTTTTCCTGCTCATCCTGCAAAAAAAAAAAAAAGTAAATGAAAGTTTCCTTGACAGGAAGGATTGTAAAAGTTTGGTATTTACATTAATAGGCTTGTAGCGGGGGGTTTTCATCTCCGCGCGTTTAAAAGCCCAGCAAAATGCATTTCGGAGCCTCTGTTTACGTTCGTGTCTTTCCCTGGGAAAGGATAAATCTGTTCCCCAGCAGACACCAACCCCGCTGCGAGGCAGCCAAAAACCTCTCGGGCTCGGCTTGCTTTGAATAAGAGGGTGCGAGGAGAATGCCCCGGACAGGGAGCCACGCAAAAAGACAAATCTGCCTTGGGCCAGACGCAAAGAAATGAATGAGCCATCCAAAAGAGAGCTGGAGACACGCACGGCGCGGGGAAAGGTTGGATGGAACCCGACGGAAAACATGTTGATCCTTCCTTCGCCCCGGGCAGGGCTGCGGTAAAAAAAAGTCCTGTCGGGAGAGATGTGCGTTGAAGGGTCATTAAGGGAACATTCAAGGCAGACATCTCGCCTAAGTGGAGCTAATTTGTCTCCAAATTAGTCCCTCTCGGCTCGGCGGAGGAGCTCGAGTTGGAAAAGCATCCTCGCCAAAACAAAGGGGAAGATCGAAACGCTTCTCCTTCCCTCGGCGCTTTTTGGGGCACTTTTCGTGCACTTCTAGGTGGTAGGGGGGGATAAATCAGCGCCGGAGATGGCAGCGGGCTCTTGCGGAGCTGGGACAGCTCTTCTGGGGACATCCCGTGTCGCTCTCTGCCCCCTTAGCGATATCAGGATTTTTATCAGTTCCGTGCGGGATCAGCACAAATCTCCGAGCCCCGAGTCGTGGGAATAGCTGGATGGAGCCACGAGCGAGGAAAGGGACGACAGCGGCACCCCGAAAAGTGTCACCAGGGAATTACAGCTCCCTGGGCAAAGCAAATACCCCCAGGGAGGTTTTAAATCCCCCTCCCGGGCTCTGCAGAAAATTGGGAAAGGGGGAGGCAAAAAAAAAGCCGATTTAAATGAAGCTGCTCCTGGGTCTCCTCTGCTCCTCAGCGAACACCTCTGAGGGTCCCCTCAGCTCCTGCCTCACTTCTTCAGGCAAATCTGGAAGCGAGGAAAACCGAGAAACACCCCCCGCCCTAAGCCGCGTATTAGCAGAATTAATGATGAATTCCCCAGAATGAAAACAGTAGAAATATTTGCCAGGGATTTTTAAAAAAAAAAAAAAAAAACAAAAAAACAAATAAATAAATAAATAAAACAAACAAACTAATTAATCCAATACCCCAACCGACCATCAGGCACCCCGGCATTTAATTAGATTTGTAGCCGCCGAAGATGACCACTCAGCAACAACAACTAATGGCACACAAATAGCAAATTAACTCAGCCAGCCCATAAATCCAAGCCGGGCAGAGCCATCCCTTTAACCCCTTCCAGGCCGGGAAAAAGGCGTGGAAAACAGCGGGATGAGGTGCCCGCTCGGGGGGTTTGATAACCCCAGGGCAACCCCAGTGCCATTCCCTGCTCCTTCTCCTGCAAAAGAGCTGGAAATCGGCGCTCTTAAGAATGCGCTTCTCCTCCTGCTTTCGAGCAGGGAATTTTGGTAAAATAGAGGATCCCCCCTTCGAATTTTAGCCGGGATGTGTCACCCTCGGAGCCCGGGGTTGAGGGATAAGGAGGGTTTTCCTTCGGGAAGGGCGCAAAGGGATAACTCAGCTTTTATCAAGTGCAGGGAACCTGGAGAGGGGTTGGTGCTGCAGGAGGGTGCAAAAGGGACCAGGAGGTTTGTCACCATTCCCTACAAACATTCCCTGAGCAACAGCGACCGCTCAGCCCCGGTGATAAGAGAGGGCTCCTTGTGGCCTTCACATCCCTGATCCCTCCCGATGATCCTGCCCTTTGGGTGGGGGGAAAGGGGATGGATCCAGCGCTCCAAAACGAACCCAGGGAAGGCGGAATCTTCATGGGGATCCACCTGGGAAAAGGTGGATCCCTCTGCCACGAGCTTCCTTTGGGATCCGTGTGCCGTTTGGGGGCAGAGCCCTTCTCCCACCGAGCCCAGGAGCTGTCAGACACCAAACCAGCAAATAATCCCGCCCGGTGAGCTCTGCCTTCTCCTGCCCTCTTCTCCTCTCCATCTTTTAACCACAGCTCGGAAAAGAGCAAAAAGGAGGAGAGGGGGAGAGAAGAGGCAGATGTCCACTGGTGCAGCTTGAGATATATTTACTGGAAGGGGGCCAGTAAGCCTGGCCTCGCTTTAATTGAATTCCTAATCAGACAGTTTTGCTGCCACCCCCAAAGAAGCGGCTTCACCATTTCCTGAGGAGAAATTAGACCTGCCAAACACACGCTTGAAAAGGCAGAAATTAGGGTATGGATGAATTTAGCCCTCCCCCTCCCCAAAAAAGACCCCCTCCTGCAGTAATTCAGCTGATTACGCCTTTGGTTTTAGCCGTCGAGGCTTCAAAATTCATATGTTTGTGCTTAAATGTAAATAAACTTCATTGCTCTGCTGAGAGAGACGTGGGGGAACCGCGGGCTGCGCTGGGGCTTAAAAAGAATGAGTTAAATGCAGCCTGGAAAAGTCGGTGGGGTGGGAGAGAGAGGCTGTCATGCAGCAAGCAGCGTTTTGGGTGGCTCCATCCACACGCAGCTCCCCCGACATCGAGCTCCTGATGGAAATTAATCTCGCCGAGCCACAGAAATGCGAGTTTCAGAGCGATCCTCGCGGAGGGTTTTAGGCACCTCGGGAAGAAATCGCGATAAGGCTCCTCGGAAGGGATTCCTGGCTGGGAGGGGAAGCTCAAAAAAAGCGTGGGGATGTTAGGGGGGGGAAAAATAGGGTTGCAGGCTCAGGGGGAAGGCGAACAGGGAGATGTTTCGCAGCCAGTGGGGAGGACAGGAGAGGAATTTAATCCTTCCAAAGGCAGCAGCCCGAAATTCTTGTGCCACCACCTTATGGATGCTCGTCCTGCAGCGCAGAAAGCCCACCCTGCCCATGCTCGGGTGGAAAGAAACCCACGAGTGACCCACTGATTAAAGGGTTTGGGTGGGGGGAAAGAGGTTTGCAAGGAGCTCAGGCTGAGCACCTGCCTGTCCCTCTGCCTGCGTGTCCCCAAAATCACATCCCAAAGGCACTTTTTGGGGGGAAGTTCTTTGGGATTGAAGTCTTTCCTCGCCCCCAAATACACAGGCAAGCTCCCCACCAGGCACCAGTGGGATCCGCAGCGTGGGGTGGGTGGGAGTTGAGCCTGTGCATGGAATCTCTGCGTGGAAACCGAGCATTTTCAGCTCTGGGAATACCAGGGAATCACCAGCCCTGGAATCTTCCCAGTAAAGACCCCAGCGCATAAAACCAGCACGATAAAACCAGGCCAGATGTGAGTTATTTCTGCCTTGAAACCCCCACCCTGTTTTCTGGGTTTTTACACGTTCGATAAGATGGCCATTCTGCATATTTGGCGTTATTTTGTGGAATGATTCGGGACATTTCTGGCATCCCCCAGTTCCTTTTCGTGCGTGCGAGCTCCGTGGCCAAACCTCCCGTCCAGCTCCGGGCTGGGGGTTCAGGCACTCAACAATCGGAGCTTTTCCAGGAGGTTTTTCCCCCCTTTTCGTGGATCCCTGTGGCCCAAATCACCCATTTTATACCCCGTGGCTCTGCGATGTCGCCGCCCTCATCTGTGTTTTGCCGTCGGGATGTGCCCAATTTCCACGCGGGGTTTTGGGGCAAGGGGAGCGGGTCAGGCTTTGGGATTCCTCAAATCGCAATCTGTGCCTCCAGAGCAAAGGAAATCGTGGTTTTCCCTTTTCCTTTTCCCCTCGGAAATGTCCAAATCAACCAACTCAGTGACCGCTCGCTCTTCTTGTAAGGAGGAACTCAGCGCTGCTTTCGCGTCCTGGGAATTAGCGGGGCAAAGCGCCCCAAAAAGACCCCAAAATCCCATTCCGGGCAAGCTCGGGGTGGCTCGGAGGGCTGGGCGACACGGGGCAGTTTTCAGCAGAGAATTGGGAGCTGCGAACACGCCGCTTTCCCAGAGTTAATCCCCAAGTTTTCCTCCTGAGCGCTGCTGTTTCCTAAACAGGGCGATGCTTTCACTCTCGCCCCGTGGCGAAAGGTAAATATTGTCAGGTTATTTTGGAACAGACCGGGCTTGGGAAAGTGTGAACGAGCAGAGAAACCCCTAATTTTCAGGGTGATAATGCCCCAGCCGGAGAGGGAAACACTTTTAAACGCCTTTATCTCTCCCCACTTTCTTTTTCATCCTGTTGTTGTTCTCATCCATGTCCTTAGCGGCTCGTTCTTTGGGAAGCTTGGGGCGCATCCCTAAAACTGCACGTGGCTAACTTATTTCCAAGCCTAGGGAAGGTTTTTCAGTCATTCCTGAAAGAGGGAGACGAGGAGAGGAAGGTTTCCGGAGCTTTTGCAGGGAGCCCAGGCCAGGAATCGATGCCTGAAGTTTTGCAGGGTGGGGGGATTGTTTAGTGGGACAATTTGGGACCTGCAGCGTCTCCGTGGAGCTTTGAAGGTGCCAACACGGCTGGGGAGGCTCCTCCAGCTCCGGAGCTGCGGCACAACCAGGGAAAAAACTCTGGGAAGCCGCTGGCCCTCTGGAATTCGGGCTCTCCATGCCTTGGCTGGCAAAACCCTGGCATCACGCAGGGATGCAGCACCAGCAGGCTTCGCTCCAGCAGGTCCGGGAGGCACCACGTGGGGCTGGGAGGCACATGAGGCTGCTCCCTTTCCATCCTGCTAGGAAACTAAGAATTTATTAGAGAAAAAGGGGGGAAAAAAGCAAAAAAAAAAAGCAAAAGCAACAGAGGATTTGGCAGCCAGCAGAGGGTGGGGATCCCTGCCAAGGCCTGGACAGCTGTACCTTCTTCACTAGCGAGTTGTGTGATCAGCGAGGGCTGTGCTGAGAGCCAAGAGGAGTCACCAGAGCTGCCACATCGCATTGGGCTCAGCCTCCCTCGGGGAGACACCTTCAGGAAACAAACCCAGCCCTGTGGCTCCCCAGAGTCCTCCCAGCAAACCTTGGCGGGTTGGGTTGTGGGGTTTGGGTTGGGTTGTGGGGTTTGGGTTGAGTTGTGGGGTTTGGGTTGGGTTGTGGGGTTTGGGTTGGGTTGTGAGGTTTGGGTTGGGTTGTGGGGTTTGGGTTGGGTTGCAGGGTTTGTGTTGGGTTGTGGGGTTTGGGTTGGGTTGTGAGGTTTGGGTTGGGTA
>JAWWMO010000002.1:5435323-5446983 GCA_035047845.1 Dendrocincla fuliginosa
TTTTCCTCCCTCCCTCCTTTTCCTCCCTCCCTCTTTTCCTCCCTCTTTTCCTCCCTCCCTCCCTCCCTCCCTCCCTCCCTCCCTTCTTTTCCATCCTGCCTCCCTCCCTCTCTCTTTTCCATCCTCCCTCGCTCCCTCTCTCTTTCTCTCCCTCCTTTCTTCCCTTCCACCCTCCCTCCCTCCTCCTCCTCCTCCTGTCTCCCCAGAGCTGGCACGGTTGGCTCAGGCTTTGCGATGCTCCCGTGCCCCCTTCCCCTTTTCCCCCCAAGCTCTCCCCCCTTTCCCCAGGGTGTATTTTCTCCCCTCGGGTCCCCCCTTTTCTCCTCCCTGAGCGCAGCAGCAGATTTGGGAGCACACCCCCCAAAGGAACCCAACTGGAGAGCTGGGCATGGAAAAGGGGGCTCATCCCCCGGGAAAGGGATGTGAGCTGGAAGGGGCTCTGGCATTTGGGGTGGCACAGAGCCACACACACCGTGCCAGCTTTTCCCCCCACGGGTTTTCCTCACTGGATTCCTTCTCGGGAACCTCAATTTCAGTGGTATTTTTAATTTTCAAGGCACCCCCCCAGGGCCACAAGGGATGTGGGAAGCTCCAGGGGTTTCTCCAGGGACATCCCAACACCCACAGCTCCCCCAAAGAACCCCCTCTGGCACCGGGAGCCCCCTTTCCATGACAGGGCAATGTCCCCACCCCACCCAAAGGCCTGGAGGAAAAGAAGGTGAGCACGAGAGAGGCAGGGTGGTACTATAATTAACTTTTTCTTTCTTTTTATTTACACCACAAGAATAACAAGTTGTCATAATGTGGTACAAAATACTGGACTCCTAATAAAGTTGAACTCGAAGTCGGTACTGTCAGAGAAAAGACACCATTGGCCAGTAGAAAAAAAAACCAACCATAAACCAAACCAAACCAAGAAAAAAACCAAAGAGGGAAATAAACCAAAATAATAATAAAAAAAAAAATAAGAAAAAAGAAGAATGAGAAAACCATTCCAAGCCGAAGAGATGAGCACAAAGAACCACAGAGAGGAGGGTCCACACAATGAGAGTGACCGAGCGCCAAGGGGCGGCCGCGGCCAATGGTGACGGCGTCATCGTGAGCATGGCTAGGCATAAAGTAGAATATAATAGAGGTACAACTCCTTTGAGACTACATATCTGGAATAAGCTCTCGGGTGGATAATGGTTCAACCCCGCCCCGCCCTCCCCGCCCCCACTTTTATATATATATATATTATATATATAAGTTTGTCATCCTCATAAATTGGAAAATAGCGCCTCCACTATGGAGCACAGAAAAGTGTTAATTTATTTTCTTTCAATAGGATACTTTGTTTTGTTTTTGTTTTTGTTTTTTTTAATTCCTTTTTTTCCTTTTTTTTATTTTTTTTTTTGTTTAAGTTTTCTTTTCAGCAATTATCAAAGACAAAAGCGCGGCCGGGCCGAGAAGGAGCCCGAGTCTCGCCTGACAATGAAGAAGAAACGCGTTTTTCGCCTCCTTAAAACCTCATTTTTCGTGTTTTTTGTGTTTGTTTTTTAAACCACAGTGTCGCACAGTCCAAGGGACCGCTCGAAAGTGAAACGCATCCTGCGAAAGAAACCAAAAAAGAAGCCGTTCCTTGCCAACCCTTCCCCCCCAATCCCCTCCTGCCGGTGCCGCTGGGGATGCCCCAAGGGGCGCGTCCAACCTGCCCTTGCCCCAAGGCAAAGCCAACCAAGCCAAAGGAGAGCAGGAGAACAAGGAGGGGGATCCCGCCCCGGGCCAGTTGCGAAGCTCTCGCCCCTCCAAGCGCTGCTTGCACAGAAAGACAAGAAACTCTGAGCATTTATTGGTGAGTCACAAGTGCGAGAGAAACGTCTGCCTCGTTTGGCTTCTCCTCTGCAAGTGAGAAACGTTGACTTAGTCCTCGGTTGGTTGGTTTGAGTCGTTCTTTTTGACCACGCTTTCTCGCTCGGTTTGGGAAGACAAGCAGAGGTTCCCACTCTCCTTCCTTGTTTTAGTGTGTTTGTGACAACAACGTCCCAACCTTTCGTCTCCGCGAATGCCACGAGAGGAAAATAAAACGAAATAAAAGAAACCAAACCGAAAGGAAACAAAACAAACCCCCCCCCCAAACACAAATCCAACCCCCAAACCGCCGTTATTTTTATTATTATTATTATTTTTTTTTCTGGTATTTTTGCTTTTTGTGTGGTTTTTTTCTTTTCTCCTTATCGTTTTCAAAGCTGCCAAGTTTGGCGTGCAAAATCTGTATACAATATAAAGACATGCCAACCTTACAGACCATGCAACCTCAAGGTGTAGGAAACTTAAAAAAATATATTCATATATATTTATATATATATTTATATATATCAATGCCCGTCAAAGAACGTGGGCCCAAAAAAGTTTACAAAAGGAAGAATGGAATGGAGAGGTGACCGTGACTCATAAAAAAAGGAATGTTTTGTATTGAAAGGAACAATAAAAAAAAACCCAAACCAAACCGACCAAACCCCCCTGAAAAACCAAACAACTCCCCGATGGTTCTTTGTGTTCTGCAACCTGGGCCTCTCTTCACCCCAAAGAGGGTTTCAAACGCTCCTTCCCACCCCAAAGAGGGTTTCAAACGCTCCTTTCCTTCCGAAGCAGGTCCAAAGGATGCCGCTCTGGGATGTGGGAGCATCCCCGGGCCAAAGTCATGGAAATGAGGAAGGAAATGGCTCCGAAGGGTGGGAAAACCCTGGGGAGCCGCAAAACGAGGGCTCCTTCCCCTCCCTCCGGCCTGGAGAGCATCCCTGGGGAAAAGCATCCCAAGGGAAGAGCACTCCCCAAGGAAGAGCAGGGGATGCCCAAACAAATCCAGGTCTCCCGGAATTTGGAGGAGCCGAGCTTTGACATCTCGGGAATAAAAAAAAGCTTTCCATCCCTGGCAAAAAAAAAAAAATGGAAAGAAAGGAAGGAAGGAGGAAGGAAGGAAGGTGGGATCCCGATGAGCTCCTCTGGTTTTCCTAAAGGAACCGGCCCGGCCCGCTCAGCCGGCGGCTCCCGGGAATGGCCAAAAGGAAGGAAAAAGCTTTGCCACGACCGAGAGGAGAAACGGAGAGAGAGAAAACCTTGCAGGGAAAGAGAAAGGAGGGAGGGTGTGAACACGGTCACGGGACAGGGGGGGACACAATTCCAAGGACAATTCCCAAAGTGGGCAGCGGGATGGATTTCAGGGCACGGCAGCAAAAAGAGCCCGGCCCGCGCCATCCCCACGGGATCCTCTTCGGGATACGCTGAGGAGGCTCCGGAAAATCCCGACGTTCCGGCCGGCCCTGAAGAAGTGGAAAAAGAGGAGGTTCCTGGAAGCGCCCCCGGCAGTGGTGGAGGGAGGGAAGGGGCTGAAATGAGAGGGATGCAGGAGCAGCAGGGATGTGCTGGCCTAGCCTAGGATGGCCAACTCCTCAGGGAAGGGCTGGCTGCCTCTCCCACCCGGCATTCCCAAGGGGTAAAAGCACCTCCAGCCCTGCCGGCGACGGGGAGGAGAGGAGAGAAAAAGAGAGAGGGCGACCATCGCTCCGGCGGAGAGAAAATGCCAGGGAGGAGCATCCGAGGAGCCTTCCCAAGGCTCCGGGAGCCGCCCGGAGAACAAAGACAGCGCCCGTTGGATCCACCACGTCAAAGGCAAGAAAATTCCTTAATTTCTCTACACAGCTACGAGAAGAACTGAGGAAATATACAGTGATACAAAGGAGCCCCCCCACGTGCCCTCCTCGTCCGTGAAACGCGCCCATCCCCGCTGGGTCCGAGCGCCGGAATTCCTGCAGGGAGCCGCTCGCCGTCCAAAGGAGCCGAGGAGAGGGAGGGAAGAGCCCAAAGGAAAAGAAAAAGCCCAAAGGAAAAGCAAAGTCCAAGCGAGAGAAGGGGGCAAGGAGGGAGGTTTGGATGGTATTGCCGTCGGGAGAGGAAACCTGCCAAAGAGGAAAGAAAGGTCAGTCCCACCAAGGAGGCTCCCGGAGGGGGGGCGGGAAAGATCCATATAAAAAGGAACAGCAAATTCATCGTCTTCGCTATAAAAAACTCTTTGTTTTCTTGTCTCTGTTAGAAAAAGGCTCACAACTAAAAACCTTAAATTAAACTACAAATGTTTGCGGGTAGTTGCCCAGTGGCTCAAAGTGTTGGCTTTGTGAAAAACTTCCCAACCTGTCGCCTCAAAAAGTCCTCGAGTTTCAACCCGGATCCTTTTCCCAAAGCACCTCGGACGTCCCGATTCCCAAATCTCTCCCTAGGGGAGCTTCCAATGGCTACTGTTGAAGAGTATGCATTTAGCACAGAGTATCTCTATTTTTTGGGTGTGTGTGTGTGGTTTTTCTTTCTCCTCTAGAAAAGCATCATAAATATTTGTCTCCATAATTCCTAGGAATCCCGGTGTCTAAGCGTGGAATACATTTGGAATATACATTATACACATATATATATATATATATATATTTATACCTAACAATTTAAGCGATATCTCATGCGAGTTGCTTTTCATAAAAAGCATTCCAGTCTGGAAACCTGCGGGTGTGTCTAAGACATGCTCTGACAACCAAATTGAGAAGTTCAATTAGTAGATGACGTCGAAGAGAGAGAGAGAGAGAAAGAGAGAGAGAGAAAACGTTGGAAAATTTGTTGTTAAAACCAGTTGAATTCCAAAGGCCCAACAGTATTTGCCACTTTTTTTTTCTTTTTTTGGCAACTACCTTATTGTTTTTTTTTTCCTTTTTGTTTTTCCTTATTTTTTTTTGTTTTTGTTTTTGCTTGTTTTGTTTTTTTCTGAAACAGCAATGAAAGAAAACAAAACCGATCCAAACTTGTCGAGAGTTTTTGGAGACGCTCCGTTCGGCCGATGCCCTGCTTCCCACCAGCATGCCAAAAATAAAAGTCTTCCTTCCTCATGGCAGTTCTTGGCTTTCCCAACCAGAGGAAAAAAAAAAATATTCAGGAACTGCTGCGTGTTCGTTGTGGTTTTATAGAGAATTATTATTATTTTTTTGTTTAGTTTTGTTTTTATGTATTTTTTCTTTTTTTTTTTTTTTTACTTAAGGCATTGTTCCTCAAACTTCAGGAAATCCAGCTGCACCAAATCCATCAATTTTAAAAAAAAAAGGCACAAACTCATCTTCAGATGGCTTTGGAGACCATAAAGCCGACTCCATCTGGGCTCCCGTTCCCCCTTCAGCTTCCCTTTCCTTTAGGTGGAAGGGGAGTCCCTCGTTCCCTGTCCCTCCCCGGTCAAGACACACCATGTCCCCAAGTCCCCACAGGAGCTGTCCCTCACTCCCAAGGCAGGCAAGAGCCGTTCCAAAAGATCCAAGAAATGAAACTACACGATGGGCCGAGTGGTTCAAGCGGAGATCGCTCGGTCGTGGGTCATCAACTCGTTAAGCACCAGTTTTACGTTAAGGTTCGTTCCGTTCCCGCGCGTGCCGTCCAATCTTCCATTCCTCTATTTTATGTGTTTTTTTTTAATTTTTATTCTATTTTTGTGGTTTGTTTTTTTTTTTCAGTTGGCAACTCTGCCAAAGACTCCCCGGGCGTCGTTCCTCGTCGCGCTCCCGGCGAGGCCCAGAGGAAGAGCGCCCAACGTGTCAGTCCTTTGCTGCTCTTCACCAGCACGTTTCGGCAAATAAGAGACTCAAAGATACGCAGAGATTCCGGGGTTGTTGTCGCTTGCTTTGCTTTACACCTGGCTGTCCCTCCGTGCTCCGGAAATCACCGTGGCAGGACGCAGGAGTAACAAGAGAAAGCTTCTTGGCAGAGCTTCGAGACGAAGACGAACAGACAGGAGAACTCCAGCTCCAAGGTTAATGCTACAGGGGAGGCTCCTCTTCCATGGGTTCGTCCTCGGGTCTGAGGGGTGGCAGAAAGGGAGGGGAGATACAGCAGAGGGTTGAGCACCACGGAGCTGGACAGAAGTTTCATGCCTTCCATTCCCTGCCCACCCAGGATGATGGGATCAGCTGGCTCACCTGGGATCAAAACTCACTGTTGGGAAGGGTGTTTGGACACTGTTCCCACTCCTGAACCCTCCTGGAGCTCTGGCAGCCTTGGGGCCATGCCCACTGCCCTAGGGAGCCTGGGCAGTGCCCACCACCCTCTGGGGGAAGAACCTTTCACTGAGATCCACCAAACCCTGCCCTGGCACAGCCCCAGCCATTCCCTGGGTGCTGTCCCTGGTCATTATTTGTACAACATTCACATTCCCACACTTCCCCTCGTGGTCTGAACCCATGCTGGACCAGAAGGACCAACCACAGGGCGCACACCCCGAGCTCAGGGCCCGGGAGGTGTTTTGGGAGCCCATGGAGGGAGCACAGGAGGGGCTCACGGTGGGAAGGGGAGCAGCTCACCTCTTCTCGGCCGGCTTGACGCCCACCGACAGCGACGCCATGGCCGTCACCGTCTCCGCCTCCTCGTTCTCACACTTCTGGGCCTCCACCAGGGAGTAGCCCACGGTGGAGGCGAAGCGCTGCAGGGAGTGCCAGTACTTGCCTGGGGGGACAGGGCACAAGACGGGCATCAGGGCACCTCCTCCTGCCCTCCCAGACCCAGATCCGGCCGGGAACGGCACCCACGGCACCCTGAGCCACCCGCGCTCACGCTCCGAGGCACCCAAATAATATTAATAATAATAATAAAAGCTCCTTTCTCACAGCAAAACCCCCAGAAAGGTCCAGACCTGAGGGCAAAGACTGGAGATCTGGACACTGGACTCGGTTCTTAAATCCTTTTGGGGGCAAATCAGCCAAGACTAAAGAAGCCCAAGCTGGATTTAGAATCATGAAGGTTGGAAAGAACCTCCAAGAGCATCCAAGTTCAATCTTCAATGTATTTTTTAGGTCAGTAATTTCAGGTCAGCAGGATGATGAAGGTTGGAAAGGCCCTCCAAGAGCATCCAAACTTCCACCTTCAATGTATTTTTTAGGTCTGCAGTTTGAAACCCTTTTTTTGTTGGGAAGAGCTGCAGAGGAAGGGAATAAAGGATGCTCTCCTGGCCATCAGGAAGGACACTCTCAATTTCCTGGTGCCCAAAAAGCCACAGAACACCTGAAAGCAGGAGCCCCCACGGGGAGGGTGGCAGATGCACAGCAGGGACTTGTCCCCAAGCATCTCCACTTCTCCTCTGCTGGGCAGCAGATCTGAGGGTCTTACTGCAAACCCCTTTTATTTAAATGTAAAGGAAATTTTCATTTAAGGAAAAAAATCAGACAACCACTGGCTGGCTCCAGGTGCTGCTGAGAAGCTTCTGGAATGGACTTCAAATTCTAAAGCCACTTGACATTTTTTGGGGGTGGAAAAAGCCCCACAGTGCTTTGGTGTCTTCTAAGCTTCATTTCCACCCTACCAAAGGGAGACAACCCCCCTCCAGTCTGAGACCATAAATGTCTGATGTGGGGAGATGGCAGGACAAGCCCCCATTGCAAGACAGTCTGTCCTTTACAGAGGTTTTGGGGGTTTCAGTACTATTTAGTGTTGGATTTGATGACCCTAAAGATCTTCTCCAACTTAAGACCATTCCCTGACCCCATAATTCCCCCTCAAGGGCCAAAGCATTGCCCTGACTCAACTGCCCATGCTGCTGGCCCAGTCACACCAGTTTGTGACTGCACCAGCCAAGTTCCAGGGGCAGGGACCCCCAGGAAACCAGGACATGGGGACATGGAGTTGCGGGGACATGGAGAAGTCACAGAGGTGTCCCAGATGGGGGTCTGTGGGGTTACTCACTGTGGATCTCGATCACCTTCTCCATGGAATGCACTGCATTAGCATTTGCTCTCTGCTGGAAAACCTTCTCTGGAAGAGGGTCAAGCTGGAAGGAGAAACACCAAGGAAATGGTGTCACTGAATCACAGAATCTTGGAATGGATTGGGCTGGGAGGGACCTCAAAGCCCATCCAGTGCCACCCCCACCACGGGCAGGGACACACGAGCCCACAGGCCTGGCAAAGGCTGTTCTGCAGCAGGAACATCCCACAGAGAGGCTTTAGGGTTTCTTTGATCTCTTTAGGACAACCCAAGAAGATGAGAACACCTTCACTCTCCTGGGCTCTCCACCTGGAGCATGAATTTGGACCAAACCTCCGTGGTTGAGTACCCAGAACCAGAGCTGTGTCTGAAAACAGCACTCCAGGCCCCACCAGGGATGTCCCCAGAGAAGGACAGGACATTCCCAGCAAAGAACAGCCAGACTTTAACGCTTCTACCCCACAAATCCACGGCTCAAAGCCAGGAGGAGCTCCAGGCAGGAGCACTCCTAGGAGCAGCCACTCCAGAGGGACACCAGGAGCAGCAGGAATCGCTGCATTCCACATTTCCTCATCCTGGACCACACTTTTCACTAGTTCTCTGCTCTAAAGAGAGAGTTCAGCTCCAAACTGGAGCTGTGTGACATTAGGGGAAGGCACAAGCAGGTCCTGGATGAGTCTTTGAGTGAGAGTTTTCCCCCATGGATCCAAAGCACGTTCCTGCTTCCAGAGCATTCCCCTCCTGGAATATCCCTCCCAAACACAACAGCCCCAGCCACTGCTCTCCTGGGAAAGGGTGGGAATAGCTCTGGCCACCAGGCATTCCCATCACCTTCCTGTTTATTCGGGATGCCTGGACAAACCTCTGCTCCCTCTATGTGACAAACAAGGACAAAGCACTTTTGGCAGGGCCAGGAATGCTGTGAGAGCTGCTGGCTCCAGGGGCCATGTGCCCACCACGAGGTGCCCACCACGAGCTGCCCACCCCTCTGCCCACCAGCAGCAGCTCCACTCCCTGCCCCAGTCTCTTCTCAAACACCTCCAGGCGTGGTGACTCCACCACCCCCTGGGCAGCCCATCCCAATGCCCAGCCACCCTTCCTGTGAAGAACTTCCTGATGTCCACCCTAACCCTCCCGTGGTGCAGTTTAAGGCAGTGCCTCCTTATCCTACTGGATAAAACCTCCTTCCAGGGAGTCGTGGAGGGTGAGAAGGTCCCTCCTCCTCTCCAGGTGAGCTGCCCCAGCTGCTCCTCACACGATTTGTGCTCCAGCCCTTCCACATCCCCCTTATAACCCAGTGGCCCAAACTGGACACGGCACTCGAGGTGTGACCTCCCAGGGGCACAACCCACACCCTGCCTGACCCAGGCCATGACACCTCCTTGGACAACATCTGGCTCCCACCCAGCTGCTGTCCACCAGCACCCCCAGGTCCCTTTCCCTCCCTCCAGCCACTCTGTGCCGCAGAGGGTTGTCGTGGCCACACTGTAGGACCTCACCCATGCCATCCATGCCACCCTTGCCACCCAGAGGTGCCCCCTGTACCTCGTTGCCCAGCAGGGCAGCCACGCAGGCCTCGGAGGCGTCGCAGATGGCAGTGAGGTCGTGGCCACCCTCCAGGGCCAGCACCACGCGGCCCCCGGCCAGCCCCATCAGCTGCTTCGTCAGGTACCCGAAGCCTGGCAGGAGGGAAGAGAGGAAACGTGGGAGGAGGGAAGAGAGGAAACGGGGGAGGAGGGAAGAGGGGAAATGGGGGAGGAGGGGAGAGAGGAAATGTGGGAGGAGGGAAAAGGCTGCGCCTGGAAAAGGCTCCTGGCGAAGGATCAAAGGGATTAGGGCAAGGAATTACGTGATTCAAAGGACTCGGGGCATAATGAGAGTCAGGCTGGGGGGTAATGGCAGGGAGGGATCCCAGCACCCCTCAGCATTCCAGCAGGGAATGCTGCCTTGGAAAGGATTGTGGATTTTGGGAGATGCTGAGTGGGGGGAGAAGGAGGGGAAACCAGGAACCAGGAGCTCCTCCCAGGTGAGAGCACTGCCATCCCTCAGCACTCCAGCAGGGAACATTCCCTTGGGAAACAGGGAAAGAGGTGGATTTTGGCCCTGCTTTGGGAGATGCCAAGTGGGAGCAGCAGGGAGGGAAGGAGGAGGAGGAGGAGGGGAAACCAGGAATATTCCAGCTGGGAGAGCAGCACTGCGGTGCCCCTGAGGTGTCTGACATCTCATCCTTACAGCCAGCCATTCCCCTATGGAATATGCTATAAAAATTCCAGGGGCAGCCGGCGCTTTGATCAGATGACACACAATACATTTCCCTGCCCTTTAAACAAAACAGACCCGAGCTGGGAGGGGTTTCAAACACGTGTCCTCAAAGCAACCTTCCCCCTCAGCAACAATCCCAAAAGCCAAGGAAAAGGAAAAGGCAAAGGCAGGGAATTTCTCCCCTCCATCTCCCTGCTTCGTGTTTTGCACCACTGGCAAATGAATGAATTAATAGGTGGATCAAATGATGCTGTTTTGGGAGAGGAGCAAAGCCTGGGAGATTCCAGCAGCAGGGAAGCAGGAGCTTCTCATTCCCAAGGGTTTCTGGACATCTCCAAGGATTTGCCTCTTGTAAATCCATTATTTCCCTTTATTCTTACATAAGGTCAATGGGTTCAGCTCCCTCACAAGTTCCCTGGAGAGAAAACTCTCCTGGCTGACACAAACTCCTCAAAAATAACAATAAAATCCTTGGGGTTTTTGCAGGGAAAAACTCTCTCCTGGGTTTGCTGGAATGAAACAGTGCCAGGGAAACACAGCCCAGCCAAGGGGGGGATTTCAGTGCATCTCCCTAAAACATCCTAAATCCAAGGCAGGAAGGAGACTCTTGTGGGTAATTGTAATTGTTTCAAAGGTGGGGAACAAAAACCTTCACCTCTAAATTTTAATCAAGGGCTCTGGAGGAAGAACTGAAGTTGTGGCAGCACTGAGAGGGAGGGTTTGCAGCTGGCACTGCCTCTGCCCAGCCCAGCTCTGAGTCTAACTCAGCACCTCTGCTCTGCAGAGACCAAAACCGAGCTCTGGAACATTCACAACATTATAAATATCATTTCTCTGCCCTCAGAACCGAAACACGCGGCGCTTCAACAGCAAAAAAGGCAAAATCTATATTATAAAATGAGACCAAACCCCCCGAACACCTCCAGAAAAAGGCCAAAAGACAAAGCCCCAAACCCCAAAGCTGGGGATGCCAAAGCTTACACTTAGCTGAGAGGTTGTAGCCGCCCAGGGGGGTGGGATGGCCCTCCACGGCGTCGAAGCCCGACGACACCAGCACCACGTCCGGGGCGAACTCGTTGGCGATGGGCATGACCACGGTCCTGCAGTGCAGGGGGGCACACGTCACACCCGGGGCACGGGGAGCCTCCAGCCCCCCCTCCTCTGAGGAGATAGTTCTGGGTATCCCCCATACATTTATATAAAATTATTTTATAGATGCTATGGGCGCATTTACAGAGGCTCAATATATATTATATATATATTTCATAGATGGTTTTGTATATGTGATGTGTGTATTTAGATGGTAAGCATTTATTTTTATTTATTAAGCATATATTGACACAAATAAAGTCTTATATATGTTCTGTGTATTTATATATGTTAAGTATATACTATGCATCTATTTATATAAATTCTATATATTTTTATATGTCACATGTACATTTATATACGTTAAGAATACATTTTATATATTATGCATATATTTACATATTATATATCAATATATGATGTATATATTTCTCTATATGTTAAGTACACATTTTTATGTATTCTGCATATATTTATGTATTATATATATTTATACACCATGTATATTTCTATATGTATATATATATTTCTATATGTATATATATATTTCT
>JAWWMO010000002.1:5498623-5510105 GCA_035047845.1 Dendrocincla fuliginosa
CACTGGGAAGCCATTCCCTGTGTCCTGTCCCTCCGTGCCTTGTCCCCAGTCCCTCTCCAGCTCTCCTGGAGCCCCTTTAAGCTCTGGAAGGGGCTCTCAGGTCTCCCCTTCTCCAGGTGGACACCCCCAGCTCCCCCAGGCTGTCCCAGGAGCAGAGGGGTGAACAAGGAGGGAGAAGAAACTCCCCCTCTATCCCACACCCTCCGTATTTCCCACCAGGACAATTTTAGCTGCGTTGCTCCAAATTTCCCCAAGTGTGAGAAATAACTGGAATACCCTCAGGAGCTGAGGGGCTCCAATGATTCCACACCACGGCACTGCTTAAGGAAAAAGTCTTTTAAAAATAAAACTGTAGCCATGGGAACAGGATCTTCCAAGTCCACAGCCCCAAATTCTGCTTTCTGTTTCCCTCTGCACCTCTCTGGTGCATCCCCAAGGTGCTTTGATCCCATTTTCCAGAGGTTCAGGTTGGATAGCAGGGAAAATGTCTTCACTGAGACAGTGGTTGAGCACTGGAAAATGCCCAGGGCAGTGGTGGAGTCATCACCCCTGGGAGTGTCCCAAAAAACCTGTGGATGTGGCTCTTGGGGACACGGGTTAGTGGTGGCAAAGGGGACATGGTTGGACTGGATGATCTCGGAGGGCTTTTCCAACCTTAAGGATTCCCTGGGTGTTGGATCCACAAGCAGGGAGAGGGACATTCAACATTCAGGTCGTTTCTTTTTTACTCTCCCAGACTTTCCTCCTGGAAAAGTTCTCCTTGGAGCTCTATCCTATCCCTGCTTCCCACCCAGCATCCCACCCCTGGTGCCCTTCCACTCCTTCCTTCACGAGCTCCATCATTCCTTTCCAAACAAAGCTGAGGGCACAACTCTTGGAGGGAATTTTGCCCTCCCTTTCCCTCCCCAGAGGAGGCAGAACAAGCAGCCCAAAGTGCGTGTGACAAGGCCAATTGTGAGGCCACAATGATCTCATCAAGGGCACAATGGCACTGGGAAGGGCCCCCCCCAAGCTGCAACCTCCTGAAAAGGAGCACTTGGGGAATGGGAACACTTGAGAGCGTCTTCAAAGGGCTGGGAATTGAGAGGAGAGAAAGGGAGAGGCAGGGCAGGGTGCATCTGGTGCATCTCATGGGCTTCATGTTCTGCCTCCATTAGGAATGCTGCCAAAAACCCTTCAGCAAACGTGAAATCAAGGCAGGAGAGGCTACGCTTCCTTTTGAAAGACGCTGAAAAGGCATTGAGAGAGACAAAAAAGGAAGATGAAGTGGAGAAATGCATTTCCCTCTTCCCCCTCAATCCCTCCCAAGAGTTCCCACAAGCTCGCCAGGAGCTCACAAAGGTTCCTCCAGCTTTAGGAAGGTCCTTTCTGGCTCCCTCCCACCACGCCAACAAAGGGGGCTTTGGCCACTTACTCTCTTTTCCTTTCTCCTTGTTTTTCAGCTGCTGGAGCTTCTGCTCCCGGTGCTGCTTCTCCAGCTCCTGCTCCTGCCGGTGCTGCTCCAGCTTCCTCTGGTGCTCCAACAGCTCCTGCTGGTGCTTCATGGCCAGCATCTCCTGCTGCTGCTGCGGAGAAGGGATGAGAGCACAAGGAGCACGTCAACACCCTCAGCCTTCCCGGGGAAGGGGGTTTAATCCATGGGATTGAATCCATGGGAACAGCTCAGGAAGAGCCTCGTCTGGGCAGACAACAAGAAGCTTCTGGTCAAAGTGGTGCTTCCCAACCCTTCTGTTGCTGCCAAAGGGTGAGGCTGGTCCGTGTTCCTGCTCCAGGAGCTGCCCCTTCCTCTGCCCTCCTTTAATTAAAGCCCCATCAGGTTATTTGTTGCTCAGAGAGGCTGTAGGAATTGTGGCTGCCCCATCCCTGGGAGTGTCCAAAGCCAGCTTGGGGCAACCTGGGCTAGTGGAAGGTGTCCCTGCCCATGGCAGGGGGTGGAACAAGATGAGCTTTGAGGGCCCTCCCACCCCAACCCATTTTGGGATTCTGTGATAAATTATAAAAGAATTGCTTCGATATGTGAAACAAATAATTCCTCCAATAATCCCTCCAGGAAGGATGTTCCCTGGCCCTCTAGACTTGTCCACACCCATGGGAACAACCAAAGATGCCAAGCTCTCAAAGCCTCCATCCAATGGGCTGCTCAAGGCTGGAAGCACCAAAGGCTCCTGGAGCTCCCTGGCAAGTCCATCCTGGGGCTCCAATCCCAGCACCCAGAAGGTGTCAGAGGACTCCCCAAGCTCCTGGACCCCTTGTAGGTGCAGGGGGAGTTCCTGTGGGGATTGAAGGTGGCAGTTTGACTTGGGAGAGAACCCCTCATGTCCCACCAGAGGACACCTGGTACATCCCAGCAGCTCCAGAGGTGCCAGTGGATCTCCCTGGGGCTAAACCCCACTTTTTCTTTAAACCCCTCCAGGACACAGGATCACAGAATGGTTTGGGTTGGAAGGGACCTTGAAATCATCTCATTCCAATGTCCTACCAAGACAGGGGACCCGCTCTCTGCTTCTCCAAACCCTGCCCACCAAACTCCCACTCCCCCCCAAACACACACACACTGAATTTTCCCTCTCCTTGAGCACATCTGAATTCCTTTCATTCCCGGGGGGTCCTGTGCAGGACCAGGAGCTGCTGATCCTTGATCCTTCCAGCTCTGGATGTTCTGGGATCTCAGGATTCATTTGGGCCACTCGATGCCTCGGCTGTACCAAAGAGGCCCAAAAAAAACCCCCCTGTTCTATCTAAAGCTGCAAAGGAATCATCTCAGAGGTATTTGCAGCCTGCCTGGCTATCTGCTGGAAATTTTCCACAGAGGAATCCCTGCTATGCCTGTTCCAAGCAGGCAGACTGTCTCAAAACATCGGAGTCTGGTTATTCCCAGCCATGGCACCTCTGCTTCCCTCCCCTGATTCCATGGAATTCCACAGAAACCCCCCAAAATCCAGGCAACCTACGAAAGGAGGGGGAAAAAAAACCCCCACAACAGAGGAAACTCATTATTTGTGTTTTCTAATGAAGCAGCAGCTTCTACTAACACGTCTCCATTTGGGAAAAGAGGCTCCTTCCCCACTCCCAACAAGTCCACCACATGGTGGGCTCTCCGAACCTCGCCACGGCGAGTATGCAAATGAACAATGTTTAATGCACAATATGGTAAAACAGGTTTTGTTATTTTTTCTGAAATCAGGAGCCTTTTCTCTCCATCTGCAGCCTCCTTGGCTGGGCAGGCCCTGCTGCCTGCGAGGGTTTACACACACGAGGCTGCTGCAGGAGGAGTGGGAGCTTTCCCCAGCAGCTGCCAATGAAAAGCCCAATTTGTGGCTGGATGCTTTGGGGAAGTTTCATTAGGGGTGTATTGTTCCTGCTCCTTCTCATCCTCCGTTTCCACAAAGCCTGTCCTTGGGAGAGGGGTTTTTTCAACTTGTTTCCAAGTTGGGAGGTAAAAAAAAAACCCAACCAAACATGAAAATGTAAGAGCAAAGCGACGTCTCCGAGCGTGTCCTGGAATTGAGAGGGAAGCGCCGCTGGTGTCTGGGAAAAGGAGCCAAGAAATCCCACCCCGGGGCCTCCCCAGGGCAGGGATGTTCCAACACACTTGTCACAGCTCTGCTAACAGGGATTTGGGATGGATTTCAGGAAAAGGTTCTTCCCCCAGAGGGTGGTGGGCACAGCCCCAAGGCTGCCAGAGCTCCAGGAGGGTTGGGATGATCCCCTGGGATCCTCTGGATTTTAATCCTTGCCTGCTAGCTCAGGAGATCCTGTGCTACCAAAACTCATCCCATGCCCTGAAACTTCAGGAAAACACCAGTCTGTGACTCAGTTTGAGGGCTGGAGGGACCATTCCTGCCACAGGGCTGGGCTTGTTCCCAACTCTGCTTCCCAAATATTCCCATTCCATTGCAAAGTGATCAGGGGCACCCTCCTGATGGGAGACCCGGTGTGAGGAGCAGGAGGTGACACCCGAGTGAGGCCCTCCTGCCAAAGCCAATATTTGGAAACATTCCTGGCTCTGGGAATTGCCATTTTCCAGGGAGAACAAGGATGGGATCCATGGAGGCCTCCAAAACCACTCCTCAATCTGCTGAAGGAGCAACTTCCCCACTTCCCAGCACCTCCTCACCATTCCACCAGGAGTCAGGTGCTGGTTTGGGGGGAAATTACTTGTTTTAAGGCAAATCATCCAGCCCCTGCTTTGAACTCTGCAAGTTTTGGAAGGTTAAATCAGGAATTGAGTGATCTGGAGCTCCAGGGCTGTAAAAATGGGAGTGAGAACGTGGGAGATGAGGAAGAAAGAAATAGCCAGGGACGAGTACACGGAATCAACCCCAGCAAATCCTCAGGTGTAGGTGGGAGCAGAGCAGGGATGCTCTGGGATTCCTGGGAGAGCTCGGGGTTGGGTTATTCCAGAGGGATCCCAGTGCTGCCTTGTGTTCTGCCCATCCTGTTCAAGGCAATCTCGGGCTGCAGCTCCAGTTTCAGGATTTGCTCCCTCGGCTCCATCATGGTGTGTTTGGGATTTCTCCTGGAGCACCAGGGGCCAGTCAGGATTCATCAGCTGGCCTGGGAGATCAGGATGGGGGAAACGTTGTGGTTTCCAGCAGAAGCAAGGACAGAGATCTGAAGGAAGGAGAATCCATCATCATCCCTTGTCCTGGGTGCACTCTCAGCGTGTCCCATTCCCACAACCACGCAGGGACAGCTGGAATTCCTGCCAGGAGCTCCTTGGGCAGCTCCACAGGGAGAAGATCCGTCCCAGCCAAGAGACTGATCCTGGTCAGACACATCCTCCTGGGAATGTCTGGTTTCCAAGGCTCCAGTGTCTCCAGGAGCAGCAGTGCTGGCTGTGCTCCCTCTGGGTGAGGAGATCCCACATTATTGCCTCAGCAGTTTCTTATGGATAGATGATGTTATATCCCAGTTTCCTTCCCTCATCCCTCCCACAAGGCTGGAATACCCAAACAGCTCCAGGTACAGCACTGGGAATGCTTTGTGGGTGCCTTTTGTTCCCTGATTCCCACTCCAGGCAGCAGAGCATCCAAGAGCCTTTCCATCTGCAGGATCCACCACGTTCAGCTCCTTCTCCCATTTTCCCCTCGAAAGGTGAGGAAAACTCCTTAGTTAGTGCTTGTCTCTGCTGGGCTTTCCATGGTTCCTGCTGAAGGGGAGGGAATCAGGAGCAGGGAACACCCATCCCACCGTGGATGGCAACAAGGAAATCAAAGAACTGGATTTAAACCATTCCCTGTAAGCCAAAGGAGCACAGAAATCCCTTAAAGGAGGAGCCCCAGATGTTGAGTGCTAAATCAAGGATCCAACCTCCGAGGCCTTGGAGGAGCAGGGAATTGTTCTGGGGCCCAGGGAGCAGAGGAGGTGGAATGGGAATGTTTTGCTAAAACCAGCAGGATCCACGGGAGGATTTCTTTCCTCCTGCCCTGATTCCCTGTGTGTTCTCATTGATTACTTCCAATCATCAGCTCAAACCCAAGAAAATAATAACCACTGTGTCCCACACAGGTTTCACTGCAGAAAAATCCAGGAAATCCTGCTCCTTCCAGCCAACAAAAGGTGAAGGCACCACAAGGAAACCCTGCTCTTCCCAATTTCAGGCAGGTCTGTGAGGACCAGAGCAGGTGAACTTCCCTGGCTGAGCAATCCACCTTCAATCCAGGCACCTCCAGCAGTGCTTGGATGGCAGGAAGATGCCTGAATTATCCCAACCAGGACATGGCTTGAAGGTGTCCAGGCATGGATGGTCCACAAATCCCATCCCTTTCCCATCCCCATCACTCCTGGGAAGGATCCTGACCCCAAGGCCGAGGGAAGTGCCCACCCACCCTCCCCAAGGAGGGCAAACACCCTGATCTTCCCAAAGTTTCCCCCGGGGTTGCTTCCATCAGAAGGCAAGTTTTGCAGGATCCAGGTGTGGAAATAAGGAGCCCTTCCAGAGTGCAGAAGTGGATGCCTTGCAGGAATCAAGGTGTCAGCACCCCTGGCCTGGGGAAAGGTGAACTCAGCACAGCTCCAAGGGCTCAGCAGATGGCACTGACTTTTTCCTGTGGAGTGGGAAGGACCATGGAGAAGCCACCCAAGAGAAGCTCCAGGCACTGTCAGGGCTCCTCCAAGAGCAGCCACGCTGAAGGACGATGTGATTTGAGTCCTCACAGAATCCTGCAATGGGTTGGGTTGGGAGGCACCTCCAAGCCCATCCCATTCCACCCCCTGCCATGGGCAGGGACACCTTCCACCAGCCCAGGGTGCTCCAACCTGGCCATGGACACCTCCAGGAATTGTCCAAGCAGGCCACTCCAAGGGCAGGCAGCTCCAGGTGGAAGCAAAGAGCCATTTCCCCCTCCAGCACCCACAACTGTGAGGCTGAGACACCTTTGGGGACAAAGTGCCGTGTCTTCACAGCGTGGCTGGAGGACTTTCCCCCTCTGGAACCACGGGAATGGCTGGAATGTTTCATGGTGTGTCTGAACCAACCCCTCTGGGGTGTTACCACCCTCATTCCACGCAGGGAATCCCTGTGCCCGTGGAAAGGGATCACCTCCTTCCCAAGCTCCACCCAGACACACAGATGGTCTTTCCTGGGATGATGGGAAAACTGGGAGCAGGATTGCTTGTCTCCAGGTTAGGATTCCAGGTCCAGGAGGAGCTTGGAGGCTCAGCTGTGCCATCCCATCCCGCCCATGTGCGTCAGCATCCCGCCGAAGTTTCCGGGTGTAGCCATAAAACAGCCAGAGCTGGACGAGCTCACACTCCCCACGAGCTCCTTCCCTTCTCCACTGAGCTCAGCCTGCCCCAGGAGCCTCTGGCACTGCATCCCCTCCACCAGGAGGCAAAGGGGAAAGCCTTTGGTGACTTCCAGCCGATCCTGGCCGGGAAGGAGTGACTCAGAAAGGAAAAAATTCCCTGCCGATGGCTGCGCTGCCAAAGGTCAGGCACAGCTCACCGGGGGGACCCGTGGAGAGACTCCCGTGGCTTTGCTTGGGAAGACACAGTTGGAAGGCTGTAAATACTGTCATACATCTGCTGAGGCATGTTGGGATGGAAAATGCATCCTGGAGAAGGGAAGGGGCTCCAGGAGAGAGGAATCACTGCCGTGCTCCCGGCTCCGGCGGTGTGGAGCCTCAGGAACGTGCAAGGACAGCTCTCCCTGCTCAGGATGGTGCCAAACCTTCCAAAGGCTCGCCCTGGAGTCCCTAAACATGCCAGGGGTGTCACAGGGTCACCACAGAACAGTCAGGGTTGGAAAGGACCTTAAAGACCATCCCATTCCAGCCCCTGCCGTGGGCAGCATCACCTTCCATAAATCCCAGCTTGCTCCAAGCCCCATCCTGCCTCACAGTGAAGGATTTCTTCCCAATACCCAGTTTAAATCCACCCTTTCCCAGTTTAAAGCCATTCCCCCTTGTCCCATCTCTCCATGCCCACCCCTCCTCCTCATCCACTCCCTCCATGTCCCTCGTGGAGCCCTCCCACAGACACTTTTCCACTTGTAGCTTCCCCAAACTGCACCATCCTGGGCATGTGAAAGCAAGGACTGGGACAGCCCAGGGAAGGGACCACACATCCAGGCCACCACCCCACTGTCCCCTCCTCCTGCAATAGGTCACTGCTCATGGAATCAAACCGAGGTCTGGAAAAAGCCAGGACTTCAGCTTTCAGTAGGAAAAAGTTATCTGCTGGAACAGAAAAAACAAAGGAGCCATGCCAGCATTTTCCAGGCCAAATTTCACTTCCTTAGGAAGACTTGAAGATGTTTCTCCCACTCAGGCTTTGTCTGGGGGGTGGGAAGGGGAGATGTTTAGTTCCCATCGAGTTTGACCAGCAATAAAAGGAATAAAACAACCCCAAACCACAATTCCTTCTGTACTACAAAGTGTTCAGGGCTGCTTAAGAAAGGCATCCAAATTCTTTTTAGTGCTCCTCAAGTACATAAAGAGGTTGCTCCAAGGCCTGTCCTGACACTTCCAGGGATGGAGCAGCCACAGGTCCCCTGGGCATTCTGATTAACAAAGGCCCTGATCACCTCCAAGGACACAAATTTTGGCTGAAAACTGCAGGAGCCCTGAAGTTTTGGGAGGGAATTTGCAGGATGCACCATCCCCTTGTAAGAGCTGCTCTGAAGGGAAGGCACTGAAGGTTTGGGGGCTCCCAAAGAGGATGCACCTTCACTCAGGGCTATTTCTATCCCAAATCCCACAGCTCAAGCCCCAGGGCTTGACTTACAGAGGATAAATGGGGTTTATTTGCTTGGATATCCCCCTGCTTTCTTCCCCTAAAGGAGCTGGATGGCTCTCAAAGTGCAAATATAAAGTGATGTATCCTAATTCCCTGGACAAAAGAATCACTGCCCGAAGCTCCTCACCAGGCCAAGCTTCCACAGGAGAGGAAGAACTTCATTTCCTCATGGGCTGGATCCACTGGGGCTTCTCAAAATGCCACCCCAGCTCCTGCCAAGGAGGTCCTTCCCTTGATCAGAACAGCTTTGACACAAATGAGAGCAAACATGTTCCTGTGCCCAGAGCTTTGAGCCTCTCCATGAAATGGGAAGGAGCCTTTCTTGCTTTTAACAGACAAACCACCAAAGGCCCATGGAATGACAGGGCAAGAATGGAAAGACTGGCCACAGGAATTCCCTAATCCTCTCCCCTCGAGTGCACTACGTGATGCACAGCTGCTGTCAGGGTGCCTGGGCGAGTGTACACGGAAAAAAGTGTGCAGCCAGAATAATTCCCTCATTATTCCACTCAAACACAGCGTTATTACACCCTCAGCATGCCCTAAACCTGTGTCGTGCCCCTGGGGGATGGATTCCCACCCTGACAGGAACACAGGGGACCCACCAAGGAAGGGCAGGGACTGCTCCTGACCAAAGCTCAGCATCTCTGACAGACCCAAACTCTGAAGAGCCTGGAAAAACCCACCCCCTTCCCTCTGAATGCCACCTTTGCCCACTGTGCTGTGCATTCTGGATTAAAAGGCACGTTATATAAGGCTGGAGCGCCGAGGCTGCTGTTTAATATTACATTAAGGCTTATTTACCATGTGCAGCACTAATCCCCCTTGCAAAGGGAGCCTATTAGCAATTCCAAAAGCTCCCGTTGCCATGGCAATAGGCCAGTGCTGGGAAATATTTATATAAGGTCTGATGTTGGCACTGTGCAACAACCATCTCCCAAAGTGGACTTCCAGCTCACCCTGAGCCTCCTTCCCTCCCTGGCCCAGGGAGAAAGGGAAAAGCCTGGAAAACCTGGAGGCTCTGCATGGCCTGTTCCTGCACCTCGTGCCCATGGCAAATATCCAAGGAATCTCCTGGGAAGGGACCCACAGGGACCATCCAAGGGATCTCCTGGGAAGGGACCCACAGGGACCATCCAAAGGATCTCCTGGGAAGGGACACACAGGGATCATCCAAGGACGCCTCCTGGCCCTGCACAGACACCCCAACAATCCCACCCTGTCCCTGTCCCTGTCCCTGTTCCTGTTCCTGTCCCTGTCCCATTGTCCCAACACTCCTGGAGCTCTGGGCTGTGATCCTGTCCTGGGGAGCCTGGGCAGGGCCTTCCAGAACCTTCTCCTGAGATCCATCAAAACCTCCCCTGGCACAACTGATTCCAGGCTGTTCCCTCAGGTCCTGTCCCTGTCACCACAGAGATCAGCATCTCTTCATGTGCCACTCTGCTCCCAAATATGTGATCAGAGTAACAGGGAACCTCCTGTTGGGTCAAATTCTATTGGAATTTCCAAGCTGGTGCATTTTCAGTGTGCAGGGAAGGGAATGGGGCTGGGAAGGGGCTGGAGAGTGCCCAGGGAAGGGAAGGGAACTGAGAAGGGGCTGGAGAGTGTGCAGGGAAGGGAAGGGAACTGGGAAGGGGCTGGAGAGTGTGCAGGGAATGGGTCTGGGAAGGGGCTGGAGAGTGTGCAGGGAAGGGAAGGGAACTGGGAAGGGGCTGGAGGGTGTCCAGGGAAGGGAAGGGAACTGGGAAGGGGCTGGAGAATGTGCAGGGAAGGGAAGGGAGCTCCAGGAGGATCTAAAGGAGCTAGGGGGGCTCAGCCTGGAGAAAAGGAGGCTCAGGGGGGACCTTCTGGCTCTTTGCAACTCCCTGATGGATCCAAGTGTGGATCAGACTCTGCTCCCAAGGATCAAGGCACAGGAGGAGAGGGAATTGCCTCGAGCTGTGCCAGGGGAGGGCCTGGTTGGACACAAGGAGGAATTTCTCCACGGCAAAGGTGGTCAGGCACTGGCACAGATGGATCCCTATCCCTGGGGGTGTTCAGAACCCATGTGGATGTCACCCTCGGGGACATGGCTCAGGGTTGGCCTGGCTGACCCTTGGAGAGCTCTTTCCCAAATCCACCCTTCCCAACCACCCCTTACCTTGATGTGCTCGTGCAGCTGGGCCTGGCTGACCCTTGGAGAGCTCTTTCCCAAATCCACAATTCCCAACCACCCCTTACCTTGATATGCTCGTGCAGCTGGGCCTGGCTGACCCTTGGAGAGCTCCTTCCCAAATCCACCCTTCCCAACCACCCCTTACCTTGATGTGCTCGTGCAGCTGGGCCTCGTGCTGCCGGGAGAGCTGCTCGTGCTGCCGCTGGAACTCGGCGATGAGGATCTGCCTCTGGATCTGCTGCTTCTGCTTCAGGGCCAGCAGCTCCTGCTGCAGCTGCTGCTCCCGCAGCGCCGGCTCCGGCACGGGCAGCGGGAACTGGTGCTCCAGGCGCAGGTCCATCGGCACCGACGTGGGCGCCACTTGCAAGGGCAGGGCTGTGGTCACGTCAACTGCAATGGGAGGGGACAGGAGGTGAGTGCATCCCCTGGTGCCACAGGGGTGGCATGCCCGTGGTCAAAGGGCTACGTTGGATCAAGGGCAGTGTCGTGGAATTCCAGGAGGAAAGCAGTGCAGGAATTTGGGGGTGAGGAAGTTTGTCCCCCCAGCCACCACCTCCTACAAACAGGGGGCTGCTCAGAGCAAAGGGGTGCAGCTCCTTGTGAACATGCGTGTGTCCAGAACACACCCCCTCCCACTCATCCAGCAGCACGTGGGAAAGGAAGGACTAAGATTTGTCTAAGACTCCACAGACAGGAATAATCCTGCCTGATGATGGATGAAGGGATGGACTGCCTCGGGCAGGAACACGAGGCACTCCCTTGAGGAAACTCAGGCAGAGATTCCCTGTGTGCTGGGACACGAATCATGGAATGGTTTGGGTGGGAAGGACCTTAAAGCTCATCCCATCCCACCCCCTGCCATGGGCATGGACACCTTCCACTAACCCAGGATGCTCCAAGCCCCAGCCAGCCTTGGACACCTCCAGAGATCCAGGGGCAGCCACAGCTTCTCTGGGAATTCCTTCCCACCCTCCCAGCCAAAATTTCCTTCCCAATATCCCATCTCACTCTCTGGCAGTGGGAAGCCATTCCCTGTGTCCTGTCCCTCCATGCCTTGTCCCCAGTCCCTCTCCAGCTCTCCTGGAG
>JAWWMO010000002.1:5523046-5534787 GCA_035047845.1 Dendrocincla fuliginosa
ATATATTCACATTATTCACAGATTAGAGCTGGCACCAAGTGAGTATTCCTGCTGTGGAACACCAAAAAAGGACCCCAGGGAATGGCTGGGGCTGTGCCAGGGTGGGTTTGGGATGGATCTCAGGGAAAGATCCTTCCCCCAGAGGGTGGTGGGCGCTGCCCAGGCTCCCCAGGGCAGTGGGCACAGCCCTGAGGCTGCCAGAGCTCCAGGAGGGTTGGGACAACGGGACAGGGACAGGGTGGGATTGTTGGGGTGTCTGTGCAGGGCCAGGGGTTGGACTGGATGATCCCTGAGGGTCCCTTCCAGCCCTGTCCCATGGAACAGGGCTGCTCCACCACAGGGAAGGGAGAGCAGATGAAGGATAAAACCCAGAGGAGCTTCCAGCACAGCAGAGCCCCTCTGGCTGCCTCAGAAGCATCTCCAACCTCCCTGCACGACTGCACTTGGGACCAGGCTGAGGAGAAGGCACTCCAGCAACTCCAGAACTCCAGACCTAACCCCCCTGGATGAAAACAGAGGGGAGAGGGAGCAGCAAACAAGGAGAGCCCATTTCCTGGAATCCCATCACCACGAAAGAACAAAGCACACGGAGTTTCCCCCCAGAGCCCTGCAGTGGTCACCCCTCCTCGGGGGCTGCATAAAAAAAACCCAACTCCAAAGCCCTCCCAAGGTTGGGAAGGGCCTGAGCTGCCATGGCAGGCTTCTCCCCCCTGGAATTGCTGCCCCAGGATCTGGCAGGAGGCGCCTTCAGCTGTGCTCTCCAAACAACACATCACTGGGGAAGGGAGTTTGCAGGCAGGGCCCTCCCAGCAGCTGCCTGGAAGTGTCAGCAGCTGGAAACAAGGGAATTATTTTCCACACAGAGAGGGCAGCAGAAGATCAACACGTGAAGAGCAGGCCAAGGTGACAGACAAGAGCAAATACTTTCATTTCTAGTACAAATTCCTCCAGCTCTCAGGGCTTGGGGCTTAGGCAAGCAGCGGCGTGACTAACATTTTTAGGAAGTCCAGAAATGGAAGCTGGGGTTGTTTTTGGCTTAATGCAGGAAATCAGCTTTAATGACAACCTCCAGTTAGCTCGGGAGTCATTTTCCCTCTGCCTCATTGACATACATGACAAGACTTTATTAGCAGGGCTAAAATTAAAGACAAAACACTTCCCCCAGCTGCACAAAACGCCTGAAGCGCTCCCTGACACCTCGGGAAAAGAGACCCAAAAAATCAGCTCGGAGCAATTCCATCCCCTTCCTGCAGCTCAGCTTTTCCTGCTGTTTGGCACTTTGCATGCCCCATGGCCTGAGAGGTTCCATCTCCAAGATTAACCACTGCCCAAGCTGATTGTCATGGAATCCCAGAATGGTTTGGGCTGGAAGAGATTTTAAAGCTCATGTTATCCCATGGGCAGAGACATTTTCCCAGCCTGGCCTTGGACACTTCCAGGGATCCAGGGGCAGCCACAGCTTCTCTGCCCAACCTGTGCCAGGGTTTGCCCACCCAAGCCCACTGGACAATACAGATTCCTGACTTGGCTCAGTATTTTTAAGGATTTCACACGATCCAATTACCATCATTATCTGAGGAGATAAAAGGAGTGTCCAAGGCCAGGCTGGACAGGGCTTGGAGCCACCTGGGCTGGTGGAAGGTGTCCCTGCCCATGGGACAAGATAAGCTTTAAGGTACCTTCCAACCCAAACCATCCTGTTTGGGTTAATTAAAAACCCAAATCAACAAAGCTTGTGCTCCCTAAAGACCAGAAGGACACTCAGAGTGCACATCTTTGCCAGGGATTAAATGAAACAGAAGATTTACTGCTACCCTGGATATCTGGGAACAGCAAAGCAGGGCAAAGACACCAGCCCAAGAAACTGTGCCCACACCTCTGGAAGAGCTCACATGGATCACCTCCAGTTATCAAACCTGAGGCAGAAATGTGGGTTGCGTTTTGTTTTGTTTCAGCAATCTCAGGCACAAGGGATGGCTGAAAACCTTTAAAGAGGGGAAAAAAAAAGGCAGAACCCCTAAAAGGTTTTGCTCGAGCTCCTCTGTCTGACAGCAGAGATCCTCTGCTTTGGAAAAGGAGAGGTAAGAGGCAAAGAGTAAGAAATGAGGATTATGGAAATAAAGTTACCCAAGCAAGTGATCCTGCAGCACAACAAACCCTTCCCAGGGCTCCCCAACCCAACTCCAGCAGGAATGCTCAACAAAAACTTCCCAAACCTTCATCAGGGGCAACAAAAACACCCCAATTGCAGAGAGTCAAAAAGCAGAGCCCTTGACTTGCTCAGCAGAGCGTTCCCCTGGCTCCAAAGGGCTTCTCCTGGAGGATGGGGGCATTCCCAGGGGAATGGCATGGCAGGGAATGCTGCAGTCCCTTGGCTCCCCTGCTTTGCATGCCTCAAACTCTCATCACAGGTTTGCTCATTCTCTGCCCGGCTAAAAACATGCCAATCACCCAAATAAAGCAAATATTGCCCCTCCAGAGCTGACCTCAGACGTGTTCCTGACACAGGCACTTCAAAGAGTCACCAGCTCCAAATATTTCCTGTAAAACTGGAGGGAATTTTCTAGACCCATCAGGAATAGGAGCTGCTCCAAGAGCCCCTGAAGAGCTTTTTTTACATCCCTTGGATCCCAAGGTGGAAATTAGGGGAAGGAGAGAGCTGGGATTGCCCAGCCTGGAGAAGAGAAGGCTCCAGGGAGCCCATTCCAGTGCCTAAAGAGCTGGAGAGGGACAAGGGATGGAGGGACAGGACACAGGGAATGGCTTCCCACTGCCAGAGGGTTAAATGGGATAGTGGGAAGGAATTCCTGCCTGGGAGGGTGGGCAGGCCCTGGGATGGATTTTTCCAGAGATTTTTCCCCATCCTTGGAAATGTCCAAGGTCAGGTTGGAGCAACTCATGGCAGGGAGTTGAAATGAGATGAGCTTTCAGGTCTCTTCCAGCCCAAAGCATTCCATGATTCCATGAAATCCAGCAGAGCAGAGCTCCAGGTCAGGAAGGGGCACTTTTTAAACCTTCCCACAAAGCAGAGGAGCAGCAGAGACATCCCTGCTTTCCCCAGGCTGGGAACCACTCCCAGTGAGCTGAGAATTCCCTGCATCCCAGCAGAACACAGGGCCCTGGAGCTGGTTATAGCTGGGAATTCCAGGTGAGGTCAGGAGGGGTGTCCCAAAAATCCAGCTGGCAGGGATGCACACAGAGGAAAGCCTGCTCTCATTCCATGCTGCTCCTCAAAAAGCACCTCAGGCCACTTTTCTCAGCTCCACTCGCTGTAAATCCTTGTTTAATCCCATCTGCACGATTCTCTTGGAGTATCTGGATGGTAAACTCGGTGTCCAGCTTTTGATTTAGGGAGAGACAGTCCAATTTCTTCCAAAGCTGCTCCTTCTGCTTCAATGGTTATTGTTTTCCACGAGTTCATCCCTCCCTTCCTGCACATGAGGGAGAATTCCTTCCCTGAAAGGGTGGTCAGGCACTGGAAGGGGAGTCCCCATCCCTGGAGGTGTTCAGGGAGTGACTGGATGTGGCACCCAGTGGTCCTGGAGGCCTTTCCCAACCCCAGTGATTCTGGGATTCTGTGTCAGGACAGGCCTTTGCTGGGGCTCCAAGTCCCCCCAAAACAGGGGGCTGGCCATGCAGGGATCAGGGGAGAGGTGGTCAAAAAGGAAGGAGAGAAACACCAGCAGTTCATGCTTGGTGCTGAAACCCATCAACACAGACCAATTAACACCAGTTCCCACCCAAAATGAAGTGTAAGAGGACCCCCCCCTTTCCTCCCCAGCCCCACAGGGGAGAAAACAAGTCTCCCTGCAGGTATTTCTCCGAGCAGACAGAGCTGCCTTCCCCCACTGCCACCCCAAACCCAGAACAGGACACATCCCCTCCTGCCAGGACCCTCCAGGAGCACCTGGCTCTGCTCCTGCCCCACAGCTCTCTCCAAAGATTCTCCTGGAGCCAGGGAAGGCTGGGAAGCTGCTCTGAGCAGGTGCAGGAGAAATAAAGGAGTGCTTTGCTTTATCTGGCACCATCCAGGGCACTCCTCATCTCTTCCAGGTTAATCAGATTGGCAGAGCAGGGCCCCAAAGCTGCAGTTTGACTCCATGGGACGAGGAATGTTCCCTGCACAAAGATTCCTTATCACTATTCCAGTTTAAAACTGAGTGGTAAACAGAGAAGGGCACCCAGGCAGGGCTGGGGGCCTGGAACTCACTCACCCACAGCAGAAACCACTGGAAAAGGGGGATAAAGGCAGGAGCAACCTTATATTTTCCCCTCAGTGCTCTCCCCAGGTTAGCTGTGCTGGCTGTGCATTGCACAACCAACACTTACCTCAAGAGCTGCCTCTTGAGCAACACAGCCCTGCCTCTGTTGCAACCACAGCTGAGACTTGCCCAGGAACAGCCCCCCACTCCTCAATCCCTCTGCTCCAGCTGGGAAAACTCAGCCCTGCTTTCCAGGGCTCCAGCAGGGAAGTGAAGGTCACACCAAGCAGGACTGACCACGACACACACAGACCCTGCCCTGTGCCCAGCTCTGCTTCAGCAATTCCCTTCTGCCTGCTCAGGAAAGCACAAGCTGGAGCTGCAGGAGGGATTGGGGGAGCTTGGGGGGCTCAGGGTGGACCTTCTCATCCCATAAAACTCCCTGACAGGAGCAGGGAACTGGGGGGAGTCAGGCTCTGCTCCCAGGGAACAAGGATGGGATGAGAGGGAACAGCTTCAGGCTGTGCTAGGGGAGGTTTAGGTTGGATATTTGGAAAAAATCTCTTCACCAAGGGATGGTCAGGCCCTGGAAGAGGTTTTTGGAGTCCCCATCCATGGAGGTGTTCAAGGAGCGTGGGGATGTTGTGCTTGGGGCCAGTGCTGGGTTAGGGGCTGAAATCAATTCTCTTGGAGGTCTTTTCCAACCTTAATGGTTCTGTGAAGGACCCAGCAGAACCTCCTTTCTCTGCTCTGTCTCCAGACTGCAAGCCCAGCCCAGCCCAGAGGGTTAAATCAAGTCCTGCAAAGGCACTGCTGACTGAAAGATTGATTTCATGCAGTTTTTAAGGAATGGGTACAAAGGCAGCAGCAAAATCCAAACATAAAGGTTAATAAGAGAACACTCCCCTCTTCCAGTCAGGGCAGGGGTGTTGCACATCAGGGGCCCACAGGGCTCTCACCTGAGCAGCTGCTTCAAAACTGAGAGGATCCCAGCTGAGCAGAGATCCTAAACCAGCAGGAATCCCTAAATATCCATTAGTGCACCCTCCAAGAGCCTTCCCAAAGAGGCAGAACCTCCCCGTCTCATTCCAACCCCCTGACATGGTGCTTGTTTCTGCACAGGAGGTGTTTATATGCACATTCAATATGTGTTTTCTGTATATCAGCATGTTTAACAGCAGCAAAAATTCCCATTTACCATGAAAACCCTGTCAGCCCCATCCTGCTTCCATTGGGATAGATCCCTGTGCCTTTTACAAGGGGGAATGGCTTCCCACTGCCAGAGGGCAGGGTTAGGTGGGATATTGGGAAGGAATTCCTCCCTGGGAGGGTGCTGAGACCCTGGAATGGATTTTTCCAGAGCAGCTGTGGCTGCCCCTGGATCCCTGGAAGAGTCCAAGGACAGCTTGGACAGGGCTTGGAGCACCCTGGGCTGGTGGGAGGTGTCCCTGCCCACGGCAGGGGGTGGCATGGGATGGGCTTTCAGGTCCCTCCCAATCCAAACCACCCCATGAAAACTCACTTTCGGGACACCTGATGCTCCAGGAACCAGATTTGAGACACAAGGGCTTACAGGAAACTCTCAGTGCTTTCTGTGCTGTTGGAACAGTGGGATTTTAGGGCCAGGGAAACCCTGGGGAGAGGGGAAAGGGTCTGAGAAGCTGCAGCAGCTGAACATACCACTTGGATCAGCCAGATCAACACCTTTAGCTTCAGCCTCCCTATAAAAAGAGATTTTCACCTTTGCAATAACTCAAACTAAGAAAAGTGAATCACAGCAACTGCTCTGAGTAAAAACATTAAAGTGAGTGGCAGAGACACACATGGGGTGGGCTCAAACCCCTTTCTGCTCTTCATTCCCACTCCACACTTGTGGCTCAAACCCCTCACTGCTCTTCACTCCCACTCCACACTTGTGGCTCAAACCCCTCTCTGCTCTTCACTCCCATTCCACACTTGTGGCTCAAACCCCTCTCTGCTCTTCACTCCCATTCCACACTTGTGGCTCAAACCCCTCTCTGCTCTTCACTCCCATTCCACATTTGTGGGACCTTTTCCTGTAATTCCTCCTCGTAGAACATCCATTACTTGTCTGTTCAGGAAGCCACACAGGCTCACTCTTTCTGTTTGACCAAGTCCAAGTCCAGCTCAGCATCGCTCAACCAGTGTCCTCCTCCAAACCATCCCACATGCCTGGGCCTCCTCCAGTGATGTCCCAGCCCAAAATGAAGCCAGTAGGGGAGAAAGGCAGAGTTCAGGAATACCGAGGGGAAGGACACAGCTGGAGCTGGACAGAAATATCCCTGTTTGTGTCAATACAGCCTCAGTCAACAGGGCAAATCCTGCCGAGATAAGTGTCACCCGCTGACGTCAGTGCCACAGCAGCCTAATCAAAGTACAGCCTTCAGCTATTTTTAAACCCTGCTTAAAGTATTTCTATTAAATAATAAAAAAACCCCACTAAAATAAGATAGCGTTAAAACCCGCCCCAAACAAACAAAAATCTGTTTAAAAAGAAATCTTTTTAACAGCAAAACAGAGCTGAGATATTTCAATATTTCCGTGGCCAGCAAAGCAAAGCTCCCCCCAAGCCCCAAAGCCAAAGATAAGGATTTGGGAGAGCACTGGGATCAGATTGGCAGCGCCCTTTGTATGGGAAAGGGCCCCAGACAGGTTAAAAATAACCAGGGAGCTGAAGGTCGCTGTGCCAGGGAAAGGTGGCATCAGCTGGCACTGCCCACACCCTGCAGCACCTCCTGCCCCTCAGCCTCGGGCACCAGGGCTCACAGAGACCTTGTGACACTCCCATGGGGGATTTCCATGGATTTAAGGTCCAGTTTTGGTGGCACAAGGAGCGTTCCCATGGGACAGCCATGGAGCTTCTCAAACCTCTGGCCTTGCAGAGCTCAGGCAGGAGAGAAGAGCATCAACACCTTCCCAAAGTGCCTTTGCAAGTGAGATGGTCCAACACCCATCCTGACCCACCACAGGGATGTTCTCCATGCAGAGCTGGTCCAACACCCATCCTGACCCACCACAGGGATGTTCTCCACGGAGAGCTGGTCCAACATCCATCCTGACCCCCCACAGGGATGTTCTCCACGGAGAGCTGGTCCAACACCCATCCTGACCCACCACAGGGATGTTCTCCACGGAGAGCTGGTCCAACACCCATCCTGACCCATCTGAACATTTCTAGAGACTCCAGCACCTCCCTGGGTAAGTTATTCCAAGCCTGACCACTCTTCCAGAGAATTCTTTGTGTTAATATCTGATCTGGACCACTCCTGGTGCAACTCGAGGCCATTTCACCTCACCCACAGCAGGACAGACCAGGCCCCACCTCACAACCACCTCCTGTCAAGTACTTGTAGAAAGCAATAAGGTTCCTCCTGCCCTCTTTTCCAGAAGGAAGGAGAGTTGGAAAGGAAGGAATTCTGTCTGGGAGCACCTGATTCCACCTTCAGCTCTGGCTCCACTGCCAGCCCAAGGATTTCACAGGATCCTTCCATGCAGTTGTAGAGTTTTCCATAAATATCTCACGAGGGTGTCTTTGGCAGTTCCATCTCCAGCTCAGGGGAATGGACTCCACCAGGAAGCCTCATCCTTCCCAGAGACCACCCAGAACAAGTCACAAGAGGAAACAACCACCCACCTTCTCCCAGCCAAGCCCCTGTTCCCATCAGAACTTTCCCAGAGGATTTGGCATCTCTGGTTTTGAGGAGCATGAGGGAAACAGAGCAGTTTTGGCACTTTCATCCCATCCAGCCTCCTTCCCCCAAGCCATGCCTAGCTTGGTGTTAGGAGAGCTGAGCAGGAACCACACAGGGAACCCAAGTCCTCCTTTCCACACTGTCCTTGACAGGAGAGGTGACACACACTGGATGCTGTGGGAATAGGCTGGTCCCTTCTCCTCCTCATCTGCTGGGTTTTGAAGGAATAAATTTAGGAGCAAGCATCTTTAATTCTTCCTCCACCTGGAACACACAACTGATTTAAGGGTTTCTTGGAGTTATCCTTACTCAAGAGAGTGACACCTGAAGTGGCTCCCATGGAAAAACTGCATCTCCAGCCTCCTCCAAGCAGCAACTCCACCACCAAGGCTCTGCCGGCTGCTGAGTGACACACAGGGGGAGGAGATGAACCTGCAGCAGCCAAAGAACCGGAGGAGGATGGAAAACAGGAGGCAAGGAAAGAGGAAGATTCCCCTCAGCTGCCAGGCTGTGAGATCACCCACACCTCCAGCTGTGAAGATGCACGTGAAGACAAAGACAGATTCCCCCTCAGCCCAGGGCTTGAATGGAAGACAGCAGAGACAAACCTCTGGGACAGACCAGCAGTGGAGGAATCCATCTGCACCCAGGAAGAACAGAGGATCATCCCTCTTCCCTCTGCGTTCCCAGTCACATGGAGAGGTGCAGACCACGAGCCCCTCCCAGATGTTCCCGCAGCTCCAACCCTGCTTTGATAGGATTTCCTTGCCAAACCTAAGTGGCATAAGTAAAGCAGCTTCGCTGGGGCTGCTAAATTTAGTGCCTTGACCGTGTGACCCAGAGAGCCGGCCACGCCGAGCGGCTCTCCCGGGATCCAGCTCCCTTCCAGTCGGGAATACGCTCGCTCTGCCACCCGGAGCAGCTGCAACCACGCCAAGGAACACGAGCAGGGAATAACAAAGTCTTTAAGCAAGAGAGCTCCGAGCTCCCCTGCAGCAGTTCCCCAAATAAGAAGGGGAAGGAGCACAAAGCCTGTTCAGTGAGGATGAAGAGCTGCCATTGCTCTGCCTCCACATCTGCTTCCCATTTTGCTCCCATTCCAGCAGGTTACATAAGGAGCAGATGATGCACCCTGAGCTCCCCGGCAAGACTCAGACCTGCTGTTTGCATTCCTGGGCACAAGAATGCTAACTATGCTGGGCAGAGCCCCAAATCCACACTCACTCACACAGGGAGCAGCAGCAGCGAGTGGGGAGCCTGGGTGTGCTTCCCACAGAGAATTCCACACAGCAAAGGCTTCCCCATCCCGCTCCAGTTTGGGAACTGGGAGCTGTGCAGGCAGTTTGCCACGGGGAACACACCAGTTTACACCCAGCCAGTGCCAAATGGGATGATGCAAACACAGATCCCACCCTGCCCTGTTATCTAACCCAGCACAGCCTCCTGGCCCGTCCTCTGCCTTCTCTGCTGGGGCTTCTCATCCCCCTCTTCGCAGCCCCTTCTGCTTTCCCGGCCTGGAGGGCACTTGGCCAGCTCTGGGAATTGGGCATCCCCCTGGCTGACCTCATCCCCAGACACAACAAACCTTGTGCAGGTCCCAGAGACCCCCCCCAGAACACCCCAGGCAGGGATGAGCACGCCCAGGGCTGTAGATCCTGGAGTTTGTGCTGCTCCAGAGCTGCTCGCTTGGGTTGGAGCTGGAATAACCCCGAGGCACTCACAAACCCCATGCCCATGGGAAAATGAGCTCACAAAGCATCCCAAAACTTTGGGTTACCCCCAAAAGTTAATTGCCAGCTTGGCCTGCTTCACCTGCACTTTTGGGGTCAGCAAAAGCACATCATAAAGCACCAAAACAGCCACAATTCTGTACTCATCTAACATGTTATTCTGTGCTCTGTGCTCATCTCCAACTCTCCGTTTCGCCCTAAACATCTTCTTGCTGTCAGGCAGGACACTGGTCTAGATAAACGTCCAGGGGCAACCCACTCCAGGATTGGATTTGGAGCTCCAGGAAAGCCCAATTCCCTCAGGGACTCACCCATTTTATCAACCTCATCACCACAAGGTTCTTTTTGAAAGAAGCAAACACAGGACCCACAAGGCAGAGGAACAAACCCCACAATCTGAGGTGCAAAAGGTGTCCTGGGAGGGACCAACAAGAGCAGGTCCTGGTTGGGAAACCCCTGCCAAGACTCCCTGTGGATGGGACCTCTCCAAGTAAGAGATCAGTGACATTTAAGCTGGATTCAAAGATGAAAATAATAAAAGCACTGATGGATATCACTGCAATTCTTTGCTCACTCCCAAAGGCCACTTTCTGGCTTTTCTCCTCACCCTGTCCTTCCAGCAGTCTGCACATGCTCCCCCAGATGATATCAGGGATGGGGAAGGCATTAGTCATGGGCAGACCAGTGGAAAAACACTTCAAACCACCACTTTTCACAGAGCCTGTTCCTCAGGTGCTACAAGTGTCTCTCTGCCACCAGCTCTGGAGAACACACGAGGAAAAAGGGCATTTTCCTGGTCACAGAACCACTTCTGGTCACCTTTTCTTAAGTTTATCATAAAGCAGCAAACAAGGAATTAAGAGTATTAATTCTAGACCAAACTGGGTGCATTCCACTTCTTCCCACGAGGGGTTTTTCCCCTCTAAATGTTTGCACCCTGGACTGCTCTTACAAAGCCCAGGAAGAGCTTCTTCAAGAGCAGCTTGAGGGGGAAAAAAGGGGAAAAGGAACAAACCAACCTTGTCAGGCATTACAGAAATCCAGCAGCTCAAACATTCCAGGTGTCCCGAGGAAACTCCATGAGGGAAAGAGCCAGGAGGAGAAGCAGAGCTCTCACCACCACCACCCAAGGGATGGCAGCTCCTTACTCCAGGGTGTAACTTACACCTACCCCCAGCTCCACTGCAGTCCTTGAAGCATCCAAACTCAGTCTGCCACTTCACCTCCAAGAGATCCTCCAGTGTCCACCCACTAGAACACCCCAGGGTTGTGTCCTTCACCTCCAACAATCCAACTGCACCAGCATCTCAATCCAACTGCACCAGCATCTCCATAAATCCAAGAAACTCAGGGGAGTTACTCCGAGGCAGCCGCTTTTTGGGGGAGTTCCCTATGGCCAAATGTGCAACTGGGGCCAAAATTTGTCATTGCACCGGGGTGGGGAATAAAAGAGCAGGACAGGGATGTGGAGAGAGTGTTAATTCCATCCTTCCCAACTCGGAGCAGCAAGGAGAGGGACCTCGAGGCTCCGAGATGGCAAAGCTGTTCCCTCAAGCACCAAAATTCTCTCGGTGCTTATTCATCCCTGCTCGTCATCTGGAAGCAGCTACTCCTCCATTCACTCCAGGCTGGCAGAGCAGGCAGGAGCCTTCTCTTTTACTATTAGAAAGGCTGCTATTTTTGCCTCTGAGTAGCACAGATCCCACGCCCTGCACACGCCTCACCCCCGGCGATTGTGCCGTGCCGAGCCGGAGGTGTTTTCCTGCCGTGGCTTCACCTGCTGGCAGCGAGTCGTGCCACGTGCCCTGAGCAACCATCAGGTGGTGGGTGAAGAGCCAGCAAACCACAGCTGCCACCACAGCAGTGGCTCTGGTGCCACCACCAGCAGTGGCTCTGGTGCCACCACCAATGTTCCCCACCAAGGGTTGAGGCACCACAGTCAAATCCAGTGGCAAGGGGGGAAAAATGGCACGTGGTTTAATTGATTTCCAAAGTGCAACTCGGAGCTGGTGAAGCCACAGGGCAGCTCAGACAGCTCTGGTTGCATCCAAGGCCTGAGTCAGGAGATGTGGGAGCTCCAAGGGAGAAGTTTTCCA
>JAWWMO010000002.1:5547353-5557575 GCA_035047845.1 Dendrocincla fuliginosa
GCTGGTGGAAGGTGTCCCTGCCCATGGCAGGGGGTGGCACTGGATGGGCTTTGGGGTCCCTTCCAACCCAAACCATTGTGGGATTCCATGATCCCTGAACATCCCTGGTTTTCAAACAGGGTATCCCTGGGATTCTGTGACCCCTGACCATCCCTGATTTACACACCAGGTATCCCAGGAATTCTGTGACCCCTGAATATCCCCATTTTACAGACAGTGTATCCCTGGGATTCTTTAACCCCTGAATATCCCCATTTTTCAGACAGGGTATCCCAGGGATTCTGTGACCCCTGAAAATCCCTATTTTTCAGACAGGGTATGTCTGGTTTAACACACCTGCCACTGGTCCCCACTCCCAGCCACCACCACTGGAAGAGATGACACCAAACCATGTCCTTTGTGCACAGAATTTCACACCATGGGTCATTTCCCTTCTTTGCACCGAAAACCCCCTCGGCACAAGCTCCCAGCATGGAATCCCCTCTCCTGGATCCTGGGACCCTCCTGCCCTGAGCAGGCAGGGCATACCCAGAGCTCCCTGTGCCACCAGAGGGGTGAGGTCACCCCTGGCAGCACCGTGGCCCATCCCAAGGGATGCAGCTGACTCTGCTGCCCCCAGCCTGCTCCAGCAGCACAGCCCAAGGAGCGGTGCCCTCCGGGTGCCAACTCCTCCTGCCTTGCACAACCAGCAGCTGCCCACACTGTGGCTGTGCCACTGCATTCCAAGCAGTGCCATCTATTCTTGGAAGGGCTCTCAGCACACCCAGCACTGTGTGCTCCTTTCCAAGAAGGCAGCAAAAGCAGGTCTAAGACCTAAATACCAGCACGGTGCTTGTGATGGGCTTCCCAAGGTGACTGCCCTGATGTGCACAATGACCTGGCAGATGCTGTGGAACACAAGGCCTTCTGTACTTCATTAAGAAACCCCTTTAATTGGCTCTTTCCCTCCACCCCTTTACACTCTCCAAGCTCCATCTTGCCTTCTTAGGGACCTGGAATGTGCTTCCATGTTATGAGTCAAAATTAAGAGAAAATTCCTCGAAATGTCATTTCTAATCCCTGCAAGTCTCTGCCATCCCAAGCGTTCAGGATCTTCCAGTTCCATCAACGTGCACGTCCTGTTGAACGGTGAGGTCAGCCCAGAGCAGGCATTAGCAAGATTTTAACATGATTTATCTGCAATCCAGCCAGCAGGTACTGTGAGAGCAGCAGCAGCAAACTCAGCTGCAGAGCAGAAGGATCTGGAATGGAGTTCCCAGACTGGTCTCCTCACTTTCCCACACAAGAGCAAAAAGGTGAACGTGGACAGTGAGAAGGTGCAGGTGAATTTCCCAAGGAGATGGGACTGAAACAGCAGCACCAAACCCAGATTAGCTATTCCTACATCCCTGGAGGTGGCCAAGGCCAGGCTGGAGCACCCTGGGCTAGTGGGAGGTGACCCTGCCCATGGCAAGGGGTGGGACTGGAGGGGCTTCAGGATCCCCTCCAACCCAACCCCTCTGGGATTCCTTGATTCTTCCCAGGACATAGACAGCACTCAAGTCCCAACTTTTGGGTTACCCCTGGCACTGATCTCACTGCAGACCAGTGACCCACCTGACCCAGAGCCTGTCAGGCCCCACTGCCACAATTCCCCTGCAAATCCACCATTTTGCCACTATTGCAGTGCAAACACTTCTGGAATCAGGAGAAGCAAAACACCACCTAACCCCAACGCCTCGGATATCTGCAGGTCCACAGGGCTCTCTCCAGCAGATTCTCTCATTCAAAAAGAAATAAATAAAACCAGATTAAAAAGAAAAACAAACCCAGAGTTTGTTTAACTTCTGCTCCAGTGCCTTCCAGGACAAGGGCGATCACCTCTGCCCTGCACAGAACAGAGTGTCCACCCCGAGCATCATTCCACAGGCACGTTCTGGGGGAGCTCTGCAGGCAAGGACTGGGTCAGGGCCATGTGCCCACTGCCAGGCCAGGCAGGAGGAGCCTCAGAACCAGCTGGGCTGGGCACACAGGTCACAGCCCTGGTTTATGGGAAGGGTTGGGGGCTCCTCCACAGCCACGGGAAGCTGCTGCCTCAGGAGCTCATCTTGCTGTCTCCTGGGATTACCTGCTGGCCACGTGGGTTTTCTTGGCAGGCAAGGAGCAGGGGTGAAGGGGCAGCTCTGGCACGTCCCATGGAGTCCTTCCCTGGGCACTGGGCAAAGGAAGGGTGAGGGAGGGCAGAGGAGACAGAGCAGGGCAGGGATTCTGAGGCAGAACCGAGTGCAGGTGTGTAAAACACTCATCAGTCAGGTGTAACACACAGGACTGGGATGATCAGTCCAGGCCCTGCTGGATTTCAAAAAACTCAGCAATAAGAGCACAAGAAACTACCTAATGCCTGTTTATCTGAGGGTGCTTCTCCCCAGAGAGACCACGCTCCCAAAAACCACACGGGCTGGACCCTCATCACATCCCTGCAGGAGAAGGTGGCACAGCCTGAGTGTGCTGGCACCTCCTGGCCACCAGCCACCATATGGCAGAGCCAGGCTGAGGGGCTGCTCTGGGAACCACCATCCCTGGGATGAAAACCACCATCAGCTGGGAAGAAAACAGCGGCAAATCCATCCCCAGGCTGGGTCATCGCCTGTGGCAACAAACCACCTACACACCCGTGGGCAGGGACAGGCACGTGGATGTGAACACAAAACTGATCCCTAAAGCAGAAGGTCCCTCCCTTTCCTCCTGCCCAGCTGCAGGAGCAGGCTTGCCCCCCAAAGGCACACACACAACCCCAAACAGTCCCTCACTATCCCCTCCACGCACTGCCCAAGGGCTCCTGCTCCCCACCAGGCATCCAGAAGCCACCAGGAGACAGCTACACGTGCCCCAGGAATTGTAGGGAGTCCTCCAGTCTCCCTCAAGGTCCATTCCAAGCCCTCAACACTCTGATCCTGACACAATCTGAATGCTCCCCTTCCCAGCCCACTCCAGATGTGCCTCTCTGCTCCCCACCAGTACAGATGTGCAGCAGCCACTAATTACAGTCATGATAGGACTTTATTTACAGCTTTTCAAGAGCTTGAGTGGTGCTGCAGCAGAGATAATAAGGATCTCAGCCCAAGGGTGAAGCTTCAGGGTTGTTCCCAGCTGAGTCAGCCCAGTTGCTTCAGGACCACGAGCAATGGGTGACCTGGTTTCATGCCCCTCAGACACAGCACCAACACCCTTTGGCACTGCAGCCAAGCTCCTGGGAGCCCTGGAAAGCTCAGCCAGACAAACCCAAGGACCTGCTGACTCAAACCACAGCCTAAGTCATGCTCCTGGCTGGTTAGTCCCAGCCTGGAGAGCCCTGCTCAGCCTTTTGGACCCTTCAGAGGTGGAAGTGCTGCACAAGACTCAAGTTTTAGCAGGGCAAGGAAGGCAGCTCTGGGAAAGCAGCAGCACAAGGGATGCCAGGACACCCTCCACAGCCTGGCACTGCTCTAGCAGCATTCCAGAACCATGGGGTCTGGTCTCCAAGAGCCATGGGAACACCACCTCCCAAAAAGCTCCATCACTGCTCTCCCTGCCTGGCGCTGCCGATTAAACACTGGCAACAAGATCATTCATTTCCCTCCCCCCCAAATTATGTCCCTTGTTGCGTTTACAAGCAAACAGCACTGAGTTTAATCCCACATGCTCCTTGTAAAACATCATCACCCTCCTGGTGTCCCCTCAGATTCCCCCTGGAAGATGCAGCCTGCAAACAACACCAGGCTGCAGCACAGACTCACCGACCCACAGGGAGGCAGAGCCTCTGTCAGGGCTTATTGATTAAATCTTCCCTTTGAAAACACATCCTGAACTTTAACCAGAGGTGGGGGGGGAAAAAGCTGCCTTTGCTTTTCAGGGGTTGTTTGTAAAATACTGCCAATGCAGGATCTGTGTGTGAAAAGAGGAGGAGCTGAAAACAACATACTGGGATCACAAAGTGATTTACTGCACTTTTATTTCCAATCCCAGGATGGTTTGGGGTGGAAGGGGCCTTAATAAAGCCCATCTTGTTCCACCCCCAGCCACGGGCAGGGACACCTCCCACTAGGCCAGGTTGCTCCAAGCCCTAAATAAAGCTTTCCTTAGAGCACAGGCAGAGTGGAACAGCCTTTGGAGCAAATCTCCTCCCCAGGGAGCACAACTCTGCAAGATGCCAAAAACCAGTGGCACAAGTGCTGAGGACCCACACAGCCCATGGCAACATCCCCTGGATCTGTCCCAGGTTTCACAAGCACTGCCCACCTCCAGAAGGGCTGCTTTTCCTACAGTTTCAACTCAGGCCTCTTCCAGAAAACATCTCTGCAAACCTCAAACACCATCACACACCTCCTCTAAGATGATGTTTCTGTCTCTGAGCACACTCTGAGGGAGCAACAGTGCTGAAAACTCCACCATCAGTGCTCAGCTGGGGCCAGAAGGGCGATTCCAACAGCGAGGAAGAAGAGAAGAATAAAAACAGAACAGCAAATTTGCTGCTCCCCCAAACTCATGAATACTTTGTGCAGACCCAGACAGTCCCCCCTCCTTTTGCAAAACCCAGAAGGAGTTTTCAGAAGGGGAAGAAAAATGCCCAGCAGAGGCATGATACAAATTCCTCCTGCAGGTGAAGCAGCAGATCATCAGCCTGCAGCCCTGGCCAGAGATGACTTCAAGACACGACAGCGATGCAGGATTGTGATGAATGCAAACACATCACTGATCACCCTGCTTTCCATCCATTTGTTTCAGAGTTCTGTGGCTGGGTGGGCAAAGGAGGGAGGGAAGGAATTGGAAAAGGTGACCTCTGCACGTCCCGCTCCTCCTTGGCTGCACCGAGGAACTCTGCCCTGGCTGCGCTGGGAGAAGCAAAGGTTTTTCCTGAATTCCAAAAAGCCAAAGCACAAACTGCTTAGGAGAAAGAGGGCAAACACAAACACCAAGGCCAGGAAACCCAGGAGACAAGCAGGGGCTCTCAGGAGGGTGTTTGAGCAGAGCCACCACGTGCACAGCCTGCTGTGAAACGCCTCCCAAGGGACGTCATCCCGGAAAGCTGGCTCTGTATGACTTCCTATATTGCACTGAAATCACACCCCAAGCCCTCCCCAGCTCCCACACCTGCACTCAGCAAGTGAAATAAAACCCCCAGAGGAGCTGCAAGTGGAAGTACCCACGTGGAGCTCGGGGAAGAGGGGCAGAGAGCACCCCCAGAGGGAGGACCCAAAGCCCCCCTTGCAGAATGAAAACCAAACCCAGCCCAGTAGAGCTGCTCCAAAGAGCTTCCCACCACGACAATGCCAGGTACACACACATCCCAGTGCATCCAGACTCACCAGTCCAGCCCTTATTCCCAGGACACCCCACCTTGGCTGAACCCCTCATTTCCTCGCCCTTCCCCTGCAGCTGCAAAGCCAGAGGTGCCAACCCTGCAGACCCAAAGCTCAGCACAGGGAATGGAACTCCCAAAGCACCTCAGGAACACAGCACTGCCCTGCACCTCAAGGGACCCAGCCCAGGGTGATTGTTTAGCACTTGCTGACACTTCTCTGCCACCACCACAGGTGACTCTCATGTGACAGCCCAGAGTAGAGCAAATATTGTGCTTGTACCTCTCCACAGCACACAGAGCAGGTTTGGGGCCCGTGCTCACCCCAAACCTCTGAGCCTCCTGAGGGGCTCCCTGGGCCACGCTTGTCCTGAGTGTCCAAGCACAGTCCCCGTGCACTGGGAGCTCCTCCTGTGTGTCCAGGCACTCCCTGCAGCCCCTGGTGTTTCCTTGGGAGCAATCCTGCCCTGATCCCAGGCATTCCACCCCATCCCTGCAATGTAAGCAGTGCTGTGCTCTCACCAGGAGACATGAAAGGAGAACCAACAGCAGCCACAAATGGCAAGGCACCATTAACTAATTAGGAGCTGCTTTATTAACACGGAACTAATCCACAGCTATTTAGGGGTGGCAAACCTAGATGGAAATAATTCATTTCATTACATGCAGCAGAAATCCTCCATAAAAATGGCATTCTGCAGTTTCATATCCTCTCGCCTCTCAGTCAAGGAACACTCCACTACTCATCTCCAGAGCAGATTCCTTGGGCAAGGCTGCCTTTCCCAGGCTCTTCCCACTTGTGTTCCAAAGGCAGCTGCCCAGACTCATCTCTGGTGGCTTCAGCTCTGCAAATCCAAGCCCTGAGGCACCAGCCCAAAGTGAAAACACAGAGACACTGATATGTCAGGCCAAGGGAAGACACCCTTCACCTGTTTCAGTGCTAAATTAACACAGAAGTGACACATCCCTGGCACGAGTCTGCAAATTCTCCTCACCAAACCTTAAACTAGGGGCTGCTCCAACACAATCCCTCACGGCACCTTCTGCAGAACCTCCTGCAAAGCACCACCCTGACCAACACCTGGAGCTGTTCTGAAAGCTCAAGGTGCCTCCATGGCCTAAAAGCAAAGACCTTAAATCTCCTGGTGGGCACCTGAAACCCCAAACTTTTCATGGCCCTTCTCCCTCCTTGCTAAGGAGCCCAGGGGAATAGCCATGATTTCTGCTCCCACAAGTCTCACACCATAGGGCAGATCTCTCCTCTACCTTTAGACCTCAACAAGGATTGATGTGGGAGCCAGGGCAGGTATCCCAACACACACAGAGGAGCACAAACACTTTGGGAACAACCTGGTGGGTGAGCAGCTTGGAAATGTTTCTTTTTATAATTATTATTTTTTTATGGAGCCGAGCAGGAAGAGCTGCAGATTCCGAAATGCAAGCGAGTGCAGGAACACAGAGCCCTCCTTGAGTAGCAAGGCTCTGGCAGAGGGGCTGGAAGAGCAGGATGCTCCTGAGCTCGATCCAGTTTCTCAGCAAGAGCAGCAAGAACAAGCAGTCTCACAGATGGATCGGCGTGGGAGGGAGAAAGGATAAAAGTCTGCCTCGGGAGCCTGTTCCAGCTGCTACTGAAGCCTCGCAGGAGTCGGGACAAATTGGGCACAGTCACCTATAAAAATCCCCAGTCTTGGCTTTTTCTGAAGGCCCCTTCTTCCCCAATTCCGTGTTTTCCCTCCATCCTGCTATTTCTGCCTTTGAAAGGGCTCAAACCAGAGAGCTGAAAGCAGTGCTGACAGAAGGGAAATGAATATGGGAGTTGATCCCATTTCTTTCCTTGCACAGCCCCCCCTTGGCTACACCAACTCAGAAGCAGAAGAATCAAAACTCCCTTTTAACCACTTGACTGAGAAGTGATTCAAAAGGCAACCTGATCTAGCGAGGGGCAGCCCTGCCTATGGATGGTTTTCCAGGGCCCTTCCAAGGCAAGCCCTTCTGGGATTCTATGTTTCTATATTGTTTTTATCCAGAATGCCCCTAACAGCATTTTCAGTGCCAGACAAGGAGCTCACCTCGCTGGCTGGAACCAGCTCTTTACCTGGGGTTGTTTTTCACATCCTCAGGTAGGCAGAGAGAAAAAAAGAAAACAAGCCATTTACTTTTTCTCTTCACACACTTGAGCTGTTCCAGCCACATCTGAACTTTCTGTTCCTTCTGACAAGGAATCCAAATTACTGGTCACTGGCTGTGCCTAACCCATCTGGTCTCCCAGCACAAAATAGCTGAGTACATGTGTCATCAATCACTGTTAATTACTTCATTAACTCGGGAAAAGAATATTGACTTTTTTTAAAGAACAAACATTGTTTAAGGTCAGCCTAGTTTTGTTGTGTGTGTTTTTTTGTTGAGGTTTTTTTTTTTTAATTGAATGCTATCTGATTACCAAGAGAGAATAATTCAGCCTGAACACTGAGGCAGCCTTGTCCCCCAACTCGTGCAGTCCTTTTGTGCTGCATTTCACTCAGTCCCTTCTGGAAATGACAACCTGGAACCAGGAGCTTCGTGCCCCACGTTCTCCAAGGCCCTGAGCCCACCTCAACACCCCCATGCCTTTGGAAGTCCTGACCTTTGCCATGCTCTGGGAAAGAAAAACGCCTCAAGGTCTCCACAAACAAGTTGCATCACTGTGGAGGGGACATTCAGCCCTCTGCTGTTGGCTGCAAAATTAGTGACACAGACAGGGAGAGAGGGAGAAAGATGTTTGTGCATTTTCAGCTGGGACAGATCCCCTGCCAGCATGGGCTGGAATGAGTCAAGATCCACACAGCACAATGAGAATTCCCCCTGGGTTCTCCCACTGCTCCAGGGCTGAGTGGGACCAGCCCTGATGGTCTCCATCACCTCCTCACCTGAACCCACGTCCCTTCCAGCCAGGGGGATCCCTCTGCTCCCTGTCCCTGCCCAGGGAGCCTCATCCAGGCTCGCTCCCTGGGAAGAGCCCACAATCTGTCCCCTAAAACAGGGATGTGTCTGCCCATCCCCACTGATGGAAGCACTCCCAGCCTTGGACACAGCACATCCTCACCCACAAGAGCTTTGGGATCCCCTCAGGGCATCCAGAGGTTACATCCCTGTGTGTTTCATGTCCTATACCTGGCACTAAATGCAAACTGTGCTCCCAAAACACTCCCCCCATCAACCCAGCCAGCCAGGCCCCCATCCCAATGGGCTTCACACAGTCATGGAATCTCAGAATGTTTGGGATCAGAAGGGACCTCAAAGACCATCTTGTTCCAACCCCCAACTTGTGGTGTCCCTCTGCCATTTCTCCTCTCAATGTGCTTCTTTTCCCACATCCAATAAAGATGCCCCACAGTGTCTGAGGGCATCATGGCCTTGTGTCTCTTCTTACTCAAGAGGACCTCAGTCAGGGCATCACCTAATCCCAAATATGACACAGGAGCAGAAAAGACACTGCCCTGAAGAGAAGGGCAAAATTACAACCTTGCCACTATAAAGTGCAAAGTGCCATTTGTTTCCACTTGTTGGGAAAACCTGTTCTCCTCTCTCAGCAGAGCAAGGGAACAGCCATGCTGACACACACCTGGAACAGCTCCCAGGGCTGAGGCTCAGCCTCTGGAATTCACCCACTGATGGGGCACTGAAAGCACAGGGAAAAGCGAGTCTGGCTGTGCAAACAACTTCCAGCAGCAGCTGGAATGTTATTGTTGAAATGATACCTGACAGGTTCCACAGGCAGTGGGGTTGTTTTTGGTTTTCCTTTTGGAAAAATCCAGGGATCCACCTTTGCTAAAAGATGCTGCTTTCAGGCTGAGGCTCCTCAGGCACCACAGATCCCATCCTGAAGCTCATGGGATCATCCCTTGGGATCCAGGGCACCAATCTCCATGGGAAGCTGAAATAAATATTTGCCTTTATATTCACAGGGGTTCTACATTTACCACTTGCTCCAGTTTTAAATCACAAGCCACCTTTTGAACCACAACCATGGCCAGAATAGAGAAATCAAGTCAATCACCACAAAACTGTCAATCCCTGTGTTGGACCCTTCTAATAAGGTTAATTTTTTCATGACCAACACCACCAGTTAATAAAAACAAGAATCTTCAGGCAGATTTTTCAACCTTAAAGAGAGAAAAGCAAGGAAGGAACAACTGGCCCCACTCAGATTTGAAGGGCTTTGGGCTTGGGTTTTATATATTTATCTTTCTTTATAACACCATCTAAGCCCAAGAGGACAAAACCCCTCCAAGAAGCACTTGCAGGTTACCTTGAGAGGCAGGAGCCAACAAACTTTGGGGAATTCACTTCCAAGGTGCTGCTGCTTCCAGCATGGGGGCTGTTCCTCAGCTCAGTGGGAAGGAAATGCTCCATTTACCCCAGGATTTACACCACATTTTATATGGCCCATTTTGTCTGCCTGCACAACGGGAGCACAGCAAGGCACGCTGGAATTGCTCTTTGGAATAACAAAACTGCATTGCAAAGCCACAAAAACTTGGCCAGATTGCAGGCACTGAGGCAGTACCTGCCATGGGGGGTTGAGGTGTTTTTCATGCTGTCAAGGGAACACAGAGACTTCACCCCAGTGTCCCCAAGAAAGCCTTAGGGCCCTAACGTGGGGTTTGGGTTGGAAAGTCCTTAAAGACCACCCCATGCCATGGGCAGGGACACTTCCCACTATTCCACTTTGCTCCAACCTGGCCTTGGACACTCCCAGGGATCCTGGGGCAGCCACAGCTTCTCTGGGAATTCCATTCCAGACCCTGCCCACCCTCCCAGCCAGCAATTCCTTCCCAATATCCCACCCAGCCCTGCCCTCTGGCAGTGGGAAGCCATTCCCTGTGTCCTGTCCCTCCATGCCTTGTCCCCAGTCCCTCTCCAGCT
>JAWWMO010000002.1:5597035-5607542 GCA_035047845.1 Dendrocincla fuliginosa
CTTCCCAAACCTTCCCTTCCCTTCCCTTCCCTTCCCTTCCCTTCCCTTCCCTTCCCTTCCCTTCCCTTCCCTTCCCTCCCCTCCTTTGATTCCCCCCAATTAGCCTGCCACATAGAGCTGTATTTCCCATTCTGAACCAGACCCCGTGTTTATTGTCGACTCTCTGCTTGCCCCCTGGGTTCCCCCGATCCCTCGGCAGCCTCGGATGCTCCCACGGCTTATTGCCTGCTCCCAAAGTTGACTCCGTGCTCCAAGAGAACCTCCTTGCCCATCCAGCCATCCTGGAACACGGTCATTTCCCCCCCGCCCCGGCTCCAAACCCAGCATCTTTATTAGCAGGTGCGAAATTGCCGCTCCAGCTGCTGAATGGCGACAATTAACTCAATTAACATCTAAAACAGATGCAATTTCGGAGGAAACAGAACAACATTAATAACAACCGAAAGGCTGCAATTACAAATGCGGAAAAAATCCTGCCCAGCTCCAGACAGGCGTGTGCTGTTCCCGCTGTCCCCTGGAGAGCTGTGAGAGCACGGCCCTCTCCGAGCGCTGCCAGGATGCTCAGCTCATCACATCCATCCTTCTTCCCGCTGGGATGTGCCAGGGATGTGGCACAGCCTGGTCCTGCACAAGGGGCTGGGGGCTCTGGGGTTTGCTCTGTCATCCAGAGAGCCCCCCCACCCCACCAAAGGTGTTGGAATTATAGAGGGATCAGCCCCTTCCCGGCAAAAGCTTTGCCCAAAAAAAAGCCTCAGAGCACCACACTGCGAGAAAAATGGGGAGAGCTTAGGAAGGATGGTTCCCTGCATCCCCCTGGCTCCTGGCTGCCCATGGGATATGATCAGGAGGCTCTGGATGTGCTGTGTGATGCCCTGAGCCACTCAGCCTGTGGGTGAGCAGCCTCACTCTGCAGCCTGAACCCCAAAATCCCGGGGGAGAAGCTTCCCACGTGGATACAGACCCACCCAAACTCATCCCTGCTCCGGCTTCGTCCTGGGGGACTCACAGCCTGTCCTGCGGAGGAGGGAGGTGTTAAAGGAATGAAAACTGGTCTGTGCCTTGCTCCAAGCTCCACAGAAGGTGACCTTTGCTTGCCGGGAGTGACCTCCAGCCGGACCTCCCCGTAGGACACAGGGACATCTAATGGCAGAAGGACAACACTGCGAATGGGGCGGCGTCGAAACCGTGTCATCCCCAGCAAGAAATCGAGGGGGAAAATTCAGGTTGCCAGCCTGAAATGTTGCTGTGGCCTTGCCCTTGCCCCTCCAGCCTGGGAGTGTTTGTGGGGTGAGATGTTCCTGCCCCAAATGCTCATGGAAAGGAGGGTTTGTTTCCCCCAAAATGCCTTTATTTTTGTACCCCCAGCCACTCCCTGCCAGCTCAGGTCTTCAAACTGCCCTCCTGGGGTGTTTTGGTTATTGTTGAAGCAGCTTTCGTGGAATCCCAGAATCCCAGACTGGTTTGGGTTGGAAGGGACCTTAAAGCCCATCTCATTCTGCTGGCAGGGTCCCTTTCCACCAGCCCAGGTTGCTCCAAGCCCTTTCCAACAGGTCCTTTGGAACCTCCAAAAGGTTCCAGAATTTCCAGACACGAGGCAGCCACAGCTTCTCTGGCCAAGCCAGGACCTCCCCACCCTCACTGGGAGGAACCCCTTCCCAACATCCAGTCCAAACCATGACACCTTTGGGTGCTGCTCTGGGGGCAGTGGTGTTGTCCTTGAGAGCAGACAGGAAGGGATGTTCTCAGGGAGCCCCAGTTTGGTCACCAGCCCCAAAACTGTCCCCATGCCCTGCTCCCCTTGTCCCTGCTGTTCACAGACCCCTTTCCCCAGGGGAAAGGACAGGACCCCTTCCCTGTGCCCAGCAGTGGGACAAGCAGCACTACAGGGTCACCAGTGGGCAGGGACTGTGAGTGCAGAGCTCTGTTAGCTTTAATGTTCAGATTAAAGTTTAAAGAGCATTTAATTGGCACTCTCCCTGCTCTTTCCATTCCCTCGCTGGGTGGGTGCTTTTCCACGGGACATGGTTTGTCCCCACCAGCCACAAGGACTAGATGGACCTCCCCTTGAACCCAAATCCCTCCTCTCTGTGCTGATTTGAGGAGGGTTGGTCTTGATTTTGTGGTTTTTCCAGATCGATTGTTTACGTACATTTGCATCTCGTTCCAGATGTCAGCACTGGGGGAAGGCAGAACACAGATTGGTGTTTTCCACGCTCGTTTTCCCTGCATCCAGGAGGAAAAGAAAACGTGCAGGGACAAGCAGGAACATTCCCTTTCTCTGCTCCAGCCAACTCTCAACATTCTGTCATTCCCATTTGGGTCAGGGGGGTTTCTAAAGAAAGCAAACCCCAAATTCCCATGGAAGGAGAGACTGTGGGGTTTCTCTCTGCTGGCAAAGGGCACCGTGTGCCAGTGGAACAGGATTCCATCCCATCCCTCCCTCCCCACTGGAAGGCTTTGCTGATAAAACTGGGGGCTGATGATGCACCAAGAGGCTCGAGGGGGTTTTGCCCTATGTCCAGTTCACCTCTGTCTCTATTTCAGGGTAAATAAGGCCCCCTGGAGCAAAGCCTTCACGGCCAGTTGTTGACAAAGCTTATCCACTGCTCTCCACCATCCTCCCCTTTAATTTTTAATTCCCTGTAATTAAGAGGTCTGCTGGAAACAAAGCAAACTTGGGGATAAAAACACTCGCTGCACGAGGCTTGGCGAGGCAGCAGCTTCACCCAGGATTTATTCTGGAAGAGGCAGCTAAAAGAGATCCAAGACCTTTCCTGATGCAAATTGGACCACCAGTGTCCATCTAAGCTCTGTTTAGTCTCCCGTTCAGCTTAAGGGTTATGGACTGGGCTGGTGCCAAAGCACACACACAGGGCCTGCTCCTGCCACAGCATCCCAGTGCTGAGGGGTCTCCAATATCATCCCAGTGCCAGGGGGTCTCAAACATCATCCCAATGCTGAGGGATCTCCAGCAGCATCCCAGTGCCAGGGGGTCTCCAGCAGCATCCCAGTGCCAGGGGGTCTTCAGCAGCATCCCAGTGCCAGGGGGTCTCCAACAGCATCCTGGTCTCAAGGGATGCTCTGCTCAGGCAACACTCAGAGACCCTGTGGTTTGGCACCCGTGCTCCAGGTGGTTTGGGGTTCTGCAGCAGTGGCAGTGGGGCAGTGGGGTGGGGAAGGATACCTGTGGGATGACTTCTCCCCAGCCAAGGTTTGGGAGGGGTTTATCAGGCTACAGGGGGGTCAGAATTTCCTCCTGGATGGAGGCAGTGGATGCTCACAACACCTTAGTGCTCCTGGAGCAAAACCCCAGCACTGCAGGGTAAGAAATGCTGCTGGGTGAGGGCTGGAAGAACTGGGAACATCTGGATTTTGCTTTCCCATGAGGACAGAAACAGGAGCAGGGGGGTGTCCCTGGTGGTCCCACAGGCAGGAGGTGCAGCAGCATCCTTGGCCTGGGCTTTGTGCAAGAGTTCCCCACCGTGGAATCCCAAACTCGGTCAGCCTGAAAATAAATCAGTCAATAAATGGATGGCATTAAGAAGGGAAGTCTTTTTGGCTGGATAAGCCACTGCACGTCACTGGCCTGGTATGGACCTCCCCAAAAACCCCTCTGTGCCAGGTCCTGGCAGCTTGTGCAGGTGCCAAATCCCAAATGCCACTGAGCCTGTGCCCAGGTGGGCACCGGGTTCACTCCTGAGAAGGGCCCCTGACCTTTTGTGACAGGGGTGACAGCACCTGGCTCCCACCCTCCATCCCGTTGGACTCCATGCTCCTGGAGCTCTTTTCCAAGCACAGTGTGATTCCACGACCCTGTGTCCCCTCCTGAGCCCTGGCTGGAGGGGGCAGGAGCAGGAGCTGGTCACACCAGCAGGATGCTCCAGGTGCCCCAGTGCCTGCACTTCCCTGCAGCCCCCGTGGGGATGGCAGGAATCCAGGATGCCCCAACCCATCCACAATCATCCTTTGAGGCCACTGGTGCCGTGGAAGAGCCCCTGAAGCAGGGCAGGGTCTGGGCAATCTCCTCCTGCGTGCCTGTTCCCTAGGGAGGTTCATTCCTGCCCCTGTTCCTGGGGATTATGTGCAGTGTCTGGCTGGAATAACCCCATCCCTCGGCAGGGAGTCTCCAGCACAGTGGTCTACACAAACACAATAACAAAACTTTATTTCAAGCAATAATGGAAGTGGTGCAGGAATAGGAGCCAATTCCCATCCCTTTCAGCATCCACCCGGTGTCCACGCCAAAGCTTTTTGGAAACCCTGAGCTGGTAGCTTTGAAGCGTTTGGGGAAAAAAATTGGTTTCCCCTCTTCGTTGATGTACTGTCTGTTTTTTCTGCCAAAACCCACAATTTTTTTTTTAATTTTTCTTTTTGCCAAAATGAAAACCCACTGGTGTGTGAAAGCAGAGCTCGTCCTCCAGGGAGGGGAGAGCAGCGAGCAAGAGCTGACAGAAATAGAAAAGCTTCCAGGAAAGAATCTCTTCGGTGCTGTTTTATCTGCTCCATCATGCTGCAGTCAGAAGAGGGTTTCGCAGGGCCCAGATGAGCCCAATTAAAGCTTTCTACATTTTCACAGCCCTCTCCAGAAAATGCCTCTCTGGGAAAGTCACGGAGACCTCGTGGAGATTGTGGTGCTCTTCGCTGTCACTGCAACCCTCTGGCTGGGATTTCCTATGCCAGGAGTGTGCCTTGTGCCAGGTGCCACATCACCCTCAGGGCTGTGCAGATGTCCCTCAGGCCATCCTGTCTCCACAAGAAATCCATCAGCTGTTTGTGGCTCCTTAGGGAGGGACAACTGACCTTCCCAGGGAGGTTTGTGGGAAAGGGGTGGCAGAACTGGCCCTATTTGGCTGGAATTTGGGGCTAAGAAAGCAAGCACGCTGCAGGCACCCAGCTCTCCAAGGGCCACCAAGGTTCACTCTGTGATGTTTTCCCTGAGGGGACAGAAGGGACCCCCCAAAAGACTTCCATGGAAGCAGAGGGGCCTCCCCAGTGACTCCAGGACTCCAAACAACCACAGCCCCAGCTCCCCACGGGTTATCTTGACCTCCCACCCCGTTTCTTGACCTCCCATCCCTCCACATCTGAGCTCTCCAGGTGGGACAAGCAGCCTCTTCCCAGGCAGATTTTTGGGAGGAGTTGGGGACCAGCACCTTCCCGCTGGGATTTCGGGAATCCAAAGCCTGGCACCCCAGGGAGGGCTTGGCCTCACGGCATGCTGCAAGAAGGGCTGGTTAAACCCCCCCAAAATCCTCCCAGCCCACCTCACATCTAACCAGGAGCTTGCTGAGCGTGAGAGGGGCAGTGGAGGGTCCTGCAGGAGGGTGACACCAGCCTGGGGACATCCCTGCCACACCACCCTGTTCCACATCCCCCTGGCTGCCAGCCCAGCATCTCCCAAGCTCAGGAAACCTCAAGCTCCCAGCCTCAGTTTTCCAATTCACCTTTCCCACGGGGGACAGGTTCATTTTTAACCCTTTCCCACCGGGTTTCGAGGTCCTCCCCGAGCAGGGACCGGGAGAAACCCGACAAGGGTGGCTTGCAGATGCTGCTGGAGTGATTCCACGAGGGGTGCCAAGCGTGCCAGGGGCTGCAGCCTGGCACCCTGGAAGGTGCTCCCTGGGGAGATCAGCAGCAGGTCGGGCTGTGAAAGCCCCTCTAGGACACGTGGGTGCCTTTATGGCTCCGAGGGGAACGTTTCTCATTATCTCTCCCCGCCATTTAATTAACCAGCATTCAGTAATGAACCTTGAAATTTCAATTAAAAACATCATTGCTAATCAGGGCAGGATTCAGAACAGTCGAGGGGCTCTTGGTAGTGTTGCAGGGGCAGGAGGTTTGGGGTTGTGTGCTCCCATCTCTTTGCTCTGGACAGGGATCCCACAGGGTTTTCCCCTCCCTGGGCACGGGAGGCACGGCTTGGATTTCCTTTCTCCAGAAACCCACCCAATAAACTCCAAAATAAAAGCAGAAAGGGGAAGGAACCCCCAAAAAAATCAGCAAAAAAAAAATTAAAAATAAAAAGATATCAGCACTGTGCATCGTCCAGTGATTAAAATCTTGGGAATGTGCATCTCCTCACCCCGTTAACGAGGATGTGGCTGGGCTGGCAGCAAATCACAGGAGCTGCAGGATGGGAGTTCTGCCCCAGCAGGGTCAGTATAACCTGACCCAAACCAGCCATCCCTCCCTGTGCCCAAAAAGGATCATCCCCCTCCTCTCCTCCTCTCCTCCATCCCTCCCTGGATGCGACCCTGCTGCTCCCAAATTGCTTCACCCTTCCAGGACTGTAAATCCCACAGAGCCCTTTCCCTGGCTCCAGGCCACTGAGTGGGAACTGGATCACGCTCATCAATCCCAGGGAGACTTCTCTGGAAAAAACAGCCAAAGGAAGCAAGGTGGGAAGGGGCAAAGGAGGAATGGATCCTGTGTTTTGGTGGCCCACGTGCTTTGGAATGTGAAAGAAAGAGTAAAAAGTGTAAGAGGAAGGATGGAATTAATATTTCTCATTTTCTTTTTTTCAGAGGAAAGGTTTTAGGAGGCTCAGGAAAGCTCAGGGGGGCAGGAGACACAGGGATGCCACATGCCCTGGCGAAGGGAAAAGGGAAAACCAGAGGGAGGGAGGCAAAGTGGTCCTTTTGACCTGCTCCCCCAACTTTTGGTCTGTGGTTTGCACTGCTTGGGGTGTTATTTCCCAGCCCCACCATCCCTTTGGTTGAATTCTCCCCCCCAGGGGGTATCTGTAATGCCACCACACCTGCCCCAAGCACTTTGTGCCCACTGAACTCCCCTGTGGGATTACAGACACGGATTATTGATTCCCTGAGGCTCCTCCACGGGCAGTTTGGAGCTGTGGACACGTGAGAGGGTGGGAATTTGGGTACAGTTGCTGAAGTAAAAGCCCATCATCCCATCCAAGGAAAAAGCAAATGGAAAAGGGCGAATGGCAGCTCTGGGGGGGGGCTAAAAAAAAAAGCCCTCTTATTTCATGTTCCCAAAGCCTGGCTAGTTGACAGCGTGGATAACGAGATTGAAGGCATAGAGGTAAAATTCACAGAATAAATTATGAATTGCAGGGTGTTTGCCCAGTATGAAGTGAGAAAGCAGCGAGCATTCCGAAGGGCAGCACCATTCCTGCTGCTTCCCACGAAGGGCAGCTGCTCCACCAGCCCCACAGCTCAGGGATATTGTCCCCACAGCCCTGAGCCTCGGGATTGGTGTGGGGACATGTCACCCTCTCCCCGGATTGCACATGCCTGGGTGACAAGGGATGGAGGGACGGGACACAGGGAATGGCTTCCCACTGCCAGAGGGCAGGGATGGATGGGATATTGGGAAGGAATTCCTCCCCAGGAGGGTGGGCAGGCCCTGGCACAGGTTGCCCCATCCCTGGAAGTGTCCAAGGCCAGGCTGGAGCAATGTGGGCTAGCAGAAGGTGTCCCTGCTGATGGCAGGGGGTTGGAATGGGATGAGCCTTAGGGTGCCATCCCACCCCAGGATGCCCAGTTGTGCCATGGCTATGCAGGGAGCAGGTGCTTCCCAAGCATCCTCCCCAAATTCCCCCCTGGCACACACATCTGGTGGTGGCTTCTGCCCCTCCAAGTGCCTCGTGCCCCCAGTTATGGCCACGTTTGCCTTCCCCTGAGCCTGGCAGGGCTCGTGGCTCAGGGATGTTCCCTGGCACGGAGCACCGGGGTAATTTTCTGTGGGGCCCACACCCAGGATTATGGCTTTGGGAAAGGAGGAAACACGGGAGCTTGGCTCAAAGGAACACTCTAATTACCTGAGCAGGAAAAAAAAGAGCCTTTTCTTTCCTGGTAGAAAGCATCTGATAAAAGCCCGAGAGCAGTGGTATTTATATTAGCAGATTTTACATCCTCCTTGTGTGTACTTGGACTGCAAGATAGAAATCAAAGCAGGGGTTCATTCCAAGAACAGTTTATTTTTATCAGAGAAGTCTGTGCTGGCTCACCAGGCACTGCTGTGGCGATTCTGCTGGCTTGGGGGGATTGAGAATAGTCTCTACTGTTTCACAGTGTGTTTCTCTTCATTTATCTGAGCCATGGCTTTAGTTTGTTGGGGTTTCTTCCTTGTTTGCTTCATTTAATGTGTATTTTCTTAGGGGCGGTTTTAGGTTTTAGTGGTTGGCTGCACTTTAATGCGAAGGAAGAACCTAAAACCATGGGAAGCAATCCTAAATGGGTTTGCAATCAAACACCTCCCTCTCCAAATGGATCTGGGTGAGGTGGAGAGTGAGGCAGCCCTTTCCAGTGTATCAGGGTGGTGAATCCTCACTGGGGAGCCACAGAATATCCTGAGCTGGGAGGATCATCGAGTCCAACTGCTGGCCCTGGGCAGGACACCCCAGGAATGCCACCCTGGGCAGGCCCATCCTGTGCAGGGGATGCCATTAACACTGTCAGCCTGGAATATTTCCTCACCAGGAGGAAAATCCCAGGGCAGGAAGGAGCTGGTGGGAAGCACCACCTGCCTCCAGTGGAAGGGCTCCCTGCCCCTGGCAGGAGGTTTGGAACGAGGTCCCTTCCAAGCCAGTCCAGGATTCCATGGATGAACTCGGAATGGCCCAGGGAAAGGGCTCTCTCTCCCTGCAGGTCACGACCAGAGCCCTTGGAAAGCTTTGCATGGGGAATTTGAGGGATTTCAGGAGAAATCCTTCAGAAATCAGAGCTTTGCCAGGGCTCTCTGCTGGCAAGGAGAGCGTGCCCTGTGCTGGGCAGTTCATTAGCACCGTGGTAATTAAAAAAGCAGGGGAGGAGAGGAGGGGAGAGGCAAAAAAAAAAGCAAAACTCACCTTCTCCAAGATTTATGAGAATATAAACTCGGGAGCTGAGATGTTCCTATCACCAGCTACGAGGCCCCAGGGACAGCTTTGCCTTAATGCAGAGCGGGGTGATGGATTGGGAAGGTGAACTGGGGGAGCTGGGAGAGGAGCCACTCGAGGGCTCGGGCAGGAGCCTCAGGGCTGCTCTGCCCCTCATTTCCTGCAGCCCCCAAAAAGCCTCCGAGGGAGCAGGGAAGGTCCCCCAGCCCTGGCCAGCGAGAGGGTTGGGGAAGGGGCAGATGTGGCAAGGTCAGGAGCCCACGTGGGCTGAAGGGATGCCTGTCCTACCAAAGAGGGGTTTGCTGCCTCGGGGGGGCTCGGAGGTGCTTTTTGGACTCTGCCCCGGGGGTTTTGCTGCTGTTGCATCCTCCCTGCCACCCACCCATCCCCGTGGTCCCTGCTGCAGGCATCCATCAGGGCATGGCCATGCTCTGACATGACATTTGTTACCCAAGAGCAATTTTTGGGGCACTCCTGCCCTGGGAACCCCAAAGCCATGGCCAGGGGGAATCCCATCTAGGAGGGACACATCCCCCAGACCTTAACACCTCCTAATCCAGGCAGAAAGGTAAAACAAAAGCAATAAATAAATAAATGAACAGAGCAATGAGACTCCTTGGGAGGAGGTTTTTTTCCCCTCCACCCAACCTGGAGCTCCGTGCCCACTTTGGAGCAGGATGGAGCAAAAGTGGAGCCAAAGTTTCCGTAACTGCCTCAGACATTCCCTAAAAACAAGGAGAGCCTTTCCCATTTGGGGTTTTCCAGCCCCCCAAGGGGAGCCTGCCCACCCCTTGGAGCAATCCCTGACTTCCCTGAGGGAAGAGCCACGTCCATTCCAGTCAAGGTAATCTCCTGCCTTAATAATTCATGCTCTGCTTTCAGGAGCAGAGCTGAAAGCTGCTGTTTACATTTTGATGAGCAGCTCCAATCAGTGCCTGCCTTTATAAAAGAACCAAAATCAGTGAAAGCATTTTTATTAAGCAACGGGGTCAAGTAAGAGCTCCTTCCAAGCTGCTGAAGCCACAGCTGCCTTATTTACACATTTTTCCTCCCCTTAAATCACGTCATAAAAGCATAATCCTGAAAGGAAGAGGAAGATCTTAAGCTGAAAGCAGTGCCACCTGACAAACACACTTTTGAACACCCCAGAGCCCCGTGGGGATGGTCCTCAAGGAGCTGCCCTTCAATGAAACGTGGTTTGCATGGCTGCCTCCACACTGTGATCATTGCTGCCCTCATTAGACTCTTTAATTGCCCTAATTGCTTTAGTGGGGGGGTATTATTCCCCTGGGGCCTTGGCTCTGTTGGCTGAGCTGGCAGGAGGTGTGGAGGGACAGGGATGAGGTCCTCAGCTGGCAACCAAGCATTGCTGGCCTGGCATCCCTCTCTTTAAGATGAGATGCCCTTCGAAGTCAGGCTGGGCTCGAATGAGCTGTTCAGGTCAAACAGAGCCTGAGAAACACAGCAGGGTGGCAGGGAAATGGGAAAGGTGGCAGGGAAATGGGAAAGGGGGCAGGGAAATGGCAAAGGGGGCAGGGAAATGGCAAAGGTGGCAGGGAAATGGCAAAGGTGGCAGGGAAATGGGAAAGGTGGCAGGGAAATGGGAAAGGTGGCAGGGAAATGGGAAAGGGGGCAGGGAAATGGCAAAGGGGGCAGGGAAATGGC